>CM046672.1:26240149-26770149 GCA_025594165.1 Tamias sibiricus | reverse complement strand
TTGCACACGTAGCTCCATTGCTCCTAAGTGAATACATCTCAACATAAGATATTTTTATAATTTAGAAAGTCCTACAGGTTGAGCTAAAATCCTGTTCCATCTAATGTCACATTCTCTGACTCTCGTTCTTTCTTCCGGAGTCACATTGATTATAACGTGTTTTGTATTCTAGAATAAATATTGCAATGTCCTTCAGTCATGATGATGTCCTATGGTTTTGTATACCCCACCCTTCTCCTTTTCTATTTATGACCTTCTTTTGATCATTTCTGTTAGAGTGATGTGCCTTTGAAATGGTGGAATTTCCAGAATTAGAGTCCAAAATAAAAATTCTTATCATTGTTGGTGTGGACCTGATGTACTCATCTACAACCCACAGGATTGAAGAAGGAAAAATAAAACACCACTGCATTTACATGTAGGATATAGATCTGAGGAGAGAGGAACCTTTCAGAGGCAATTTTCTGTGTTCTATTAGCATTTATTCAATTCTGACCTTTGAGCCACGGGCAGCTTTTGTTTCTCTTCCCCAATGCTGATTTTCCAGGCTTGAAGTTGTCAGCAGGGGCTGGTAAATACCACAGCCAAGCTTCCTGCCAGTCCCTTCACTTTCCCTGACATGTCGAGGAGCATTTTTCTTATTTAATCAATTCTTTTCCAACAAGTAAGGATGAAGACTATGGGACACACCTTCACGAGCCTTCCCAGAGTCTCCAAACGAACGAGTGGCTCCCTACAAACTCAAGAGTCTGGTGAAATGTAACATGAGTCAAGAAGTTCTGAGATGCTGGATGGCAAGAAAAAGGGAAGGATCTTACCAAGAGATTGGGGCAGCTTTCCATCGGGGTCCCATTTTGAATTGCATTCTGGTGGGACAAATTCCCCAACTTTTGAGTCATAGCTCAGATGGCATTATTTTCACTTGCTCATTTGTAAACTTTTTTTTTTTTTTTTTTAAAGTCATTCTGTTTTTGTTTTTAGGATCTTGTTTATTCGCTAAATATCTTACTTTCTTTAGTAAGTACTCTATGCCAGGAACTATGCCAGGTATTTAGAATACAAATGTGAACATAGTTCCTTCCCTTTTGAAATTTAACACACACACACACACACTCACTCACCAAAGAGAGGAAGAGATGAGTGAGAGAGATTGAATAGGTAGGTATCTGTTGTGCTTAGTATTTGGAAAGAATCAAAGGTATGCAGAATATTCACAGTTGATTTGGAGAGGATGGTCAGAGATTGCCGTGCCGAGGGATGAAGGATAAAATGGAGACAGTTACTCAAAAGCAGTGCTTTGGTCTTCAAGGGCTGCTGCAACTGGGCGACTTAGGACAACAGATATTCATTGTTTTAGAGAACAGAAGTCTGAAATCAAGCATGAGTTGGGCCGCCTTCCTCTGAAGCCATTATCTTCTGCTGGACCCAGACGTGTTTCTCTCTGCTACTCTTCATGTCATCTTCCTTCTCTGTGTGTGTCCATCTGCGCGCGCGCGCACACACACACACACACACACACACACACACACACACACACACCACAGTTATATTGGATTAGGGTCAACCTTAATGACCTCAACTGCAGAGTTCTTTTCCAAGGAGGGGCATGTTCTGAGGTACTGGAGTGGAATTAGGACTTTGAAAGACCTTTTTGTGGAGATACAAATCAGTCCACAACAAGCAGAAGGACTGTGTTCCAGGAAGAAGAAGCACACATTGAAGTCCCTGAGTTGGAATGGAGTTTGGGGAATTGGAGACACAGAAGGCTGGTGGCCTGAATAGAGCAGGTGCGGGGAAGAGCAGCAGGGGGAGGTCAAGAGAGGCAGCTCTGGCAGCTCCAAAAATAACATGGATATTCATTCATTTTTGCTGCTGGCAGCTGCTGCAGTATCTCTTGGGGGGGTCTATATAAAGAGATTGATAGGATTTTTTTTTTTCTCTCTCTTTGTAGTCCATGGAGAATAGCTAGGGATGGAGGCCCCCAAGTGGTCACGGTCATTGCCAACTTAGATAGAAAAATTAATTTTTCTTGCAAGTCAAATTGTCACTTTTGTGTTCCCTGGATGGACAAGGAATCACAGGGGCCATCCTGTGAATCATCTCTAAATAAAACTGTGAAAGACAGCAGGACATGGACTTTACAGCACTTTGGAGTCAGATGCCAAGCAGCTTTCTCCAGGGATCACACCACTGTGCTGGCTGCTAGCTTTGCACATGGAGGGCTGGGTACTAAGTGCAGAGAGGGAGGAAGAGGTGAAAATGAGCTTTGTGGAGTTCTGATCCCACTTCAACTCAGCCATGGTGGGCTTAGTAGATTCCAGAGATTGGACTTTAGGTCATCTATGACTGTGACTACCATCCCCAAAGCTTTTTAGATGATAAAAATGTATGCACATGGATCTGTGTTTATCTTCTGGATGATCTTATTTCTATTTCCTTCACTCTGTCTTCATCTACTGTCAAGCATGAAGGTTTATATTTCTTATTTTATCTCACACTTAAGCCCCAGGCCTGACTCTCTCTCTCATTATAGTGATTAAATAGAACTGATTTTTATTTTTAATTTTTGAACTTCATGTATACATTGTTCTTTTAATGTTTCAACAACCTTGCAAGGTAGGTAGCGTAACTGCACTTTAAAAGTAAGGAATTTGAGGTGTAGAAAATTTAAGTAGTAATAAGAGTATGGCAGAGTACCTAGTATTAGTAGCATGAACTGAGAGTCACTCAACTGAGTCAAATCTGGGTTCTGCCATTTCTTACCTGTGTGACCATAAGCTAGTTGTTTAACTTCTTCAAGTCTAGGTTTGCTTATCCAAAAAGTAAAGGTGACAGTAATATTTACATTACAGAGGTAAACATCAATGCTAAATGAGTAACTATATGTACAAAGGATTTACTGTGTCTGGCATAGAGTATGTAACATTAAGATTAACTTAATGTTAGTTCATGTTAAAAACTGAGCATGAATCTTAGTTGTAGAACTTGCAAGTTGGATATACTTGGGCAAGTTCTTTATCTTTAAATCATCATCTTTGTAGTCTCTTTACAGTCAGTCTATCAAAGCTTTATTGGGATGGCTAAAGGAGACATTCCTTGCTGGTTATTTACATTTTCTGTGGCCTAAGTGAGCATTGTATAAGATGAAGTCTGAAAGAAAAAATATTGTGTATGGTTTTATAAATCAAGGTAAAGCGTTTGGATTTAACTTCCAATGCCCTTAAGAAAGAGTTAGAGAGTTTTAATTAGAAGCAAAAGGCTGTGTTTTAAGTTTTATAAAGATCAGTTTGGCTACTGTGACTCAATGGGAAGATTGGGATCAGGAGGTGAAGTGTAACAGCCAGGAGGCTATGTCAGACATTTAGTCAACACGGGCATGGCGCTCAGGACTGTGGAAGACATGGAAGCTGAGACCCTGGGTTCAATCCCCAGTACCACCAAGAAAGAAAGAAAGAAAGAAAGAAAGAGAGGGAGGGAAGGAGGGAGCAGGGGAGGGAGGGAGGGAAGAAGGAAGGAAGGAAGAAATGGAGGCTGAGAGAAGGGATCTGATTTAGGATCTGATTTTGAGGTACTATCGGACAAACTTGCTCATGGATTGGATCTGGGAAGTAAAGGAAGCTGAGAAGCTGGTGCTGATTCCCAGAGGAGGATGGTGCCATTTACTGGGAAAGACAGGAGGGAGGAGGTGACGTTTTTGAGTTTGAGATGCTCTGCTTGATATGAGATGCTGGTTGATCAATAAATGGGTGAGTGTTTAATGTTCTCTGTGGGATTTATTTATGCTACAATCATGCACCCCCCCCCCCCCAAAAAAAAAAAAAAACAAAAAGTTCAGAAAGTTGACTTTGACTTTTAACATTGACTGTGCCTCTCCTGAGAATGTAATAGAGGATCAACATCCATGAGTGAAGGAAGTAAGCAAGCACCCTAATGATAAAGTTAAGAGAGCTGTGATGGAATACTTGGTTTCATTTCAGCTACTCCAAAACACAAGGTCATTCACAACATTCGGACATCTGAGAGTTAGAATCACACCAACCATTTGCATCAGGAAAAGTGTGGTTTTTCCTCTTAAGAAATTGAAATGGAAGGCATATTTAATAATGTTGGTACCAAGAATTTTAAAGCAAATCAGAAGCAAATGTCCCATGGCCCTCCATTCTAATCATATTATTTAAAGAACTAGCTTGCGGTGTACATGAGCGGGACCAAGGTGGTGTCTTTTACATCTCTGAGGTATGGCTAGTTTGCATGGATTCTGGCAAATGGTTTGTACCTTTAAAAATTGGGTAAAGTGGGCTGGGATTGTGGCTCAGCGGTAGAGCACCCACCTAGTACGTGGGTGACCCGGGTTCGATCCTCTGCACCACGTACAAATAAAACACATTGAATAAAATGCATTGTGTACAACTAAAAGCAAATAAATAAAAAAATATTAAAAAAAATTGGGTAAAGAATGGAAGAGTGGGCTGGGATAGAACTCTTGCCTAGCATGCAGGAGGCCCTGGCTTCAATCCCCAGTCTATCAAACCTCACCCAAAACTTGCATTACTGGAACTCACGTGGACACCAAAAATTAGCATCACCCCCAAGGTAATGCAAGGCTGAGTGTGATGATCAAAGTCAAAGCTGTATATGTGAGAAATCATACTTAAATTTAAGATGGTCCCCAGTGTTATGAAATCCCCCAAGTCTTATGGAATGAATTTTGCCACCTGGATCCTGCTTGAAATTAATATGCTGAAGTCCTATAACCCCCACAATCTCAGACTATGGCCTTATTTGGAGATGTGGTCTTTACGAGGTAATCAAGTTAAAATGAGGTCATTTGGGTGAACCCTAATTGAGTATGATTGGCATTCTTACAAAAAGGGAAAATTTGCACAGAGATACACATAAAGGGAAGATAATTTGAAAAGACATAGGGAAAAAGTATCCACAAGCCAGGGAGAGAGGTCTGGAACAGATCCTTCTCTCCATCCTCTGAAAAAATCAATCCTGCCCATACCTTGGTTTAGATTTTATGTCTCTAGAACCATGAGAAAGTAAATTAATGTTGTTTAAATCACCCAGCCTGTCGTGCTTTACTGGGGAGGCCCTGGTAAATTAATACACCCAGGTCATGGAATCCAGGTTCCAACAATCATATTTAGTTTTCAGTGGCCTTCTTCCTGACATTTTGGTCCATATAGTCTACCATCGTGCTTTTTAAACCCTTTAAGAATTACATAGAGAGATTATGCAACTACAGAATCCTGGGTCTCTGCCACTGGAGATCCTAACCCTGTAGGTATTATGGGGTGCCCAAGTGTTGGCATTGCCAGAAGGTCTCAGGTGCTGCTGAGACTTGCCATTCTGCAGACCACACTGAGGGGCATTGGTCTCCACCATGCCTAGGATATGCTAGCTGCTCAATAAAAAGCAAATAAGCTAATTTTAGGAATTCTGCTGTAGATGTGAATCAAACTGACAAGGGGTTCTCTCATTCTATGCTCCTTGATAGAGGTTATGCACAGGATTTATAGAATTCATACTTGGTGGGGGTGAGTTTTGACAGAGACTTTGTATCGAGTGCCCCAAGCAAGGCATCATTTGAAGCCAAAGTCCTTTAACAAAACTTAATTCTGAGGTTGTTGAGGAGGAAAGGGGTTTGAAGGATAGGAGTAATTGCTGCAGCCAGATGTCTACAGTTGCAAGTGATTGAAAATGGTGGCCAGGTCAGAGAATGCTAATCATCCATGAAGTGGGCTCGCCACGTCTCTGACACCACGTCTCCTGGTGCACTCTGCGGTAGGTGCATCTTTGCTGAATAAATACAAAGTGATCTTGACGGGAAAGGAGACCTCAGCAGTCCTACAAAGGCAATTTTGCAAGCTGTCTGGCCGTGGAATTAGTGGAATGTTTGCTCAGGAAGAAACAGCTGACGTCAACTTTGCTCTCTTTGTATCTCAAGGGCAGAGTTAGCCATGCCTCTGGCCGGCGCTGACACCCCCGGAGGGAAGAATGGCTTCCAGAGGGGAAGGTTAAAGAACAGGGCAGCTGGGCATCCACGCTCCCTTCCCCTCCCTCCCCCTGTTTGTCATCTCCCTGGCAAGGTGAATTCAATGCCCAGTATTTCCTTCTGACTTTCTAAGAGCTGTGGGACACACAAGTGTGAGAAAAGTCATTCCGGCACTAACAGGATTAGCTCAGCTTCATAACCTAATCACTCTGGCCAGAGAGAATAAAGAGGAGGGCAGTGGGCAGGAGGCAAGAGAAGTAAGGATAAATGGGAAGTTTTCTCTGAATGCCAAGAGACCAGTCTATGTGTATGTGTGTGTTTTGTCCAACTCACAGGGGGTGGCCTCTTTTCCATTTAAGGAGGCCTGTTAACTATGAACCGGGAACATGTTTTATCTCTGCACCCCCGAGAAGCAATCCCAAGGCCTGGTACATAAGATACTTTTAAAACTTTGCTTTAAGGCATCACTGGGACCTTCCCGAGACCATACTTTAATCTCGCCATATGCAGAGGTAAGGGTTATATTACTTACCACAAGAAATTTCTCATTCTCATATTAATAATAATAGAAGGAGCAATTAATTAAGAGAAGCAGAATAGTATAGTACAATGAAGACTTAGGGGAACTTGAGGAAATAATCACATGATTTCTAGGGAAACTTATCTGGGTGAAACAGAGATTGGACTAATTTTTCTTTGGTCAGTCCATACCTATTTAAATATTTTCAGCACAAGCACAATATAATGTTCTATTGGGGACATACCAATTAATAAAATATCATGAGTTAATTTTGATTGTGTGTGTCTTGTATATCAATCAATAAATACTCCTAAGCTTAGGGTCTGTGTTTAGATATGCAATCTTAAGCAATATAAATGCCCCAATAAGTGGTTCACATAATAAATAGACAATAGCATAGATGGTTAAATCATGGATTATGGAATTTAGATAGAATTGGTATTTGAATCTTACCTCTTTTTTAACTTACAAGCTGTGTGGCATTAGACAAGTTGCTTAAGTTCTCTGATCTTCAATTTTCTTATCTAAATAATGGAGAAGCTGATAAATGACTCTAACTTTAGACATCATAATTCATCTTTTTCCTTGAAGAAGGCAATGGGGTGTAAATTCTTCAGGTGGGACAGCTTAGGGACATTGGATGCTTACATACATTTTGCCCATTCACTTAAGGGATATGAATGGATTAAACACAATTTGATACAAAAATAAATAAGACAGAGCTCCGGCATTTGGGAAGCTTCTGCCTGGGGCACATAAGTTTTCACATTGAATTTCTCTGGAGGAAAAAAAGCCATCATTCTTGAGACCACATTTTAATATCACTGTGTACAAAGGTAGAGTGACATGATCTACCTCCTAGACTGGACTCAGTGCTAGCCACAAGGAATTTTTGTTTTCCCCCTGTGTTCCTTTGACCTGTTCACAGATCGTGTCTGCAGATTTTGAGAAACACTGCAAAGACAGGCGGTTTTACTGAGCCAAAATAGAGATAGATGGGTTGTGTGTCTGGGAAAGGAACAGAACCAGAGTGTTTTAACCAGGTGATGAGCAGCAGATGGGGGAGGAATGGATACCACCTACGTTGGGTAAAGTCTTGCTCTCCTAGAGGAGTGTTATTTAGAGATATGATGGGAAAGTGTGGAAAGGTTGCCATTAATACTATTGGGTGCATCCAGGTTACATGTTATTAAAGAAATAGCAAAGTAGAAAGCATAGTTTATGATCATGAGGAGAAATTAAGATTTCTGTGTTAAATCAGAGATTGACCAGTGAATGATGGGCAGGGGCGATGGAGGTTCACTCCCTGATGATTTTTTTTTTTTTTTTCTCTCAGTAACAATTGTTCACTTAGTCATCAAAGTTTAATTTGGTATCCATTCTGTGTTAGGTGCTAATCTGGGTCATGGTTAGGAAGTAGAAAGAAATATATCTAAATGTATTTAGGAACCCGTGACTAAAAGACATGACATGAACAATGTGATCTAGCACTAATTACTATAATAGAGGCATATATGGTATTACGGGAAATAGATAGAATGCATGAATTGAGATAGCAATGTGCATATTTCTCAAAAGATGTGGCATTTGAAGGAAGCCATCTCTCTTTGAATGAATTAGTATTTATCCTAGTCTTATTTGAAAGGTAAGATAATGCTTGGTGTGGCTTTCTCTCATCAACTACAATTGGTTAAAAAGAATCCACATGTTCAAAAACTTAAGGGCTTAGGAGTGTGAAGTAGGTATCAAACTTCAAGCACTAGATTTTGATCTCTCTCCTCACCCCTCCCTTTTATGTTCTTTCCTTTCTTTCCTCCTTTTCCCCTCTTCCCCCTCTCCCTTTCCTCTCTGCCCCCTCTCCCTTTTTCTCTCTTTCTTTCTTCCTTTCTCTGAGATCTGAGAGTCCTTTTCCAGGAATATCTTTGCAGGATTCTGATCGAATACATTTCATCAAAGTAGCATCTTTAGGATAATCTCCTCCAAATCTATTTTTGCAGGGGATGAGAGGAGGATAATGTGCAGCTTTTAGAACGCCTATGAATGAGTCATGGAGTCTGACTTTTGCCTGGTTTGTTTTGTTATGAACATTTTGTGGCTATTAAAAAACAAACAGAGAAACATTGTACTGTTTGAAGGCATAATGAAAGAATATACAATTTAAGCAAAGCCAGAACTAAAACATCGTAGGCTTATATCTAAGTTTTTCATTACTATGAAATGTAAACTCTTTTTAATTTTTCTTTCCAAGTGGAAGATACCAGATGTTCATCCGTTACCATGAAAGTCTATTTTAATTGGCAGTTGTGGTCTCAGAGTAATTTTAAATTGCTACCAGGCTGTCACTTTTGCTTTTGCTGACTTGCAAGGATGTTTAATGCTTCCCCCACTGGGCTAGACTTTATCCTTCCATTTGGAACTGTTGGATCGCTTCAATTTATGACAAACTTAGAAGATATTTAAATAGTCCACAGAAATGCAGTGAAAATGCTTCTCTGAGTGGAAGTGCGATGTTTTAAAAGTGCTCTGAGATCCACGGATAGAACCTCTTACATGGAATCGTGTGCAGCAGATAGAGGCATCCTGGCTTAGGAAAAACAGGCCCACTAGTCAGATTGAATTATTATAATATACCCATAACAACTATTGGTTAAGCAACCACTTCACATAAAATGTGTCAAATTTGATTATTAGAGTGGCTGATAGAATTAGAACCATGGTCTTCTGTCACTACCCCTGCTTTGTCCGTCTTGCTGAATGCACAAAGGAACTTTTATGACCATTTAGTGGGAATGTGGAAGTAGATTGTGGAAGTAGAAATTGAAGACTGAAAAGGGCAAAAGCAAATATATGGAGTTGGAAGTCAGGGTCTGGAATTTATCTTAGCTCTTCTGCTAGATGATTGTGCAATGCCTGGTTCTGTATAGTGGACCTACTGGGCAACATGACTCTAGAGGTTTTCTCTAATTCTTTTAGGAATTTATAAATTATATTCTCCCTTCATCTATTATGAATATTTTGGCTTTACCTCTTTCTACCTTGGGGCTTTTAACTTTCTCCAGAGATATAGTCCCAATGTCTCCTGTGTTCTCTGAGAAATAATCTTGTGCATAGCACAGGAACTTCAGGGAAAAGCAGAACTGGGTATGAGTTTCATACCTGAGCAAATTATTTCAACCTCTTTGAACACTTTTAAAATGGATATATATACATATATATGTATATATATATATATATAAATGTATGTATATATATACACACACACATATCTATCTATCTCTATCTATCTATCTATCTATCTATCTATCTATCTATCTATATCTCCTAGGATTATTGTGAGGCTAGACTGAAAAAACTGATATAAAATACTTTGTAAAGTTGAATTGGTGAGTGGAAGGGTATGGATATGTTGAGTCTTAGTTCTTATTATTCAGTTGTTTTCAAAGTGGTGGCACCCATTCCTACTCCCAACACCAGCACCCCCAGAGAGTTTCAGTTCCTCTACATCCTCTTTAACTCTCTGTATCCTCTGTCTTTTTAATTGTGCCATTCTGGTATAGTATGGTGTCTTCTTTTGTTTTCTGTTTCTGTAACAAAATACCAAAGACTGGCTTAATTTATAAAGAATAGATTGGTTTATTCAGCTCATGGTGGAAAAGCTACATCTAGTGAAGGCTTTCTTGCTGGTAAGGACTCTTTTCAGAGTCCTGAGGTGGCATAAGGCATCACATGTGTAAGAGGGGTGCATTCAAGGGACATTGACAACTGGCTTTTATAATAGACCCACTCTCAAAGTAATCCATTAATCCCACCTGTTCGACTTCCTGTTCTTCACAATGAGTATTAAATTTCAGCACTGGTTTTGGTGGGGCCATTCAAACCATAACATATCATTTTATTACATTTTTATTGTAATCATCCAAATGACAAAAGGAGTTTAGCATCTTTTTTATATCTTGATTGGCCACTTGCATCTTCTTTTGTGAATTTCTTGTTTAAGAATTTCACATTATCTGTTGGTTTCATGTCTTTTATTGATATTTGTAAAAAAAAAAAAAAAGTGTATTTACACACAAGTCCTTTGATAGATGCATGTTGTGGTAGATTCCCAGGGCTGCTGCAACAACTTTCTTTGAACTTGGTGGCTTAAACAATAGAAATTTTCTCATGGTTGTGGATGCTGGAAGTCTGCAACCAAAGTGTCACCCAGGCTCCCTCCTGAAGATCTGGGGGAGTTTGCTTCCTTGCCTGTCCCAGTGACTGGTGGCAGGAGGCTTTCCTTGACTTGGGGCTATATGACTCATTTATGTTCCCTCGGAGTTCAAATCTTCCCCGGGCTCCCCTCTACCTTTTTGGTCTTGAATTGCCTTCTCCTATCTCTTATATGCACAAAGTCATTGGATTTAAGGTCTCCCCTGGATCCAGGATGATTTCATCTTAAGATTTAACTTTTTACATACAACTGTATGTAAAAAGATGCTATATACAAGCACTATGTGTTGTACATATTAAAAATTATAAAAATAAAATAAAAAAAAAAGATTTAACTTGATTACATCTTCTGAGACTCTATTTCCAAATAAGGTCATATTCACAGGTACCAGGGATTAGGGCTTAGACATATCTTTTTGGGAGACATAAGTAAACTCCTTGTCTATGTATTACACATATTTTCTTCAGTTTGTGGCTTTTTCACACTGTTAATGATAAACTGAACTTCTCAATTTTAATGTGATACAATTTATAATTTTTCCCCTTATGGCAGGAATTCTGGGTTTCTGTTTAAGAAATAAATGTCTATCCCAAAGTATTAAAATTTTTCTTTTGTGTTTTCTATGAAAAGTTATTATTATTATTATTTTGTATATTTAGTTCCACAATCCAACTGGAATCAACTTTTGTGTATGGTGTGAGGTAGGGGTTAAAGTTAGATTTTTTTCTCCTTATGGATATCCAAAACGACCAATACTAATTATTGAAAAGATGATTCTGTCTCCAAATTGACTGTGTGGGTTTGTTTTTTGATATTCTATTCCATTGATCAATTTTTCTAACTTTGAAGCAGTACTACACTATATTGTAATTCCTATAGTTTTATTGCTAGTTTTGATATCTAGAAAGGTAAATCTTCCATTTTTGTTTTTTCAAGATTTTTTATGACTGTTTTTGACTTTTTGCATTTCTTTTTTTTTTTTTTTTTTTGGTACTGGGGATTGAACTCAGCGGCACTCGACCACTGGGCCACATCCCCAGCCCTTTTTTTTTTTTTTTTGTATTTTATTAGAGACAGGGTCTCACTGAGTTGCTAAGTGCCTTGCCATTGCTGAGGCTGGCTTTGAACTCACGATCCTCCTGCCTCAGCCTCCCAAAGTGCTGGGATTACAGGCGTGCGCCACCGCGCCCGGCTGCATTTCTTTTTTTTTTTTTTAATAGCATTTTTATTTGTTTGTTTTACTTTTTGCATTTATATGTAAGTGTAAATGCTAGCCAGTAAATTTATCTCTTCACACATACTTGCAGCAATTTTTATTAGGATTGGATTCGATTGATAAATCCATTTGGGGAGAATTGTCATTGTAATTCTTTAGGTTTTCTTTAGTTTGTCTCAGTAATGTCTTATTATTTTCAACGTAGCAGTATTGCACATCTTTCATTGATTTATTTGTAGGTACTATTTTAAGACAATCATAAATGATATTGTTGTACAAATTCACTGTTTAATTTTTGTTGCTTTATAATTTGATGTGTTTGCCTTATATCCAGCCACCTTGTGACGTTCACTTGTTCCAAAAGTTCAGTCCTGTCATCTGTGAAAACTGAATTTTATTTCAGCATTTCTAATCTTTATGTTTTTTTTCATCTTGCTTTATTTTATGAGCTAAAACCTCCAGTACAGTTAAAATTTTGATACTCCAATCACTTTTTAATGTATGAATAAAAAAGAGCCAATCACATCTAAATAAATGGATGAGCAGAAGGAGAGTAGAGGAAGAAAAATGGGGCAGGAGAGAGAATGGGAGGAAAAGGGGAGGGAAAGGAGGAGATCATGAACTGAAATCAAACTTCATTCATGTGTGATTTGTTGGGATGAATCCAACTATTATATATAACTATAAAGTTCTAATAAAAATTGAAACGTTATCATTACTCCTCTACCTCAACTAAACAGATCCTCATGTCATTAGCTTTCCTATCCTCCTATGCTTCTTTCACTTTTGCATAGTTTGACTATTTTAATTCCCTCAAAAAAATAGTGTCTTGTTGAAGAAAGAATTAAATTGATATTCCTTAATTTAGCATTCCTGGCCCTTCAAGATTTGGAGAGACCATAAATTCTGGTGGTTAAAACACATTCCAGAGTACATCATCTTGATTTGAATTCTGACTATCCAGCTACCAACTGGATGTTTTTGGTCATGGTATTTCATCTCTATTTTGGTTTTCTCATATGACATAGTAATATTGTCTGCTTGATAAGGTTGTAGGTGGATTAAATGGGTATATATATATATATATATATATATACATACATATATATATACATGCATATATATATATATATACATGCATATATATATATATACCCATTTCAGTTCATGATCTCCTCCCATATATATATACATATATCTATACACACACACATATATATATATATATACCCATTTCAGTTCATGATCTCCTCCCATATATATATATATATATATATATATATATATATACACATATATCTATGCACACATATATCTATGCACAGTCAACTGACAAACTTAATAAACATGAATTTTGTTAATGTGTTGTCAAAACCCATATTTCCAATAATAGTAATATAGACAATGAATTGTAACCACCACTTGCTAAGCTGTTGGTATGGAAGGGCTCTGTAACATACTTTGCATGCTGTATCTAGTTTAATTGATGATAATTTGGTTTTGTAAGTATCATTATGCTCTAGGATAAAACAATAATCAGTGACACATTTTCTAACCCTTCCCACATATACCTTCCTCAAATGTGCTTTACACTTTCCTGTGTTCACAACTTTGCTTACAATTTCCCAGATTCCTCCAAGACCATTGTGCTTTACTACTCTGGAAGAATCTTACCCTTCCCTTTGTGCTCTGTGCAAACTTCTGCTCCAAGGTAGAATAAAATGAATGAACAAAATTTAGATTCAGTGTTACTAAGCATATTTCCTGTAAAATAAAAGCATTAATTCCTTTCCCCTGCAAGATCAAAAGACAGCCTTACACCAGTGACTTGGACTCTCCTGGCCCCTTCATTAGCCAGGTTGATTCTTTACAAAGTGACTACACTGACCCTCTGGCTCTTTTTGCAGTTTCAAGACAGCCTCAACTTGGTTCTTCCAAGTGCCTCATCAGACTGAGCTGAGTTAGTGCAGAGCTTCCAGCCAAGTAAGGCATCTCAGCACGAGGTGTCAAACATAAGACAGCTAATGCTGGGAGCCAGAGGAAGAAGGCTCTTCTTGACCCTGCTCTGAGACTAGTGCATTCACAGAGAAGTGGCTGGCAGCCTCTCTTTGATGCAGCGAACAATGAACAGCAGGGATTAGGTTTCACCATATGCACATCATGCCCCTGTGTGTGTATACGTCTGTGTGTGCATGTGCATACACACTTCATTCTTAGCAAAAGACAGCATGGCAAGTCTATGACCTATTATTTGAAAATAACCCACCCAGGATAACAAGTGGGGAGAGAGAACTCACAGGTTGTACAATGGCAACAGCAGAGATGGGCATCCTGAAAGGTCATTTTACATATGAGGAAACTGAGGACAAATGAAGGCTAAGTTCCTCGTGTGTTTGTGTTTGATTTGTTTTCTCATGGAGAGTAGGGCACAAGGTTCGCCAACTATAGTTGCATTTAAAGTCTTCATTGGGTTCTTAAATAAAATAATAATGATGCCCTTTTGGAGTTCTTAAATGAAATAATAATGATAGCTATTCAATACTAAATGGTCAATACGGACATTATCCTCCCTTTCATGGTTTCTATAACTCAGAGACTTTTTTGGATAGTTTCTCATTCAAGTGATTTCTAGACTATAAGTCACATGTTTGGAGATATAGACTTATCAGTACAATCTTAAAGATGAATAGGTAGAGTCTAAATTCCTTTAAATGGGCATACACTTTCAGGTTGTCACAGATTAGTGTTATCTATATAGTTTCAAACCAGCTTTTCATTGTTTTTTTAAAAATAAGTTTATTGGTCCCACTTAGATCCAGAAGTAATAGGTATTTGTGATTCTTGCTCTGGACATATGTTACTGCTTATATTAACCTTAGAATCACTGAGTTTTAAAAAGCTTTAGACTCTAAAACTAACAGTAATGTAGCTACTAAATTTGATTTTTTAAAATTTATCAAAAAGTTGATATATTTTTTGCTGGGTACAGTGGCACATGCCTATAATTCCAGCAACTTGGGAGGCTGAGGTAGGAGGATCACAAGTTCAAGGTCAGCCTCAGTAATTTATCAAGACCCTTGGCAATTTAGACCCTGTCTCAAAAAATAAATAAATAAATAAATAAAAAATAAATAAATAAATAAAAGAACCAAGAATGTAGCTGAGTGGGAGAGTTTCACTGGGTTCAATTCCCTAGTACCACCTCAAAAAAAAAAAAAAAGTTTTTTTTTTTTTTTTTTTAAGTAGTTAGGATATTTTCTTTAAAGAGAATCTTGAGCAGAAATTCAGTACATACAACTGATAAAAATGATGATGATGTTTGAAGGTGTGCTGTGGGGTAAATGGACTGGGATGGGAAGGCTAGGAATAGTGTATTATTTGTTTTCCCCTGGGCCCCTGGGGTGTCTCTGTAGAAGGGGGACCCTGAGGCACTCAGTTTGAAAGCCAGTGAGAGATTCTGCTTCTTCACTTTACAAATTAGAACACTGGGGCCTGAAGGTTGCTTGGATATAGTTTCCAATCATGGTTCTATTTCTTGACAGGCATCTAAAATCTGGGCTGGTCAAACCTTTAAAAAGTAGCTTTGTAAGCCCTCAAAGCTGTTGGGGTTTAAGTGCCATGATCAGTTTTAAAATTTTCAACAGATTAACCACGTAGAAATGTATACTTTTTAAAAAGAAATTAGAATAATTTACAAATTTAAAATTATTTTATTTATTGTAAGAGCCTTTGACGAGGAAGTAGCTCTAAGATGGCGGCTGGCTGAGAGCCAAGAGGTAGCACTTACTTGTTTGTCAGAAGCAAGGCTTTGCTTACTACAACTTACACCTGACTTTTATAATAGCTCGTGGGTACTACGTGCTGTAGCATTAAGTTGAGCTTGTGATGAGACACGTGTATGCCTGTTAAGAGAACTAATGCATCTGTGATAGGTAAAGAGTATTAAAAGAGACTGTGGGGGTGGAAGGGGGAGAACAGAAGATAGAGAAGGGGAGAAGAAGAAGGAACAATAAAGGAACCACTCATTCCCAGTCTGCCTCCGATTTCTTTCCCGCGGTCTTGTTGCTGAGGGTGGCAACAATTTATGATTTACTTTATTTCTATATTTTGTATATTTCATTCAATTTGATATATAAACTTTGCTTATTTTTTCCTGTGGTATGTAATTTTATGATATTTCCCTTGGTGGCTATGGAACTATGTCTGTGTACACCTTTTGGGAGTTCTCAAGTTTGAATTATGGGTTATTTTAGCAACAACATGAAGATTGCGGGCAAGACCAGCTTGAAATCAGAGTTAATGAACTTATATCATGTGACCTTTTGAAAGTTATACAATCTTATTAGTTAATTTTGTACATTTATGGGGTACAGTATAATGGTTTGATCTGTGTCTGCATTGTGGTTTCAATGAAACGTATAGATCTTCTTGCCAACTTGTCATTTTTTTGTGTAAGAATTTAAAAAAATCTATGGACCTGGGGTTGTGGCTCAGTGGTAGAGTGCTTGCCTAGCATGTGTGAGGCACTGTACCTCAGAACCACATAAAAAATAAATAAAATAAAGGTATTATGTCCATCTACAACTAAAAAAAATTAAATCTGTTCTTTCTTAATGCCTAATTTTTAGAGGATGTTCTGAGCATTAAATTATATAATGTTAGTACAGGATTTGAAATGTAGAAAGCAGGCAATATAAAGAATTTCCACTTTACATGTACTTTAATTATAAGAGACAATTCATTGTTTTAGCCTTTTCTAGAGCGCCTTCATACATGTTAGACACTCAAAAAATTATCTGTGAGTGATGGAGACATATTCCTGAAGCATGGAGAATGTGGCCTCTTCTTGGACTCAACAATCTGTACAGTTTTCCTGTGCTCAAAACAAAGAGTAGTACTGGGACAGGAATCTGTGAATTTCTGCCTGCCATATAATCGGCCCACTGTGAGCCAAAAGAGGCTATCTCAGAGGAAGGAAACCTTCCTAAGTAGAAAAAGAAGAAAAAGAAAAAAAGAAAAAAGGCTTTCTTTGAACAAAGAACTTCTAGTACTTAACTTGTCAGGACAGGATTTTGAAAAACAGCATTCTCAAGTATACCTTTGTAAAAAACCTTTAAAAGAAGCAATGTAAACCTGGTGCCCAGTAGCTTTTTATTATTTCTCATTGATAATGGCTTGGCAGAGCCTCATTTTAGAAGAGCAACACACCACTGTGAATGTGAAAAGCAAACTTGCTTTCATGAAGCTGATGCTCCATTGGCAAAGTGAGAGATCAGTGCTTGCAGGGCCAATTATAGATCCTGGCTGTGGCTGCTTGGTACCCAAACAAGGGAAGGAAATGCAAAAAAACAAATAATAAAAATAATAAAAAAAATCACCCCAAACAAAATGTTCTCTGAAAAAGAAGGAATCAGTTCTTGGTTACATTGAATACAAGCACAGAGCACACATAGCTGAAACCCTTCTTATACATATGCCACTTTTATGAAAAAGAAAACATGTCTGATCAGAATTCTAAAGTCTTTGAATAGTTCAGTAGTCACTGGAATTCCCAAAGATAATCTGGCAAGATTCTTAAGTACTTTGCAAATCATTAAAAGATGTTTATATAGTCTGAAAATTTATGAGTCATTAATTTATTCTTTAAATTTTCATCAAATATTCAGATGACAGATACTGCCCAATTTGCAGGACAGATACAGAACTGAACAAAATCTCTTTCTCTCTCTCATGGAGCTGATATTCCAGTGAAAGTGATTTAAAATAAGTTTCTAAGTATTTTGAAAAGAGGCAGAATTCAGTAATAGAAGGGCTTCATTATATCCCACGTCCTTTTTAACACACGTGGTACTACTTGCTTAACATTTGTTGGTAAAATTAGTTCTGCCACTCCCTAGTTCTGCAACCTTGTGCAAATCAATTAACTTTAAGTTACCCACCATCAGAAAGTGTGAAGATTGAACTAATCTATAAGGAGATGTTCAATTTAAAAATTCCATAATAATGTAGATAGAAAAACTCTGTTTCCTAGGGTCATTTTTTTTCCAGTAATAATCATTAAACCAGTCACATATACAAACAGAGCCATAAGTTCAATGGGAAATACGTAAGAAGCCATGATATTTATCCAGAAAGGAATCTATCATCTGCCCGTAGACTGATCTATCCTATCATACTTGTTAGGATGATTAAAGGAAAGTAAAAACAGATCTCAAATCAATGACTGCCCCATTCCACTTTCAGAAACTAAACTAGGAAAAGAGAAGCAAAATAAATCACCAAGTGAGTAGTAGGAAGAAAATAACAAAACTTAGATTGGAAGTCAAAATAGAAAATAGGAAAACAATAGTGAAAATCAGAATATCAGAAGCTGGTATTTTAAGATCAATAAAGTGGATGAACTTCTAGGCAGACTGATTAGGAAAAAAGAACACACAAAATTCCCAATGTTAAGAATAAGAGAAATGATATCATTACAGATATGGCTACAGATACTAAAGGGATAGTGAGGGAATATTATGAATACCTTTATAACTATACTCTCAGCAACTTAGATGAAATGGACAAATTCCTTGAAACATACAAACTACCAAAGTTCATTCAAGAAAAAGAAAATAAACTGAATAAACCCATGTATATAAATGAAATTGAATTTGTAGGAGACTTTTTCACAAAGACCATTAAGGGCCCAACTGACTTCTCTGTAAATTTCTGTCAAATACTTAAGAAAAAAGTCAAATCCCACACAAACTCTTCTAGAAAAAATGTTGCAACACATTTTTTGAGCCAGGCTTACTTTCCCACCAAACCTCGAAAAGGGCCTTAACAAAAGAAGAAAACTCAAAGCAATATCCCTCTCAAAGATTGAGTAAAAAGGTCTTAAAATGTTAGCAAACTGAATACAACAACATATAAAATATGTAATACAGTATGACCAAGCAAGGTTAATTCCAAGAGTGCAAAGTTGAGTAGACATTTAGAAATCAGTCAGTATAATTAGTATTGTTAACAAATGGGAAAAGAAAAATTATGATCATTTTAGTAGATTCACAAAAGCATTTGAAGTAATCTAACATTCATTTCTGATAACAGCTAAGCAAACTTGAAGTCAAATTTTCCTCAATTTGATAGAGTATCTTCTAACACATGCAGTTCTATAATTCTTGATCATGAAAGATTGAATACTTCTTCAGTTAGGAAGAAGGCAAGAATGTTTGTTCTCAATGTTTGTATTCATCATTGTGTGGAGAATCTAGCTTGTGCAATAAGGCAAGAAATCTTAAAATGTCATTCAAAACTGTGAACTGTAAAATTGTCATTTGTTGCAGAAGACATTGTCATCCATGTATAAAATTTAATGGAATCTACAATAAAGCTGTAGTACTAATAAGAGAATTTAATGAGTTTGAAGGATAGGGTATCTGTGTATGAAATCGGCTGTGTTTAAAAATATGAGCATTAAACCAGAAATTGAAATGAAAACCCAAAGCCTCTCATAAAAGCATCAGAATTATGAAATACTTAAGGTAAATATTACAAAAGATATTAATAATCTGTGCACTGAGAACTCAGAAACATTACTGAGATAAATTAAAGATGCCCCAAGTACCTGGAGAGATATCATGTGTTTGTGGATTGAAAAACTTAATGTTTTGATGATATCCCCCCCCTTAATTGATTCATAGATTTAATACAATCCTAGTAAAAATCCAAGAATGCATTTTTTGGTGGAAATTGACACACATATTCTAAAATTCAAATAAAATTTCAAACTCTAGAAATACAACCTTATCTATAGTGTCAGACAGATTGGTAGTTGACTGGGAAGGTGGTGTTAAGGAACTGCAAGTATGATTACCAAGAGGTGAAGAATGCTGGTGATAATTTATCTTGATTGTGGTAAAATTTCAGAGGTGCAAACTTCAAACTTATCCAAATATACATTATAAACCTGTTCATATAATTGTATGCCAACTATATCTCAATGATGCTATCAAAAAACTCACTGAAGCTGTGAATGGTGGAACAAGCCTGTAATCCCAGTGGCTCAAGAGGCTGAGGCAGGAGGCTCACAAATTGTAGGCCAGCCTCAGCAAATTAGCTGAGGAGCATCTTAGTGAGACCCTGTCTCAAAATAAAAACTAAAAAGCGCTGGGGATGTGGCTCAGGGGTAAAGTGTCCCTGGATTCAGTTTCTAGTACCACCAAAAAATGAAACTTTTAACCAAACCAACAAAACAATACTTCAAACAATGAACAAACAAAAACATACATGAGGTGTACGCCACATTGTTGTATCTTATCATGTATAGGTTTTCCCTTAACAAAACTAATTTTTAGGGCTGGTGATATAGATCAGTTGGTAGAGTGCTTGCCTTGCATGCACAAGGCCCTGGGTTTGATCCCTAGCACCATAAAAAACAAACAAACAAACAAACAACCCCGAAACAAACAAACAAAACCTAATTTTTAAAAATTAAAAAACAAACAAACACATAGATCTGGTAAAAATAACAGAACTCGTTTGTTCTCTGAGGATAATTTAAAATTTGCACAGTTTTTGGAGGAAAAATCATATTTCTATGAGATGGGCTCACAAAACAGGTAGTCAGGATTAGTTATCATTTTCAGATTTTCTTTCATTTTATTAAGAAAGGTGAATTTGCCAAATCTTTTGTATGCAAGTATTTACCACACTATCTGTCTGTAATAAAAATATAATGCATAAAAATTAGAGTATTCTTAGCCAGTTTGTCCCAGTTTAGACCTCAGATACCATGTTAGCATGTGAGAAACACAGCTAATGGGTTCTTATATTTTGAAAAACAGTGATGTTTTAGAATTTCTCATAACTGCTGCAGAGGACATGAGGACAAAGGCCTAATTGGGCTACTTTTAATTTGCTTCCATTCTGCAGAATAATAATAAATGCAGATGTCTTTCCAGCGTTAATTTCCATCCACATGGCTATATTCCATTACGTTCCACCAGCCCCATTTTAATTAAGCACCCTTACTTTGGTGGTGCACTCTGTGCTTTTGGCCCATCAGAATAAGCACTTAGTCAATTAACTATTTTATTAACCAATTGATTTTTGCTGTAGGTCCCTACCTTCTCTTACCTGTTAAAAGATGCTCATGAAAGGCAAATAAATGGGTTCCATTCATCTCTAAAAACTAACAATAAATAATGAAACATTTCAAATATGGTTTCTGTGAGGAATCTAAAGACAAATAAAAAAATACCTGCCATTTATTCTGGAATATATAAAAGAGCTTGCAGTAGCAGTGCATTTGAATAAATCATATTGTCACACTGACCTTTATTGATACACTGTTTCCTAACTTAAAGCATCAGTCCTGCTGCTTAAAAGATCTTTTGTTGTACAAGACCTTCAAATCTATCAGGTAACAAAATAATGATTTGCCATCTGTGGATTACCTAAATCAATAATTTAACTTCCTCCCAACCCCTCACCCTATCCCCCCTGCCTCTGTTTGCAATCTCAGTTATACAATTTGTTGGTATCATTAGAGAACAAAAAATGTGATTTAATTGAAGATATCTTGTGATACTCTATGCCAGTGCTCAGAAAATACATAGTATGGCAGGTGACTTCCCAAGACTTGTATTTCTAGGACATACTATATGACTTAACTTGACTCAGAATTTATGACAATGGATGTAATTTGATATAATGTTTTTTGACAAAATTTCTCCCAAATGAACCAAAGAGCTTAAATGCTAAGCCTACCTCCCCCTCCCCCAATTTTACTTTGTAGGAGAGTGATTTTTACAGATACAAGATGTGTCTTTTCCTGAGTTTATCCTTGAGATAGGTGGTGTGCTAATACATGAAAATAGGATCTATTTTGCAATATGTCATTTATTCTAATTATATAAAAATGCATTCACCTTTGATTTGTAAAATATGCATTTTTTTCTATGTCTTTATCCTCTGGTAATAATTACTCTTATTGTCACTATTTTCCCAGTGGAAAAATATATTTAAGATGCTAAAGCCAGGTGCAGGGGCACACGCCTGTAATCCCAGTGGCTCTGGAAGTTGAGGCAGCAGGATTGCAAGTTTAAAGGCAGCCTCAGCAACTCAATGAGGGCCTAGGTAACTTAGCAAGACCCTGGCTCTAAATAAAAAGTAAAAAGATCTGTGGATATGGCTCAGTGGTTGAATATCCCTGAGTTCAATCCCCAGTACCAAAACAAACAAAAATATTATTTTATTAAGAACTCAAGACTAGGATATGGAAGGCTGATATTTTTTATTAACAAGCTGTGTTATCTTTGGCAACTATTGTTATCCTTTGGAGCCCAGATTACTCATATTTATTTCTAAGTATTTCATATATGCCCTATTTAACTTTAGATTTGACTTTAAGGTTCTGATGATACTAGTAATTCTAATGGTCATTTTTACTGAGTACCCATATTACAGGTACCTTACTGAATGTTATCTATAATCGTCACTACAACTCTTTAAGATTAATATCATTCTTCTCATTTAGAGAGCCATAGGAATAACAGACGAATTACATAGGTTTACCTGGTATGTTGCAGAGTTGGAACTGAAATCAAAGCCTGCCACAGTGTCTCATGCGTCTTCCCCTCTGCCATGCTGCCTCTCTGTGATGTAATGTCTGTGAAAGTGCAGCAGAAAAGCCAAAGCACTAGACAGGTGCACAGTGATATTATGGCCATTATAGTGATTAATAGTCATTATGAAATGTAGGACCTGACACCCAGAGGTGATGTTGCCCTTTCCTTGAATGGGAGTTACACTAGGCCATTAGACAGATAATTATAGTGAGATTTTTCAAAGGCGTTTTTTTCCCCCACATTCTTTATGTATGGCCTTGCCAGCTCTCCAGGAGAAGCAAAAAATAACAACATGAATTGATTTCCCTTTGCCACTTGCTTCAAGTGGTTCCCATCTTAATGCTCTTCCCAATTTGGCCTTCTTTGTTATGTGGAGCTTCTGATATTTCAGCCTCCACCCAGGTTGAACAGTTGGGCTCTTCAGTGAGTTCAAAATGTCTGCACAGCACAGAAGAAATATATCCTGTTTATTCTAAAAGCTGTTTGGATGGTTTTATTAGAAGCCTCTTCTTTCTTTATACTCCAGGGGGCAGTAATCTGTCCATTCCCTCCACCTCACCTCACATACTCCCCCGAAATAAGAACATTTAATGGATGGAGATTCTCAGAAATTTATGTGACCAAGTTCAAATACTATAAAGTCAGCTGGCTTGAATCATATTTTTATTACAGTCTACTGGTGGATTCCAAAGCCTACATGAAAAAAAAATCCATCTTGTAAAGAACATGCATACTATTTGATTACAAAGTAATCAAATGTTACACAGAAGTTCTACAGAATGGCTTATATAATGCAATGATATTACCTAAGGTTTGGAAATTTTCAATCCCTGTTTTCATCCCCCAAATGAGCAAAAAATTTCTTGTATGCTTTTAATGAGTGCAACCTTGAATCTAAGGATTGTGGAACTATTTCTCTACCTGGTGGGTTACCTCTCCTAAACATCCTTTAGGTGACTGGATACTTTAGCTGTTTTCTCTATGTTACTTTTTCCTCTAATAAAGCCAATAAAGCACACTGAACCTTTGGGTTGTGCCAAGATCTAGGTATCAGGCATCAAAAGAAATAACTGAGTGTAGAGGTAGGCAACTCTCTCTTCATATCCACATTATGTATCATGGTCTATACCTGATTAACATTTATTAAGCTGGGTTGATAGACTGAATCTCCCTACATTGGCCAAAATAAGAACTACATGCTATACAAAGCTAAATGTACATTTAGATTAAAACAGGAAACATGAGGAAGTAGACAGGAAGGTTGCATGGTTCCTATCTGTCCTCCTCTAACAAGTAAAACTCTTGTTAGTTCAATTTATAGATAGATTCAATTTTGAAAATTGCAATAGGGGAAGAACAAAGACTTCATGCTTTATTAACTACTAACAAATAAGGCAAAAGGTAAAAAGTTGGGGGAGGGATCCACCCAAGTGGAAGAGGAGGAGGATATAAAAGCAAGTGGTCTATTTTTTTTCCTATATAAAATTCAGGCAATATTTTGTAATAGAAGTTTAATTAGCTATCATATTTCTCTAAATTCAGTCCCTGTGCTTAAGGGGACTTTGTGAGTTCTGTGATTCCTTCTTCCAATTCTCAGGAATGTGGGTTCATTATTGATGCTCGGACTATCCCCGAAACACCCTACTGTGTCCTACCTAGATTTCAAAGTGCTTAATGGCACCAAGTTTTTCTTTCCTAACCCCAATAAAATTTATTATTTTATCACTCTCAGTTAATATTTAACATAGATTTTTATTAAATTAATTCATACCAACGTATAAATGATTAATATTCCTTTAATATTCCAGTGATAGTTTCAGTTTTAAGGATGAATGCACATGATTATAGGGGATATCATAGAGATGTCCAATTAATGAGGACTGAGACAAAGCTGTAGAAATTATTATATCACAAGAGGACCATATCAACTGAGAGGTCATTGCAGCCTGGGGATCGGACCAAAGCATTTTTCAATAAGACATTTATTTATTCAATCGGAATTTTCTACATTGACAGTGAGTTAGAAACTGAGTATTCAGAACAAATAACATCTATTTGTAACTTCCATTTCAAGAATTTCATCTTGCAGTAGAGGAAATAGATCATTAAAATAATGAGTGATATGTGCAATTATAGAAATATAAGAAGACATCTGGCAAGTATTTCAAATGTTTTTCCTTCCAGATAATCTTTTCTGGAATCTCAGGTTAGGGTGAATCTTGAAGGATGCGTAAGAGCCAGACATGTGAACAGAAGTGGGGAAGGACAGGTGAGAAACATGTTTTAGTTAGAAGCATGGCATAGGTTAAGGGGCTCGACAGGCACCCCCCAATATGGCTGATTGAAGATATTTTAATGAAGGGACCATTTATGAGCCAAAAGCAAGGTTAATGCAAAATCAATAGGGGATAGAGTCTCCAGAAGCTTTGCCTAAGACAGTGTGCAATGGACACATTCCTAGGACTATTTAGGCATTTGGAGATAATGAGTAGAAGAGCCTTTGAAAATAGCAAGGAAGAACAGTTTCTCAATAGAAGAAGGACCAGGAAAGATGAACATGGTAGAAACTTTGTTGGACACATCGATTAGAAGTCCACTGGTAGCTGGGCATGGTGGTGCACGCCTGTAATCCCAGCATTGGGAGGCTGAGGCAGGAGGATCGAGAGTTCAAAGCCAGCCTCAGCAATGGCGAGGCACTTAGCAACTCAGTGAGACCCTGTCTCTAATAAAATACAAAAAAAGGGCTGGGGATGTGGCCCAGTGGTCGAATGCCCCTGAGTTCAATTCCCTGTACCAAAAAAAAAAAAAAAAAAAAATCCACTGGTAACCTTTGATAAACGTCTTTTGAATGGGGGAATATATGATTATAGAGGTTTAAGGGATGAGAGAGAGCAATAAGAGTGATGCTAGAGGTATCACAACACCTGAACTCAAATTATACCACAGAGCTGTAGTAGCAAAACCAGCATGGTACTGACTGACACAAAGTAGACATGAAGACCAGAAGAATAGGAGACCTAGAGACAAATCCACCTACTCACAATCATCAGATCATTGACAAAGTTGCCAGAACATATGTTGAAGAAACAATAGTTTTATAAACAAATGGTGCTGGGAAAACTGGGTATCCAGATGAAGAAGAATGAAACTATATTCCTGTTTCTCATTCTGCACAAAAAACAATTCAAAGTGGGTCAAAGACCTAGGAATTAGACAAAAACTCTGCAACTGCTAGAAGAAAACATAAGGTTGATATTCCAACATATTGGTGCAGGCATTGACTTCCTTAATAAGACTCCTAAAGCTCAAGAAATAAAATCCAAGAATCAATAAATGGGATGGCATCAAACAAAAATCTTGCACAGAAAAGGAAACAATTAAGAACATGATGAGAGCCAGGCATAGTGGCACAAGCCTGTAATCCCAGCTACTAGAGGCAGGAGAATTGCAAGTTCTAGGCCAGCCTTGGAAATGTGCAAAATCCTGTCTCAAAATAAAAAGGGCTGGGAATGTAGCTCAGTGGAAAGAAGAGAGAGAGAGAGAGAGAGAGAGAGAGAGAGAGAGAGAGAGAAGGAAGGAAAGAGAGAAAGAAAGGAAAGGAAAAAGGGAGAGAGAGAGAGAGAGAGAGAGAGAGAGAGAGAGAGAGAGAGAGAAAGCCAACAAATATATTAAAAAATGTTCAACATCCTTAGCAGTTAAGGAAATGCAAATCAAAACTACACTGAGATTTCATCTCACTCCAGTTAGAAAGGTAGTCATCAAGAATACAAATAATAAATGCTGGGGAGGATGTGGGGAAAAAGGTATATTCATACACTGTTGGTGGGACTGCAAATTAGTATAACCTTTCTGGAAAGCAGTATTGAGACTCCTGAAAAGATTAGGAATGAAACCACCGAATGACTCACTTATTCCTCTCATAGGTATTTATCCAAAAGAACTAAAATCAGCATACTATAGTGATACAAGCAAACTAATGTTTATAGCAGCCCAATTCACAATAACTAAGTTATGGAATCCGTGTTGGTGCCTGAATGGAAAAAAATATGATATATATACACAATGGCACAATGGAGTTTTATGCATCCATATAGAAGAATGAAATTATGTTATTTGCTGGCAAATTAATGAAACTGGAGAACATCATGCTAGTGAAATAAGCCAGATTCAAAAAGTCAAGCGTTGAATATGTTATCTAATATGTTATGACGGGGAAGAGAGAGAGAGAGAGAGAAGAGGAGAGAAGAAAGAAAAAAGAAGAGAAGAAAGAGGACAGAAAAAGAGTGAAAAATGGAATTAAATAAAGAGGTGTCTTCCCCAAAATAGAAGGGAGGTCAATAGAATAAAGGAAGGGGATCAAGAGGGCAATAGGGGAAGGCTTGGGGGAAATACTGGGGACAAAATCTACCAAATTATGCTATGTCTATGTATGAATATATGAATATAACCACAATGACTTATACATAAAGCATACATACATACACACACACACACACACACACACACACACACATATATATATATACACACATTCAATTATGCACTAATTAAAATAATAATAATGTTAGGTAGATCAGTAGAATAGAACAAGTGGATCAGTGGGAGGGAGGAAGGGAAAGGGAAGGCAATAGGGAATGAGATTTCACAAATGATGTGCATGTACAAATATGGCATAATGAATCCCATTATTATAGATAATTATAACATACCATTAAAAATAATCTTAAAAACTGTTGGACATATCAGTTAGTGAAGGAGCCCCAATTAGGGAGATGGCTATTGCGGTCAGCTGGAAGCCATAAGTTCCACCTGATAATAAGTATGTATGTGACACACCTGTAAATGCACATGAGGCACCCGCAAAGCTAAAGGTATATAACCGGGTGAAAGCGGTCGGAGTGAGGAGAAGAATGAATTCATTCAGTCAGTCATGCAGTCGCTCAGTCGGAAGAAGAGTTTGGGTCGGAGAAGAAGAAAAGAATCAGAGCGGCCAGAACGTAGGCAGAGCAGTTACAGAAGAGAAACCAGATAGAAGAAGTAATTGCTGGTCAGAGTCAGGCAGAGGCTCCCGAGGAAGAAAGAAGAAAGAAGAAAGAAGCTCTAAAAGCTAAGCTCTCTCTCTCTAAAGAAGAAATCTCTCTCTTTCAAACTCTCTCTCTTTCTCTCTAAGCTCTAAGAAGAAGAAGAAAAAGCTATCTTTAATCTTTCTCTCTAAGCTCTTTCTAAGAAGAAGAAAAATCTTTCTTTCTCTCTCTAAGTTCTCTCTAAGAAAGTAGAAGTAAAAGTAGTAATAGCTTTACTCTGCCTCTGAGAGTTTTCTTCCCGCGGTGTTTGTGGCTGGCCACGACAGGCAGCTTACAAGTTAGAAAACCATTGATGAGTTTTGGAAAAAATTATTTGAGGTAGAAATATATAATCATGGAGATGTATGAAGGAGAGGTTGGGACATGGGGGCAAGAATATAAATAATCTCATTAAGGAGTTTGCACAAGTGGGAGAAGGTAGAGATGATATGGGTGGTTCAGGAAGAAGAATGTCAAAGAAGATTGATAGATGATGAGAGTGAGAACCACTTCATCACTGATGAGAAGGAACAACAATGGAAAGCAGATCTGAAGTTATAGGAAAGACAATGCTAGATGGATGAGGAGTTGAATTAAGAGCTGACTTACCAAATTGCCAAGGAAGTCAAAATTTCTATGTTAGGTATATGAGTTTGTTTGCATGTTCTTTTTTCTCTGTAAATTGAATTTTGAAATTGCAATGCAGATTACCCCTAAATAATAAAATTGTTTTCATAGTTCATCTCTAGAGTTCAACCCAAGAACATTGTGAGCAGCAATTAAAACACATTTAGTAACTTGTTATGGTTATTATTATGGTTGCAAGTAGGCAAGTAGCATGTGGAAATGACTTGTCCAGGGTAGTACAGGCAGAGAGGAGGTGGCAGGCAAGGTCTAGAACTAGCACTACCATTCCAGATGTGCCCACCACAGTCTCATCCCATGCTTAACCTTACTTCAAAATCAATTTAAGTTTGCCTGGGCAAATCACTTCTCTGTGTTTCTCTTTCTCTGGTGTATGTTCTATATTTTTCTTCAAGTAGATTATTTATTTCTTTTACTTTTTACCACTTTGCTCATAAGATATATGAAACCATACTACCCCATTCTACCATGGTTACTGAAATCATGAACAACAAACATGTAACTGCCTCTCCGTGGGATCAAGTGATGTTTAAGAGTATGTGTTCTGGAGTGATATTGCATGGTTTCATATCTATCTCAGACACTTGATGGCTATTTAAAGTTAGGTGGTATCAATGTTTATAGCAGCACAATAGCTAAACTGTGGAATCAACCTAGATGTCCTTCAGTAGATCAATGAATAAAGAAAATGTGGTATATATACACAATGGAGTATTACTCAGCAATAAGAGAGAATAAAATCATGGCATTCGCAGGTAAATGGATGAAGTTGGAGAATTTAATGCTAAGTGAAGTTAGCCAATCCCCAAAATTCAAGTCAAATGTTTTCTCTGATATAAGGAAGCTGATTCACAGTGGGGTTGGGATGGGGAGCATAGGAGGATTAGAGGAACACTAGAATGGCCAATGGGGAGGGAGGGGGATGGAGGGGACAAAAAGGTGAAGAACAAAAAAAGATGGTAGAATAAGATGGATATCATTACCCTAAGTGCATGTATGAAGTCACAAATGGTGTGAATATACTTTGCATACAATCAGAGATATGTAAAAATGTGCTCTGTAAGTATAATATGAAATGTAATGCAAAAAGAAAAAAAAGATGACTGTCGGGAAATTATAAAGGGGTTGAGGTCTTTAACCCTTCATGACCCGGGGCAAGCCTTCTTTGTCCAGCAAAGTAGGCTAGAAGGGCCTACCTCAACGAATGAGATGAGACTGGGAAGGTAGAGGTCGCTGGTGCCCCCTCCTCCACCTTCAAAAGACACAGGGACACACCAGGGAGCCAGATCGAATCAATGCTGGAACTCAAGTTTATTGAGGAAGGTAGACAACCTTTATAGTGGACATGAGCCAGTCAGCAAAGAGATTATAGAGACAGTTAAAGAACATGGGCAAATCCTATTGGCAGAGTCCCCTACTCTATCCTTAGGGTGGTTTCGGTTCTCACGATACTTCAGAGGAACGCCCCCTGCTTAGGTCAGGTCCATAACAGGGCATAGAAAACAGCCAGAGAGTTAGAGTTCTTTACCCTTTTGGCCGACGTGTTCTAAAGACCCCGACAGATGACAATTAACAATATAAAAAAAATAAAAAAATAAAAATAAAGTTAGGTGGTGCTCAAGTGCTCTAGGTCTCAGTTTTACCATCTGCAGAACTGGATTAAATGAAATCATCACAACCATGGGAGGATTAAAGAGTCAATATGTGCATGAACATTTCATAGTGCCTGACCAAAATGAAAAAAAAAAATCAATTTATATTCATTGTTTCTCTCTGAAGAAGTAATATTGATGCTACCATCAGTTACACTATTACTAGATAAAGTCATAATTCAACTAATAATTTGTTCATAAAATAAACACCTGCTGTCCATGCCATATATTTCGTATTCTGAGCAGACTGCCTCTTCCAAACTGGTTGAACACCCATCCAGCCATAGCAGTAAGATAAAGTTAAAAAAATAAAAACATATATCTAGACCAACAAAACTGAGTTTCTATGATTATCATTGTTAGAAGCCTTTCCTTGGAATTGAGTCATACTATTTATGACCTTGGGTATCCTGTCTAAACCAGAGAGGAGGAAGCCCTTGGCCTGGGTGAGTGACCCAGGGCTCATCACAAAGTATATCTAAATCTCTCTAAATGGGAAGCTCTGTGTTCACAGAGGGGTAAGGTTTTGCCGACCTGGTGTGATGCTTGGTCCTGCTGGCTAATAAGAAATGCTTGGGTAGCTAAAATGCACTTATCCTCTTTGCACCCTTTTCAAATAGAAATGCTTGTGTTGAGCTCTAAATTCTACTTTCACACCTTCTTAAGTCCTTATCGTTCCCATCAGTGAAGATGGAATGTAAGTGGCAGTAGACATCAAATGATTAGAATGTGTTAAAAAAATTATCTCCATATGCCGTCCCTGGGCAAGATGATGGCTTATCTGCTGTGACCAAAGATGAGCTTTGACTGATACTGTGTCCCCCCAACATCTTGTAGATAGATGGGGGTGAGGTTTCTGAGAGAATTGTCACTTACAAATGGGAAAGATGATGACAGTAAGTTTTCATGCTTGGTATTGGAGTTTGAGCATTGTGTGCCCTGTTTGGAAAGGATACGCTATACTTTATATCTGATTTTTCAAAGGTTCCACACATTCTGGCCTGGCTAAAAGTGATTTATGTTTCCTCATTTAAAATATTTAATGGAAAAAGTGCAGCAAATTGCTGTGAAAATAGCTGGAAAAATTAGGAAGCAAGAGGTCCCGAGGATTTCATTCAAAACAAAACGTGCATTCTTTAGAAGAGAAATTACAGTGCAATCTTTCAGAAAGTAGTCCTCAAAGCACTGATTCTTGCAGAGTGTGGAATGGAGAATCAACGACCAGATAAGTGTGAGATGCATAGTGCAGTATTTATTATGCCTCTTAAATGTACATACACCCCCAAAAGCAGAGCTATGTTCACTATTGCTGCTTTCAACCATTACCCAAAGGCACTTAGATTGATATCCCATGAATCAATATAGAGTTCTGTTGAGCACACCTTGTCAATTGCTCAGATTGAGGAAGCCTTCCAGTTGTGGCAAGTAGATACTAGGAATCCACAACCTCAGATTATCTCAGCATCCTTCAATAGAGTGTTCTAGGAAAACTTTCTAACAGAACTTTCTTCCATTGATCACCATTTGGTCCAGTATTACATATGCACCTGTCATTGGCAAGAGCTCTTGAAAAGAAGACTTAGCTGAGGTAAAAATTACAAAAATTTAATTTAGAATGAATTTACAGACTTGAAGCTGATGTTGTTATAGCCATAGCTTTAAACTTTATAAAAATTCATAAATGCCTTATAAATCAAATATTTTATTGGTACATTTTAAAATGTTTTGATCATATCTTTAATTTTACCATTTTAAGAAGTCTGAGATACCATTTTGACTAAGAGGGAAAAGGGTAGAATTATAGCAAAGTTCGCTGGTAATTATGTGACTGGTTCTTGCTAAGTAGGTCTGGCAGGAAGAAAAGAGTTTAGAGTCAGTGGGATGGAGGGCAGCCATGGTGAGATGGTAGACCAGTGCTTCAGGTGGCAGAGATGAGGGGAGAGAGAAGGTTTAGAGCCACACTGTCATCTTTCTTGGTGACTTTCGACTGGTAAACCCACAGGTATATTATTGCATTGCTCTGAGTATAATTTTCTCCATCTGTGAAGCAGGGGTATTGCTGCCTATCTTAGGATTCTGTTGGGAAGAATAGAATTAGAAAATGTAGGTTAAGTGTTTAGTCATCAAACATTGATGCTTTTATTTTTTTCCCTCCATAGTAGCAAAACTCAACTGGGAGAGATTTGCCATTTCTGCTTCCACACCAAGAGGACCTTGGTAATATCTGGAAATATTTTTGATTGTTGCACTGGGGAGAAGTGCTATTTGAGTCTGGCAGGTGGAGGCCAGGGTAGACCATGCATTCTTACACACACAGGACAGCCCCCTCAGCAAATAACTATCAAGTCCAAAAGGCCTACAGTGCCAGGATTGAGAAGCCCTGATCTATAGCATGACAATGAAGCACTTTCTAGGAGTCCCTGCTACTGTATTTGGTTATTTCAGCAGGGATCAGAGCAAGTAGAGGCATGTATTAAAAGAGGAAAAAAAAAAATAACACATTGGAGACCAGAAGTATTCAAAATGATGAAATTTTAAATTCTGAATACCATATTCACTTTAATCATATGAAGTTAACTGTAATGAATGCACTGTGTTTACTTACAAATCAAAGTTAGTGACAGAAAACCCCCAGAAAAGAACAAAGAGACTAGGAAATATTCTGCAGACCCGGAAAGGTAAAAATGTTGAACGTTCTTCCTTCTTTTTGATCATTAAATAGGTCTATTTCTCTATGGAATTGGGGAATCTAGCAGTTGGCTTCAAGAAAATGATTACAATATTATATATCTAAGCTGTACTCCTTTTCCTCAAGAAAATCAGGCATTAGAATCCAAGCCCTGGCATTTGGGGACATTTAAACTTCCAACACAGGTATGGTAATAACACTAAACACCTTGAGATCCCATGTTCCCTACCAGAAAGTGACAAACAGGGGTTAAAGAGGAAAAACGTGCATGTCTCTCTCTCTGTGTGTGTGTGTACGTGCGTACACGTGCATGTGTGATTTCTCTTGTGTGCACACGTGTCTTTGCTTGGAGATGGTGTGTATGCCACCATTTAAGTTGGCTGCAGCTCACTTCACCAATAATTTGGAGCAACAGTAGGAAGGACAGGGAATGAATTTTCTTTTTTAAATATGTGGTGAGTTACAGGCACAAATAGAAAGGCTACCTGTAGGCATCATTTGATTTCTCTGTCATATGATTCCAGCAAAGCAGTCAGACAGATTCTTAATTTCTTCTTGGACTTCAGAACTTCACACAAGTTCATAAGAAACTAAAGTAAGAATCAAGGTGAAAGAAGAGAGTAAAATTTTTAATGGGTAGGTATTACTCATGAGGAAGAGCTTCTTTTTTGAAAATTGATAGATATATAGAGAAGCCCTAAGGTAACTGACACAAAAAAAGAAAAGTAAATGTTAGGTGTTTTCAAGGAGAATCAGAAGACAGCAGAATCCAGCAGACCTGCTTTTCCCTTAGTTCTGAGATGAAGGCACATAAAACAATGATCTGTTAGGGCCCCAAACCTGGCCTGGTGTTGCTGGCACCCTTCTGGCAAAAGAGACTTACTCTGTGCTGCATATTTAGATTTCAATGTCTTTTTAAAATACTTATTTTTTAGTTGTAGTTGGACACAATACCTTTATTTTGTTATTTATTTTTAAGTAGTGCTGAGGATTGAACCCAGGACCTCGCATGTATTAGGTGAGCGCTCTACTGCTGAGCCATAACCCCAGCCCGATTTCAATGTCTTTTTACACCCAGTTCCATTGCAATCTTTCCTTTGCTTGTTAGAGCTGAGATTCCAATAAACAGAGATATATTACTTGATCCCTCCATTTAGAGATTTCATGTGAGTCTAGTATTAGATCTTCATTATTCACATGTGTGAACTTGTAAAAATCACCTTTTCAATGCCTTATTCTAGTAATATGTGAAGTGGGGTTTATTTTATTTATTTATTTTTTTGGTACCGGGAATTGAACTCAGGGGCACTAGACCACTGGGTCACATCCCCAGCCCTTTTTTTTGTATTTTATTTGGAGACAGGGTCTCACTAAGTTGCTAAGTGCCTCACCACTGCTGAGGCTGGCTTTGAACTCGCGATCCTCCTGCCTCAGCCTCCCAGAGTGCTGGGATTACAGTCGTGCGCCACCATGCCCGGCTGGGGTTTATTTTTAATAGTGGCTATCCTATAGATTGGTTTGTGGGAATTAAATGTGAATCTCTGAGCACAGTGTCTAGCACATATAAATGACATTAGTTGTTATAATCCCTATTGTTAATATTATTTGTAGTATCACTATAATTTATAACTTCTAGTTACCTCCCTATGTGGAACAGTACATGTCATCCAAACATTCTCCAAATATTTGTGGCTATACAGATTTCTAGGCATTGAAATTGGATGACGAAACACTCTCTGTTGTCAAGGCGCTTGCAGCTAGGAAGGCAGGCAGGTGTGGGAGCATCTCATGCTCATACCATATGGCTAGCGTTTCAGGGTATGGTGGAAGGACTCTTGTTCACCTGAACCGCATCATGCTGTACAAATAAAAATCAACCAGGAGAAGTGGGTCAGGTGTGACATAATACAGTGTTGGAGGAGACAACACAAGGTGAAGCTTAGACATCATCTGCAGTGACCTTCACCTGCCATCAGTTTCTGTATGTCAGCCTCAGTTGCTTGTAAGCAAGCACAGTAAGGGCCCCTCCCTTTTACCTGCCAGGTAGAACATCCTAACTCGACATGCAAGACCCCATTATTTGTGTTATTATCATTATCATCAGGTTATACAGATGTGAAAACAGGGCATAGAAAGTGTAACCCTCATGCCTAAGGGCTGTCACAGTGAGGGTTTAAAACTACCCCGTCTCACCCCGGTTTCTGCTTGTATAATCTACTTGACCAAGATAAAACACTGATGAAGTAACTGGTCCATAGTTTTTAACAATCACCACAGAAATCAAACCCAGTTCTTTCTGGCATCAATGTTCCATTTGCCAGAGAGACTTTTGAGGTTTGGTGCAGAGGGCATGCCATCTGTTGAGGAGTTCACAGGCCAGGGCTGTTCTACACCTTGCAGACAGGGTGAAAAGCCAGTGGAGGGTCTCTGAAGCTCTTGCCGATACCAGCTGGGCTTCCTCACAGAATGCAAAAAAAAAAAAAAAAGTCAGAGGCCCTGCCAGTCTCCATCAACAGTGGCTCTGAAGCAATCATACCTGTGATACCCTTCATATCCTCAGCTGTTATAAGTGATCTGCACATGCAGATCAGCACAAGGCACGCATGATGAAGAGGAGACATCACAGCTTCTCGGGGTGCATGCATTCTGCATTTCTCTAAGTGTTGCAAGCTTGAGCAAATGCAAACACAGGACACCCAGTTAAATTGAAATTTCAGATGAACAAACAATAATTTGTTTTGGTATCAGTCCCATGCAATATTTGTGACACATTTATGTTAAAAATTGATTTGTTGTTCATCTGAAATTCCAATTTAAGTGGGCCTCCTGAATTTGGCAGCTCCACACTGAACATCGAGAAGGGGAAGCAGAACAAATGTGATCTGGAAAGGATTCAAGGATGCCTCGATGATTTGAGCCAAATTGGTGGACAGTCAAGAAATACCTACTTTATAGATGTTTTTGTATTCAGCATTTTATATATACAGAGTGCCCTCCCAGAAGCAGCTTATAGTCTAGCAGGGCGGTCAGGAGGATAAGAGGCAATTGTGGAGAATGTGGCCAGAGCTAGTGTGAGTTATGTTTCTGTGTCCTTCAGATCCATGCCTTGCTCTGCCCCTGCCCTGATCTGCTTTCTCTAGTGACAACATTTCAGGTTTGTGCTCAGGCCTGGGTCAATTGGCTTCTGGCTGGGTTCCTTCAAGGGGGCACTGGTGAGCCATCAGGCTGCTGGAGGAATAGGGAAGCTAGGAAAATGATTCTTCTCCCCCACTGCCGGGGGTCACCTCTTTGAGCTTCCAGCTATCTCCAGAGTCTTGCTGTGCGACAGGTATTCCTCTAGCCTAGGACTTGAACAGCCTCTCTTTCTTGTACCTCCATTCCCTGCTTGGCCTTCCAGAACTTCCATCGCCCACACAACTCTCTATGTTAAACTCTCTGTGTTTAAACATCCTGCCTTAGACCGGTGTCTGTTTTCCTAGTGGGCCATGATCATTGGGGCATTGGAGCCGTGACATGGACAGGAGGAGTGTAGGGAGTGGTGTAGCTTCTGAACCAGGAGGCACTGGAGTCTTGAACTCAAGACCCTGATAGTCGTTCTAATGTGTTCATTGTAGGGTGTTCCAAGAACTGCACTAAGTGTTTGTGATGGTTAATTCTGTCTGTACACTTTCCTGGGCTATAGGATGTTCAGATGTTTGATTGAGCATTATTCTGGGTGTTCAGAGAGGGTATTTCTGGAAGAGATTACCATGTGAATCAGTAGACTGAGTAAAGAGGATTGTATCCCCCTGCCCAGTGTGGGGGGTGGGCCTCATCATCTAATCAGTTTAAGGCCTGAATAGAACAAAAAGCTCAACTAAGGTAGAATTCTTTCTGCCTGGTTGCCTTTAAGCCAGGACTTTTTTTTTTTTTTTTTTTTTTTTTAGTTTTCTGTTTATTTTTTGTCCTCATACTTGAACTTGAACATGTACATCATAAGCTCCTCGTTTACAGGCCTTTGGCCTTGGGTATCTGGCTTGCCACGGCAGATCTTGGGACTTGTCTGCCTCTATAATTATATGAGCCATTTCCTTATACTGAATCTTTTATATAATCCAATATATTTACCTTATTTTAGGAACATTTATTGAACACCTACTATTTTCGAAGCCCTGCGTGCATTGTGTTATTTCCATAGTAGGAGTTTGGAGAGACGAGGATCCTAGAATTCACACTTTATCATGGTACTTTCAAGCCCATGGCTTTGACATCCAAATTCCCTTCGGCCACCCAATTAAATGGGTCAGGTACTAAAGTCTGATCACACATTAAAAGGTTCTGTCCCTTTTCAAGGCCTTATCAAAGATTTAGCATGTCTTTCTAAATGAACTAGGGAGCCATCCTTTGAAGCATCTGCTCAAAGACTAAGTGTTACCTGTCAAACAGTAGAAGGTAATGGTAATACAAAGATTTAAAAAAGAAAAAAAAGGAAGGGACCAAGGGAAATGAAAATGTAGCCATAGCAGTAAAACTTTGCATGGCCAAGAGTTATAGACAATGTAGGTATATTTTGTCTCTAACTAAATAAAGAGAATAATAATAGGTATAATACGACACATAGTTATTATGTGTCCAGCCCTGTGTTGCTTTGTCTTATTCTGTAACTATTTTATTTGTATTTGTTTACTATTTATTGTTTCCTTAAATATAATATCCTTCTTAGTTTCTTCTAGATACTACTGTGTGGAGAAAAAGAGATGCTTGAATTATCTATATGTCTCATCTCCTTTGTTTGTAAAAAAAAGTCTATAGCCTGCATGAATTGAATTTTTAATTCATTCACTCAGTTTAGGAAGGAGTCCAGTTACAGAGTCCTTATTATGTGAAAGAAAAGATAGAAAGATGCTTACCTGCCCTAGAGGAGATTCTCCCCTATTGGTGAAGACACTTAGAGATGGTGAGCACAGAATGTACTGAGTGTATGTGATAGTGTGTGTGTGTGTGTGTGTGTGTGTGTGTGTGTGTGTGTGTGTGTGTTGTATGATAGAAACACAGAGAAGGGTGATTCATTTCAGCTTTGTGTGTGTGTGTGTGTGTATGTGTGTGTGTGTGTGGTGGGGTGCTGCAGAAGGACACAAGATCTTTTTCTTTGAGGTTACTCCCAAATCTTCAAAGATGGAAACTAGCCAGATAAAGAGGGGCATTTGGGAAAAGTTATCCTCAAACTGAAGTGAGAAATAGCAGAGTTTTGGTTCCCTTTGGGTGCTGAGGATACCTTGCAAGCCAGAATGCGGTGGGAGATGACATTGGAAGAGGTGCACTAGCAATGAGAGGTGCACTAGCAATCAGATATTGCAAACCTCTGTGACCCATCATGGTGCTGGGCTATTTGGGTATCACCATGTGGCGGCTGCTTCTTCTTCCTTTTTTTTTTTTTTAAGTTAGTTGTGTGACATGTATCTATATTCTCAGCTCAGATCAGGAGCAACCAACCCTTGGCTAATGCGGTGCCAATTTTTAGCCCTCCCAAAGGTGCCTGAGCTCTCCTTTCCAAGCTTGATGCTGATTTAATCTCTACATTTCTGTGTAAACCCTTGCTACTTGAAGTGTGGTCTGCAGAGCAGTAACGATGACAATGACAGTGACATTGGACCAGCTTGTTGGATGGGCATCATCTTAGATCCCCTTCCCGACTTACTGAATCAGAAACTAAGTTGTAACACTCAGGTAACTCATGTGCATTGTAGGATGCCCTGGGAAAACTACTCAAATTAACTCAGGTGTTTTAAGTCATATTGTTTGCAGTTTGTTGGTGATCAAAAGCAAAGCAAAGAACTTATCTCGGAAATACTTAGAAGAATCAGATCAATTGCAAAACAATTAAAAGTGCTAAAATCCCTTAAAAATGTTAAATATGAGCTATGGATAAAACAGGTATCAGAATGAACTGTGTGGTTCCGTAATTATCAGTTCCATTGAGAAAAGCATAGCTATTTATTAATTTATGTTTAGTTTTCCTTTTCAAGCTCGCTAGCCTTGTTTATTTTCTGGTACATACCAGCAATCTGTTGCAAGAAGAAAAAAACTGTTTTTCTCCAAAACTGTTTTTCTTTCATTACTGTGGTTCTTTAAGAGGCAAATTAACATGGTGACCTGGTGACCCTAGAGCTAATGGTCACACGTGTGACTTCTAAATGAAGGGCTGTCGCACATAGAATTCCTGCTCTCCTAAAAGCTTTGTTATTGGGCATAGGTGTTTTGTTTGGCAATATATGGATGGTATTCTTGCTGCCGTTTAGCTCTTTAATTGTGAGCAATCTCCCACTGTGGAATCACTAAAGGACCATTGTTTAAATTAACATAAGGGTGCCATTTTTGACTAAAAAAATTCTAGCTTTAGCAGTGCGCGGTGGCGCATGCCTGTAATCCCAGCACTTTGGGAGGCTAAGGCAGGAGGATCGCGAGTTCAAAGCCAGCCTCAGCAATGGCAAGGCACTTAGCAACTCAGTGAAACCCTGTCTCTAAATAAAATACAAAAAAAGGCTGGGGATGTGGCCCAGTGGTCGAGTGCCCCTGAGTTCAATCCCCAGTACCATAAAAAAAAAAAAAAAAAAAAAAAAAAATTCTAGCTTTAGTAAACAAGACAATAACTATTGATACAAGGATAAAAAATAGACAAATACAATGAGAGTGACTAAAGACAAACTCACATATTCCTGTGTTGTCAAACGACTTAGAAATAAGTCTCTACTCCAATAAACGGTGCCGAATCAGTTAGTTGTATAGATCTGTCAGACCAAATAGATCTTAGATCAATATCAGTGAGATCAATCAGATCAAATACATGGAGAAGGTTAATAGTCCCTGAATTCAAGGAAAATGTTTAGAGAATATGGAAGAAAGATGCTTTTAATAATTTTTTAAAAGATTTTAAGTAAGTGATAGAGTGTTCCGGGATCCTTCAAACTTTAATAGTATGTGGGCATTTTCTCCCCAACTTGTCATTCTTTCTGTTCTCACCCTGGAGTTTCATTTATTATCTCCTTCATTGCTAAATTGAGCCAAGAAGGTCTATCTCTCCACCCTGTTTCAGCCCAGCTTTGCTGTCCAGTCATCCTCTCTGGGAATAATTCCCCATTTTTCTTATAAATAACTCCAAAAACGTACATCTTTCCTCTCTTGTTTTAATGTTGCTGCACATCACCATCTTGCCTTGGAGACATGCACCACATTCTGACTAATCTTTAATATTCATGGCCCTAGTGTTAGGCCTCAGGATAGAGAGGTGATCTGCACTGGAAGTTCAGGTGGCAATTCAGAGCCTGAAAAGTAGATAACTGTAGCAGAAATCTGTGGTAATTCTGTGAGAAACCTCCATGGGGAACCAACTTTTGCCTCCTTACTCTTATTTTTCTTGGTACTGGGGATTGAACTCAGGGGCACTCGATCACTGGGCCACATCCCCAGCCCATTTTTGTATTTTATTAGAGACAGGGTCTCACTGAGTTGCTAAGTGCCTCGCCATTGCTGAGGTTGGCTTTGAACTCATGATCCTCCTGCCTCAGCCTCCCAAGTGCTGGGATTACAGGTGTGAGCCACTGCGCCCGGCTGCCTGCTTACTCTTAAGTATGTCTCTGGTAGATCAGTGTTAAATCTGCTCTTCCCTGAAACAGGACTACACAGCCCCACCTGATTCCATATTTTAGTTATTTGAATAGTACCTTCAGGAGGTTTTGAGTGAGGCTCATCCCAATGCCAGGTCCAGTCCAGCCTTACATCTTTCTTGACTTAACTAATTGATTGGGAAATGGAAATCGAGACCTACATCATGTTGGTGGATTTTAGTATTGGAATTACTATTGGTAATATTTTAAATAGGCATTTGTTTTTATTCTGTAGTTGCCAAAAAGACTTTGTTTGAATCTAGTATTCCAGAGACCACTACCCAGAAGGAGCAGCCTCCTGATCTTGAAGCTTATAGGAGAAAAAGTAGAATCAGGAGATTGTGAGTGAGCAGGCCAAATTTCCAATGAGACTGCTATTCAAAAGTCTGTCTAAAATCCAGCCCAGATCTTTTCATAGAAACTAAAGTTTCTGACCAATAATATAAGAAGCAAGTGTATAATAAAATTTGATTATATGAGGTACAAACTGGCAAATCATAACTACCAGATGTGAGGATAATATACTTTTTTTTTTCTTAAACTAAGTTCAGCATTCATTAAACCATATTTTGGGGAACTATAAAAAGAAACTATACAGGAGAAAAAGTTTGTGTAGATAATATCAAATTATGATTATCAGAGTTGATCTGATTATTGAAATTTAGTTTTCTCTGATATTAAAAACCAGTATAATACAGAAAGTATATAATAAAATAAGGACAGGAAAATAAGGAACATACATTTTTTTTTCATTGGATTAGACATACATTAAGCTTTTCCATCTGTAGGGAGATAAATAATTTAGAGGTGAAACATAGCAAAGAAACAGTTTGTGTCCAAAGTTGATCAAGGGATTCAGCCTGCGTTTATGCAAACACACTGCTAATGATATTTGATAAATATTAAGGATTTTTTCACAAGTACATATTTGGCCCTAATAGTGATATTAAATATATAATAAGCTCTTTAAAATTTAATATCTTTTTTAACATTTCAAAACAATACTGCACATTGTGTTGGTAAATAGCCTTAAGTTAATTCTATATATAATTAGAAAAAGTCATTTTTCTTTGAATAACACATCCATATCTATCTGTAGCTACATGTGTATACCTATATCTATCTATATCTACATATGTACATACAGGTATCTACATATGTATACCTATATCTGTCTATATAGTTTAGTTGAAATATAGTATATGGGGGGGTAAGAAAAGCTAAAAATTTAAGAAACTTTCTAAGTTGCTTTAATTTCCTCTTCTGATCCATTAACTCTGGCCTAATAATCCAATTTATTTTTCAAGCATGTGCATTCTTGAACCATAAACAGTTTCAATTATGCAACAATCATAACATACTTTTGACTAGAATATCAAGATATTGGGGGGCAGTTCTAAACTTTAATGATCTAGATAATTCCTTCAACTATTTGTTGGTGAATCTGGTCATAATTAACCAATTAAGTCATATCAGTAGTTCACTTTTTCCTAGCCACAGAACTTGGAGGGATAAAAGAAGGAAGAGAGAAACTAGAGAACATATCTAAGCATAAATGTCATTCCATTATAGAACCTTATTAAGTGCATTTAAATGTTTTAATTTCTAGCACGGTATTGTTCCTAATGAACTCTGCAGGGATTGAAAATGAATTTTTCATTCTGAGATTTTTGTCTTTTTTGCATTGCAAAAAGCATTCCTCTTGAATTTCCACTAGATAAAATGAAACACATTTTAATATCACATTGAGCTGGCCTCCTAGGAGACAACTGTCAAAAACTCATGGTATCTTTAAATCACTTTAATTACGTTTTGCTGAATGAAAAACAATGTGTAAGAAATTGTTTAACTTTATTGTTTAGTCTTTTCCATACAGTTAAGTTATATGCCATCCAAGTAAGACTGAGTCATTCAATTAAGATGAAGTTCAGGGTGAATGCAGATATATGTAAAAGATTGATATGAAAACAAAGGTTTATATCAGAATATGAACTTCTTTGATGGTAACGTGAAAAGTTTTAATATTCAAGGTCTAAAATGGCACCTAATAACAAAATAATTTTAATTAACTCATTTAGTTCTTGTAGTGTCAAATACATATTGTACACTTTACCTACATTTTCTCAAGTAATATTCTCAATAGTTCTTTTAGGCAGGTGCTGTTATTACCTTATAGATGCAGAAAACTGAGGCTTAGAGAATGTAAGGTCCCATAGCAAGTAATAAGTTATATTAGTGGTGGCACTCATTTATAATGTTATGAATTACATTATATTATAAATGCAATTTATGTTTGTCATAGTCAGATACCAGCCCTCCTGCCCATGTCCAGTGCAGATGGTGGAAATGGGGTTCCCTTGGTGGAATAGGCTGGCTGAGCAATAAAAGCTAAGAAAAATAGAATGGTGAAAAAAAACCACAAACACAGAAAGTAGTTTCAAAAGCGGGTGCAGGATGGTCGAACCGATCAGATGGATGGAGCTTCTAGACTATGGCAAAATGGAGCCTGCGCCTGCTTTATTTATATCGGGAAACATCGAAGGCCTTCCATAGAATGTTCTTCACCAAAAATTGTTAAAGGTGGGCGGTCTGGTTCCCAACGGGTTACGCCCATCTCCAGAGCTACTATGAGAGATCTTCCTAGCACGGTGGAGAAAAAGGTCATGTGCATTGGGCAAGCTATTGCCGTGGGAGAGCCACGGATAGTTCCCAAGGACCAAACCTAAATCTCCCTGGCTTCCATGCCAAGTGAAGATCCTCACGTAATTCACGGATGGTTTCCTGCACAGTCCTTTAAGTACATGTGTTGCAAATGATAAAAAGATGAGTTTATTATACTGAGGCATTTTATGCTTATTGGAGAAAGCAAACTAGATGAGCCTATTTGAACTTTAAAATTGGTGGTCACAGAGTTAGGGGGAAGAAAGGCTAATGACGCCACTGTTTGGGATTCTGAAGGACTAGTTGGCTGAATTGCACCTAAGACCAGTTCTGGGATGCATTAGTGCCTAGGAAGGGGTGAAGGTCTGTGCAAGGAGGAAGGTCATCATGACCAAACTTAAGGGATCCTGCCCCCATCACTGTGGCACCCAGCAATGGAAACAACTCAGCCAGTAAGTCTCCCAATCTGATTTAGACCACACCTTCTTTGCCTTTCAAAAGTCCACATTGTCACCATTTGTAAAGACATTTGCCATTTGTACTCTTTTAGACCCAATTCATGCCAGTTACCATGATACCTGTCTGCACCCCATACTCAATGTCATCTCAGAAACTCCTATGTAATACTCCCCAGGAGACAGGTCAAGTACTTTCCCTGCATCTGTTGAGATGATTGGGAGATTTTTGTTCATTCTTCTATTTATAAGGCATATTGCATTAACTGAGATTCAGATGTCAATTCAACCTTCTATTTCTGGGATAAGCTCCACATTGCATACTATATAATCTTTTTATATGCTGCTGAATTCAGTTTGTGTTTGTTAAGGAGTTTTGTGTTGATGATCAGAAGGAATGTTGATTGTCTTTTGATGTCTCTGTTTGCCTTTAATGAAAGATAATGCTAGTTTCATAGAATGAGTTGAAAATGTTCTCTATTTTAGCAAAGAATTTGTGGATTGGTATTATTTTATTCTTTAAATATTTGATAGAATTCATCAGTGAAAACTTCTGTGCTTTTCCTAGTGAGAAGATTTTTAAATGACTTATTCAAATTATTTACATGTTACTGCCTTGTTCAAATTGTCTATTTTTGCTTGAGACAGTTTTAGTAATTTCATTTTTCTTGGGAATTTGTTCACTTCATTTGTGTTATCTAGATTATTGGCATGAAGTATTCCATAATATTTCTTTATAAACTTTTAATTTATGTAGGATTGATAGTGATATTCCTTCTTTAATATTTAAATTATTAGAGCTTACTCACATTTTCACAATTTGAAAAATTATTTTTAAAAAACAATTTTTAGTTTCTATCATTTTATCTATTGGTTTTCTGTATTTTATTTCATTGATTTCCAGTGTGATCTTTATTATTTCCTTTCTTCTGCTTGCTTTGTGTTTAGTTTGCTTTTTTTCCCCCTCATTCTTTGATCTGTAGATCAGTGTTCTTTATCTAATTTGGAAAGTTTCCAGGCATTATTTATTTTTTTTCAAACTTTTTTTGTGTCCTTTCTTTTGTCCTCTTCTTCTGAATGCAACTCTTGTAGGTTCATATAAAGTTATGCATTTTTTTCTGTGCCAAGTTATTTCAATTGATTTTTTAAGATTTTCTGCTTGATTATTATGTGTGTAGATATGGATCTCATGTTTATCCAACTTGGGGAAGCACTGAACTTCTTTGATCTGCCCATTAATGTTCTTTATATAATTTGGAAAATTTTCAGGCATACTTTTTATTAAACTTTCTTATGCCCCTTCCTTTGTCCTCCTCTTCTGGAATTCCCCTTCCATGTATGCCGGTATGCTTCTTATTTTCTTATATGTCTCTAAAATGCTATTCATTTAAGTCTTTATTGAATTATTTATTCATTAAGTTATTGTCATTATGTTTTCCTTTAATTACTTAAGCATAGATTCATTTAGTTCTTTGAACATATTTAACAGTTTCTTCGAGGTCATCGCTAAATTCAGTATCTGAGAATACTTGCAGATAGTTTCTATTGACTATCATTTTTTTTCTAAATATGGGTCATGCTTTCTTGTCTCTTTGAATGTATCATAATCATTTGCTGAAAACTAAACATTTTAGATAACATATTGCAATAACTCCAGATTCTGAATTTGTTCCTTTGGAAAGCTATTGTTTTTGTTTTGGTAATCGCCTGAACTCAATCTGTGAAGTCTGTCTTCCCTGCAGTGTGTATGACCATTGAGGTTTCTGTTCAGTTTTCTTGCTTTTATTTTTAGGCTTGGCTTCCTAGGGTTTGCCCCTCTGCTTAGCTTAGTGATCAGCCAGAGATTGGTCAGAGGTGTCTTCAAACGTCTCGACTCAGCATTGTTTCCACCATCTGATGATGCATTTATGGGTGGACTCAGGAGTAGATTTAAACATCAAGCCATATTAAGTCTGCTCTGACTTCCACTTTCTGCAGGAATTTCTTGCATTTCTTTTGTGTGTGCCTACAGTCTTCATTAACCAGGTATGTATGTGTGGTGTGGTTTGAACCATTTCCTTTTTGTGATGCACATGAGCAGTCTTGGATCAACCTGGGATGTGTTTTGAACTTGTCAAACATCTTAGGGTTGTCTGACCTTTAATTCCCTGGTTAGGTCCATCGCTTACTTCAAACAGGACCCAACCTCAGGCTGGCAGGAGTACTGTTCTCCCTGTTTGCTTGCCACCAAGATTATCTTTCTGTACTGACCACACTCAAAATCAAGTGAACCTGCTCTGGCAGTAGAGGCAAAGCTGTGGTTTTTATGGCCTGCCTTACCTGGTTGAACTAGTGTTGCAACAGAGTTGGAGAACTGTGCATGTGTGTGGGGGTGGTGATGGGAAAGTTCTGTTCCAAGGCCTGAAATTCTGAAAATCACTTCTGAGCTTATTACTTGCCTTTGGTTAAATTCTAAAGTGCTGAAATGATTATTTTTAAAATAAATTATCATTATTATTTGGTACTGAGTTTTGAACCCAGGGGTGTTTAGCCACTGAGCCACATCCCTTGCCCTTTTTATATTTTATTTAGAGACAGGGTCTTGCTAAGCTGCCTAGGGCCTTGCTAAGTTGCTGAAGCTGGCTTTGAACTTGTGATTCTCCTGCCTCAGCCTCCCTAGTCGCTAGAATTATAGGCATGCACCATTTAGCCCAATCTGAAGTGGTTGTTTTTGCCGTTTTGTTCAGCTTCATAGTTGCTTTATCTGGACAGAATTCATCACTTCCCATTCTGTCATACAGATGTTTCATCCCATGCACGAACCACAGAGTTGTCTCCCCGAAGAAAGGGGCTGCCCTCTTTGTACCCCCATGTCAGCCAGTATTTATGGACCAAACCAGGATGAAGGCCTTGGCCTCTCCAACATTTCCAGGTGTGCTGGCTCTCATCAGAAGGAGGCACTTCCCATAATAGGGTGGATTTGAGTTAGTAGCAGCCAGCCCTCAAAACAGCTGGGGATAGGAGTATCAGAGACTGAGATCTGGGTAGGCACCAAAGATGCCACCATGTCAGCTGAATACTATTCCTCACCCCAATTCTCACCACTGGAAAATGCATGGCATATCAACTTGATCCCCCCCCCCTGTATATATTGAAGTAAATATCAACTGACCACAGTCATGTTAAAAAAGTAGTTGTTACCATTTCTGTTGTTATCATTACACTTATTTCATAGATTTCAGGGGTAAAACACAAAAGCTTTATGAGGAAAAAATCTGTTCTTGGGACAGAAAGTCATACACAAATTATTACGGAAGGACAGCTCAAAAGATCAAAGAGGTAGTTTGGGACCGTTCTCTCTCCTTCCCCTTCCTTTCTTTCTTCCCTTCCCTCCTCCTTCCCTCCATCCCCCCTCCTCCCTTTATAAAGTCAAGTCTCCAAATCAAGATCCTTTTCTCTCCTGAGATGAATGTTGAACTTGTGAATCTTATGATATAAATGAATATACTGTGGTGAATACCTGCTTGAACTAGAAAGGTTGAGGGTGTAGATTTTGGTGGGGGGCAGCTTCCTAGTTATGGCCAAGTCACTTAACCTTTGAGGATATGTGAATAAAATTGTATGGTTTGAAAAAGAAAAAAAATCATAAATAAAGGTGAGGGTGAATACTTCACATTTATCTAGGCATCTACCAAGTTCCCACTCATTATCAGGTCCATGTGGGAACCAGGACTTAACACCTCCTCTTGCATATCAGTCCTGCCAAACCTCTCTTTATGTTAGCCTTCAATATAAACGGAGCCCCATCATACAGAATATATATAACTGCTATAGTTAAGTAGTTTAGGTAAGCCTGCTGGCTGTATAGTTTCTCTTCAGTAGGAAGGAGGGGGGCAAAGGAGTGGGTGTTTGGTCTCTTTATCTCAGTATCAACTGGACCCATGTTTTCACTTTATATGTTTTATCATTCAACTAATACTTAAAAGTCATGTTTAGTTTAATGAATAAATCAGTGAATAGTAAATCAATTAACAAATGAATAATCAATGAATAATATCTGGAAAACCATCATTTCAGTTCAAAGCAGGTCTTGTAGAGCCTCCAATATAGCTTAGGGACATGACAAGGTAGCTTGTAAAAATGGAAATAAATCACTTTCTGCCTGTGATTGGGTAAAACGATATGATTAAAGTTCCAGTCCGGGGAAGAGTGCCCATCATTGTTTTTAGGCACAACCAGGAAACAAGCACATTACTAACTAATCTGATACCACTTTCCTCACTGGTCCTATCTTCAGCTCATCCTATTGCTCAATGTTGTCAGAAAAATCTCAAGAAAGGCAAAAGTGACTCTATTTCAGTGTAACAAAATCCTGCCTGGGAACCCTGAATGGTGCACAGGTACAAATACCTACTGTAATAATTCCCTACTATATTGGGTATTTCTACCTTTTAATGCTGTCTGGCATATGTTGTTTTATTGTATCTTTACAATAGCTTTTACTGTTGTACCTGTGGTTTGAAAACAGGTCTGCCTACCCCAAGGGGGGAAAAAGTCTCCCCTCTTTATAATTCATTCGGCAAGTATCATTAGCTGAGCACTTACTTACTAGGGGGAAAGAAACAAGAGTATTTGTAAATGTTTTGTGAGGCAGGGGTATACATCTATAGATAACATCAGCATTATAGACCTTGGAACTGCAAGCCTTCCCCTAGCCTGAGTTTGTTCTTCATATACTTTTAAAATTTCACACTTTTTCTGTCTGTTTCTTGTTTGGATCAGGCAAATAGGATAGTAACATATTTATCCAAGCCATGTCAGTTCAAATAAAGAATTCAGAGTCGTCTTGGAAACACACACACACACACACACACACAAACACACACACACACACACACGTAATTCACTTGAAAGATCTTACTCTCTTCCCACTAAAATGCCTTTCCAAAATATACATTCAATTTATTCTTCAATATCCACAGCTCCCTACACAGTCTGGTACTGAGGCCACTGGAATTGAAAGAACACTCAAATCAACAAGCAACAGCCACCCTTCTCTCCATCACTTAGTCAGTTAAATGCCATATATGTCCATCTCTGACATCCTAGAATGTAATTAAATAAGCATTTTAAGCTGGCAGTTTAAAATTTTATAGGATAAAAGCCTGAAGTAGGTTCAGATTTGTGAAGGGGAAAAAAATCAAACGCACAAGAATAATGTTTACAAATTTCTGAAACAAGGCTTGTCAGCAGGATGAAGTTGCTAATATAAGCCATTTTGGACTGAATGGTTTATATCTGTTTATAATAACTTGGATTTGCCTCCTGTTAAAATGTCACATGGATAAATGAATAAATTCTAACAGCTGTGACAGGATTATCATTGCTAAGAAACTCCGATACGGTGGATTCATGTGTCAGAGACATTTACTTCACTGTCTTTCATTCTAAATAATCCAAATATTTTCCTGCATACTTAGGGAGACTAACAATGAGACGTGGATAAAAGCCCCTGATTCCGACATCTTATCCCCCAAGTTAGTTGTTAAATGAGACAGTTGGTACCAAAAGTCTAATATTTTTCTAAGAAAGTTAGTGGCAGGGTTCTGGACGACATCACTGCTCAATGTCTCAATGAAGTGATTCCACAAGCTGGGTGGCATGAATGACAAACTTTGTCAACAGTATATCAATAATTGTGATTTAAAAAATACAACATGGAAAAATAGAAAATGGAGTTGTTGGATAGTTAGTAGAAATTACCATGTGGGGAGCCAATGACAAAGATAAACCAAGCATCCTAAGAAAATAATATAACACTTATCTGGGGACCGATTTATTATAAAAGTTAGAGCTTTGTATCTAACCAAGCCTTATAATTTCATTCATTTATTAATTTATTCATTCATTTAATAAGTATCTGTTCAGCATTGAAATTAACATTGGTAATAAAAAGATAAGTAGGTAAGGGCTGTACCTTCAAGCAGATCATACTTCAGCCTATAGTTGATGTACAACTGAAACCTTATGGGAAGTGTCCTAGTTGAGATGAATTTAAGAAAAAGAAGTGGCTAAAAGAGAGAGAGATATATGGAAATCACAGGGACATCAGTAGAGGAAAGGGACCAATGGGTGGGAGGTGGGTCCAGGAGGGAGGGGGACATGCTGGGGAGTGATATTGGCCAAATTATGTTGTCATATTGTGTGCATGTATGAATATATAACAAAGAATCCCATCATTGTGTACAACTATAATGCACCAATAAAAATGTGAAAGAAAAAAGAAGGATAGATAAATGTTGTTTGGGAAGGTCTAAGAATAAGTCATGAAGGATATATTTGAGCCCCATTTTTAAAAATGAGTAGGAATTGACCAGGTAAATGAAGCAGTGATGATCTTGCAGGAAGGTGAACTGGCACCAGGAAAGACTTGGAGGACTTTGAATTCCACAGCCATTGAAATTCAATGATAGGGATGAAATCTAATGAGTCAAGCTCAGTTTGTGCGTCATGTCATTGCCTGAGCCTGTCACTGTCTATGTTTGAATGATTTCCCTGAGTAGACCAGCCGGTAGCAGGTCAGGATATTTCAGGTACTAAATATGCCTGTTCAAATAACTTCTCATCAAACAGGCAGGAGAACACTTCCTGGTGGAGATTACATCTGAGCTGGTCCCCCAAAGCTAAGCAGTGACTTTTGAAATGCAAAAGTGGGGAAAGGCACATCAGGGAGAAATGCAATCAAAATCAGCTTGGAGACAGTGAAGTGTCCAGACTGTGTGAAAATATCAGTTAATTACATGTAACTGAAGCAAGTAAGTGAAGCAGAGTGTGGATATGGGAAAGTGGGCTGTAGGGTGTATTGAAAAGAATCTTGAATGCTGTGCTGATAAGATCAAAGCTTATAATCTATGAAGACCAAGAGGTTTTCATGTTGGATGGATATGGCCAGGATTCTTCATAGATACATGTGTACAAAGATGCACATATACACTCATGTACACAAGTCAGGGTATATATATAGGCCCTACCTATTAAATAAAAGATGGTTATGTAGATGAAAGAACATTTAATTCACCCCAAAACTAATGATGATTAACTTTCAGGTTATTAGTACAGACTCCTTCTAAATCAATATTCAAATTGTTGTCTAGTTTTTAACTTTTTGAATAGAAACTTCTCTTTGCCTTGGTAGAATAGGAACTCTAAAAATACCATTAGGATTGAAAATCAGTGTCATGAGCATCTGTGGGCTGTGTGTGGACTGTGTTGTGCATTGTAGCCTAGTGAGGGGATAAGTCTGGCATTGGGGAACTTCCCTGGCACCCCCACAGGGATTGATCACTGGATGCAGGTGAACTTTCCCCTCAAGCTTTGTCAGAGATCCCACACAGCACCTGAGATGGGTGTGACCTCCAAGATGCTAATCAACCTGCTGACTACTAGACTTCAGAAGCAAGACTCCACCTTGAAACCTTACCCCTGCCTTTCATGTAGCCCTTAAATAAACCACCAGGATCATCATCTTTCCTTGTCTAGTTCCAGCACCCATATGGACTAGATCTATCAGGGGCTCTGCTTTATGTAAATATATTTCTGACTATTTGTATTTTGTTCTTCACTAATTAATTTAGACTTTAAGTTTCCAGGTGGCTGACACCCTCCTCGTCAGGAAAAAGAATCCCCCAGTGAGACGCTGGCCATTGCCCCTGTTGAATCAGAAAGGGAAAAATTAGCTGGGCATGATGGCACAGACTTGTAATCCTGGCACTTGGGAGGCTGAGGCAGGAGGATCATGAGTTCAAAGCCAGCCTCAGCAATGGTGAGGCGCTTAGCAACTCAGTGAGACCCTGTCTCTAAATAAAGTACAAAAAAGGGCTGGGGATGTGGCTCAGTGGGAAAGTGCCCCTGAGTTCAATCTCTGGTACCAGGAAACACACACACACACACACACACACACACACACACACATACACACAGAAAAGGAAAAATTGTTCTGAGGAGAATGAACAATTATGAATAAAGAAATGATGGACTCCTGAATTCCAAACCTCATAGGTTTTGAGTCCCAGGTCCTAGACCTTCTCCAAGGCAATTCTCCCCTCAACCTCTCTGATTTTTGGTAATGTGAGTAAATGAATGTTCCTTTTGTTTAAGCTAGTTTGGACTAATTATTCTGTCAAAAGCAATTGAGAATACTTGGTAATTGTTAGTATTTAAATGATCATTTTATAGATGTGGGGGAAAAAAGGAACTTACTCAAGGTCAGACAGCTAGTAAAAAGGTAGATAAAGACTGAAATAGAGCCAGGCATGGAGGTACAGGCCTGTAATCCCAGTGATGAGAGGCTGAATTAGAAGTTTGAGGCCAGCCTCAGCAATTTAGTGGAAATCTTTCTCAAAAGAAAAGAAAGAGCAAGAGTGAGAAAAGGAAGGAAAGAAGGAAGGAAGGAAGGAAGGAAGGGAGGGAGGGAGGGAGGAAGGAAGGAAGAAAGGGAGAAAGAAAGAAAGACTGGTGGATATAGCTCACTGGCATAGTGTCCCTGGGTTGAATCCTCAGTATTGCAAAGAAAAATTTTAAAAATGATTGAAATTGAGTCCTGTTTCCAGAGTGCAAACCTTTACTTGGTGTGCTAATGAACTCTCAATACTTCGGTTCCAAAGGAAAATCATGAAGGAAATGACTATATCTTAATCATGCTTTTATCTCACATAATCACTACTACATCACGCAATAAGTATTTGTTTAATTCATAAGCAATTCTTGAATGAAGTCTACCTCTATAAGTAATTCACATTTAATGTCTTCTTATTACCATGAAATAAAAAGTATTTCTTCAATTTAGTCTTAACCCAAAATATCCTTAATATGCTATAATTGAGTAGTGCAGAGAAAATAATTTAAAAAAATTTTTTTAGTGGAAAACGGACACAACACCTTTATTTTATTTTTATGTGGTGCTGAGGATCAAACCCAATGCCTCACACATGCTAGGCAAATGTGAGCTACACCCACTGATCTACACCCTCAGTCCCAAGGGAAAAAGTGTTTTAATGTCAATTCTTATTGTGCTATTTTGCCTTTTGATCTCTCCACCATTTTTCTTTTATCAGCAAAATCTTCCCCAAATGAGGAAAACAATGAACATTTTATAAACCTGCCTAGGGCTGTAAAATACACATGTTCCTTTCATAATAGTGACAAAGGTGTCTTTGGAACTTCCTCCAGAGTGAAATCTACTTCAGAAATTTGCATTTAACAGGCAAACATAATATTGTTGAAGAACACAGAATTATAAATTCATGGACATTTGGATACTGGGGATTCTTTATAATCCACACATCTATACTTCTAACTGTAATTTTTATGGCTATGTAGTTCAAATTACCCAAGATAGATAAAGCCAGTATTTTCATTATTAAGTGTATTTGAGGGGTTTGTAACAACTGCTCCATGAAAGCTCTTTATAACTTGAAACTCACACAGGAAGGTTGAGGCCAAATAATGTGAATTTTTTTTTTTTTTCTGTAGGGCATGAATTTGTCACCTCTTGATGCAAATCTCCTAAAGTTGATTGGTCTTAGAAGTATTCATTTTGCACAACATTCAAAAAGTCTCCTGCTTTAAAAATGAAAAATGGCAAGTGATTTTACAGCCCATTTAATTGCATTTGGAGATTTTTCTGCCCCTAAAATGTCTCCTGGATAACCGTATTAATGCTCTCCCCAAACACACTTTTGAACAGAGTTTTATTATGGGTAGCACCTGACCTTTCAACATAATTGCATGTGGTCCAAATTAATTGTTCTGTTCTATTGTGCATTGAATAATAGGTATTCTAAGATGAGACTAATTATGCAGATATCTAATAGAGAGGATAATCTTAGAGTGAGCTCTTTTGGGTGTCTGGAATTTAGAAAATAAGGTATAAAATGACACTTAATTAACTAATAAACCAAGTGACAGGACTGACTCCACAGGAGACTTCTAGTCAACACAATTCAGAAAATTAGAAGATTCTTTCTTAACTGAAATATAATAAGAAATATAATAAGATGGAGCTTACGTGCCACACTAAATATCACCATAAATCAACATCCTAGTGAGAGAAGCATTTAATATGGATGTTTAGAAAAAAAGTATATTAAAAAAATTGGTTAACTATTTCATTGATTATTTAGTATAGATGCCATTCATTTATGTTTAACTCAGTACCTTTTAGTGTATTTCTAGGCAATATAATATGGTATTGTATGAAAAACATGAAAATGCATTTTTTTTAAACCTAAGTGATACCAATTTGCTGTGTTACTAACTGATTTAAGGAACTCAGTAATTGTGTAAATAAAAGTTCATTTTCCATTGCTGTAACAAATACCTGAGGCTGGGAAATACACATAGAAAAGAGGTTTATCTAGCTCAAAATTCTGAAGTTTCAAGGGCATGGCTACACCAATGGCTTAGCTGTAGTGAGGACCTCATGGTGGATGGCTTCACAATGGTAGAACTGTTAGAAAATGCTGAACAAAGTTAACTTAGCTGGGAACACCGTGTTAGTGAAATAAAAGAGTTTATTGGGGTGCCACATGGGGAAGGGTAGGGAAAGGAAGGGAAGGGAAAGGGGGTAGGGAAGGGAGAACAGGAAGGAAGAAGAAGGGGAAAAAGGGCTGGTTTCAGTCTGAGGCAGGCTTAAATAGAGGACTGGTGGTCAGGGAGACCCCTGGGGGCGAGTGTCTCCATAGGCTGCTGGAGGTCAGGAGGCAGTGGCAAGGGCACCTGCTGGCCAGGCTGAGGATCCTGGGAAATGTAGTCTTTTACCTGGAGAGGTGTGGCCTTCTACCTCCCTTCCCGGAATCCAACAAGAACAAATGCCAGAGGGAGATATCACCTGGTGAGAAACCAGGGATGGGCTAGTCTTAACACACCGTGAAGTGCAGGACATGGGGAGAAGGGGAGCTCTTGCCATCACCCATTGTTCCTCAAGATTACCATCCTGACCAAGACAGCCTAAAGCTGCCCCTTATCCAGACTCAACTTTAAACAGGCTTCTTCCGAAATCTAGTCCCTGACTTCCATTCCTTGGAACATTTACTTTAGAAAAAAACTGGTCATTATAAATTTGTTCTCTGCCTCTTTGGGATGTAGGTGAGTCTCTTCAAATTCCTCTAGCAGGTTTGACAGCCAAGGGACTTTTTTTTTTTTTTTTCCCCAAGGACCTCTGAACCATCTCTTTAAAATGTAAATGTCAAGGGAGATAGCATCCCTTGATAACAACTGGGAGATCCCAGTCTCTGTGGGAGGGTGGGAGCCTAACTTTGGTGTCCAGTTGTAAAACTACCTCCTGTGTTTAACATACAATAATGTTCTAACCTTTGGGTAAATCTGATTAATGAATGCAGATAGCCTGTGTTCTCCCTCTTACCCAGCACTCAAAACTGCTCTTTTATTTCAGTGAAGTTGAATTCAGATTTCTCTCCCTGGGTACGATAGTCTTGAATGAAGTCTTCCTTGCCTGCTTAACTTTGTGCAATATTTGCTTTCACCATCCCTTTGGTTGATAGGATCCTCTGCTACATACAACCATTTCTAGTCATGTCAGTCCCTCTGTCCTGGAGCTGTGTTGCCAATACATCCCAGTGTGGTGAATATGGTATTGGTTTAAATATTTTGTTGGATTTTTCCATGTGCAATGCATACACTTCTCACCATGCACAATGCACACCATGTCCCAGTTGTTTTGCCAGGTATAGTCATGAAACTAATGGCCCCAACCTTGGAATGTAAAGGAATTAACATTCGTGATACTCTAAGGATATACCACGTGAACCATTTTATGAGCCATATACTTTATGACATTTATTTAATCCTGTCAATATTCCTATGAAGTAAGTACATGATGTCTATTTTGTAGTTGTGTAAACTCACAGGTTATTTACTTGCCCCAAATCAATTAGCTGCAAGTGTTAAAAAGCAAGGTAGATTTAATCTCAGCTTGAGAATAGGACCTAGAGACGTGGATTGGAATCTTACCTTTCTCACTTAGTGCTACCTAATTGGTTTACTTGCTAAACAACTCCCATTTTACTTAAGAGATTACTAGGTTTTTAAAATTTCAAGTAACTTTTCTAAAATTGTATGCAACTAATAATTACCTTGTATGATTTTTATGAGAATAGAATGAAATGGTGTGGGTACATTGAAAGAAGTCCCAAATTTGGTAAATAGCCAATAAATGTTAAATATCATGTTTAATGGAGTAAAAGTATACATTCTCTTACCTTTTCCTCTGAGATTGAAGATGCCAATTGGGGCAGCACAATTTAGCATTCATAGACTACCAGTATGATTTGTTAATGGAAAGATGGTAGATAAAAAGTATCCTTTAAAGTAGAGGAATATCCCATGACTACAAGCAAATACTTGCAGTGAGTGGTTAGAAAAATTTTTGTTAGAGCCAGGTGGCAAATAAGGGTTTGTCAGAGAAGTAAGAAGATCTCTAGAGATGAGGGAGGGAAATCATTACCCTTCCTGGCTTGTTGAAGTGGGAATTTTCAGGCTGGTTTTTGAGCCCAGTTCTGTTGAGCCAAACTATAGAGTGATGCTATTTTCAGTACTTTAAAAGGCAAAAAATATTATTTTTCACTTTGAGGGGATTAGAAGTAACATTTGTTTTAATTCATGGCTAAAAACAAGAATGTCCCCCATGTTGATTTAATCCATTTGAACATGTAAATAACTTCTAATGATTAACTTTTTGGGATATATTTTGGGAATTAACAGCCTAAAATTAGCTTAATTTCAACCATTAACTAATGACTACATGGCAATTTAAAAGGCATTCAAAGAATCCAGAATATGTCAGTGTATGACATATTAATTTTTCCCTCTATAACACTTTCTTATGAGTTGGTTAATTAATTCTCTTTCCATGATAAACAAACTATAGTATGTTATGATATTTTAAGAAATGGGCTTAATTCACTTAATTGTTCATAGTCATCTCAGTTTTATTAGGTTTTAGAACTTTGTTCTTGTTAAGGCAAAGAATAAAATATTAGAACATAAAAATAGGAAATTTGAAGTATTGGTTGAGCCTGTGTGAGAATTTTGTTATGATGGTATTATGGTGTATTTTTTAGGTGATTAAGTTTGCTTAGTAATTGCCTGTTGTAAGATAATCAGGCAACACCTACGAGAACAAAAGAGTGAGAATTGCTCCTTTCTTCCAGCCCAGGATATCTTTTGTAATTCACAAAGACAGAAAAGTCCACATTATCTTTCATTGTATTGAAAAACAATAATGTCAGAAGAGATTGAACATGGAGAGTGAACTTTTCGGCTTTTGGAGAGCTTCTTTAAATGTACATCTTAAAACTTTAATTCTGGTGTTGACGTTGTGTGAATGGTCTCCTTGGGAAACGTGATGCAGCTGCCTTGCTACAAGAAGATGCATTTCCACAGAGGTCAGGTATGCAATGGCCAATCAATCTCTTTTAGTGTAAGCACCCTGCACCTTTGGAAATGATTTCTTCTTTAGCTAGGTGAGGATCTCTCAAGGAATATGAAAATTAAAGTAAAAAAAAAAATCAATCAGTTTAAGTTTTTAGATATTTTTCTTCCATTTCTCCCCAGTAGAGCCCATCCTAGGCATTTATTCAGAAAAGGCAACAGATTGCTGTGCCTCGAGTGTCTTTAGCAACCTCGGGTGACTATAGATAGCATTTTGCACAGGGAGGTCAGGGATAGGCTAACAGAATGAGAGGGATGATATAATGGCATTATAAACAATAAAAGCAGGGTAGAAAAGAATATGATTCCATTTTTTTGGTATTTATTTATTTATTTATTTTTATTAGAGCTTTGTAGTTATACATAGTAGTTGGATTCATCCTGACAAACTCATACATGTATGGAAATCGATTTCAGTTCATGATCCCCCCTCTTCCCTCCCCATTTTCCTTCCTGTCTTCCCTCCCCTCTCCCATTCTCCTTCCTCTACTCTCCTTCCTCTGTTCTCCTTCCTTTGTTTGTCTATTTATATTTGATTGGTTCTAGATGCATAAAAAAGCTGGGAAGAAATATATCAAATTTTTGATGTCCTTTATCTCATAGGAAGGTCGGTGATCCATATTCCATTTCTTGAATTTTTTCATATTATGGACAATTATTATATATCTTTATCATTAGAAATTACAAAGTATTCTGTTTCAACAAAAAAATGAAGCAATAGAAAGCCGCTTTCTCTAAAAAAGTCTCTAGTTACCATTTCAGGACTGTGGTTCAATAGAGATAAAAGACACACAGATTTCCATTCTTTCCTTTATTTTAATAATACTTCTTAGTTCCTCTTGTGTGATAGGCAAATAGGATACAAGCAAATATTGACCCTAAAGATTTCATTCATGTGGAAGATTTTTGACATTATATACAATGCATATATAAATGCACATACACCCACAGAGTCAGTGCTCATTAATAGTAGATTTTATATTGGTGAATTAATCTACTGGCTAAAATGTATTCATAACCTCCAAATCAATTCATGGTCATTGGACAGGCATATATTCATGCATTGATCACACAGAAATGCATATATGCAAAGTGTCAGAAAAAGTTGAGTAGCCCAATGTTAATTCATCTATGGACTAGTTAACACTCTGCCTTCTTTGAGGTCTCATACTGTGAAAAAATGTCATTATTGTGATCTATTTAGTGCCATATATTTTGCAGTTTTGTGCTTTCTGTTGACTTTGCTGTTTATAACCATCTCCAAGCATGACGATGAAGTGATATCTAGGTTTGTGAGTGCAAGAAGGCTTTCGGGTGCCTTACGGAGAAAGTACAAGTGTTAGATAAGTTAGTTCAGGCAACAATTGTAATGCTGTTGGTTGTGCGTTCAGTGTGAGTGAATCAATGTTGTATATTAAATAAGGAGGTTATGTATTGATCAGTTGATGAAAATGTTGTGAGAAGAGGCTTATAGAAAACGAACTTGAATTTCCCCTGAAAGCAATGGTTTTGTATTTGCTAATTCAGTTGTATGATGACTTTATATACCATAACTACCTCAAATAGAAAAATTTATATGTAAATAGCATATACAATTCTGTTCAATTTTTATATTAATATAATTTACATATAATTTAGAAATATACATTTATACACACACACACACACACACACACACACACACACACACCATTCCACATGTTCACTACTTCTCCTTTTCAAGTTTTCCTGGTTCACATATAATACAATGACTTATATCTGATTTTTCAATTACTGAATATTGCAATGTGCATGCATAGCAGAGCCCTTACACCATCTTTTTTTCACCTGCAGAAACTGCAGAAGAATGTCACATTCAAAACTTTGAACTCAGGAAACAACAATGATGACTGTTATGGTTTGGATATGAGGTGTCCCCTAAAAGCTCCTATGTTAATGCAGAAATATTCAGAGGTAAATGCTTAGATTATGAGAAGTGTAACCTCATCAGTCCATCCTAATTTCAGTGGTCTAATTGGATGGTAACTGTAGGCAGGTGGGATGTGGCTGGAGGAGGTGAGTCACTGGAGGCATGTCCTGGAAGGGTTCATCGTCCCTGTGACTCTTCCCACACCTCTCTGCTTCTGGGCCACCAGTACTCCTCTGCTGTACCCTTCCGCCATGATGTTCTGCCTCACCTTGGGCCCAGAGCTATGGAATTGGCCCACCATGGACTAAAGCTCTGTAACCATGAGCTAAAAGAAACTTTTATTCCTCTAATATGTTCTTTTTTTATTATTTATAATAGCAGTATGTATTACAATTCATAGTGCACATATATAGCATCTTTTTACATACAACTGTTTGTATACAAAGTATATTCATACCATTCAGGTCTTCAATCATGCATTTAGGATAATGATATCCATCTCATTCAACCACCATTTCTTTTTTTTTCTTTTTTTCTTTTCCCCCCTCCTTCTCCCCTTGCTCCCTCCCTTCCCCTTCCTTCCCTTTGACCACTCTAGTGTCCCACTAATCCTCCTATGTACCCCCATCCAACAACACTGTGAACTAGCCTCCTTTTTTTCTTTCTTTTTAAATTTATAATAGTAGTGTGTATTACAATTCATAATGCACATATATAGCATCTTTTTACATACAACTGTTTGTATACAAAGTATATAAGTACCATTCAGATCTTCAATCATGCATTTAGGATAATGATATCCATCTCATTCAACCACCAATTTTTTTTTTCCTTTTTCCCCCCTCCCTCCTCCCTTGCTCCCTCCCTTCCCCTCCCTTTCCTTTGACCATTCTAGTGTTCCTCTAATCCTCCTATGTACCCCCATCCAACAACACTGTGAACTAGCCTCCTTATATCAGAGAAAACATTCGGTATTTGCAGGAGCCCTGTTTGGGGAGATAGCTAAGATTGTGGTTGACTACGGGCCATGGACATTTTTGGGCATTGCTGCCTTCCGTAGTCTCACGGGACTTGGCCTGGGATCTCGCGGGACTTGGTCCAGGATCTCGAGAGACTTGAGCTGTGACTCAGCAGATCGGGTGAGCGCCATTCCTCCTCAGGCACGTGAGATGAGACCTGAGAGAGAACGGACAGGGTTAATGCTATTGTGTATTTATATTGTAGTTTTTTTGTAAGAGTATGTGCCTTGGTTTCTTGTGAGAGTGTGTATGTGGTGTTAGAAATTACAAGAGACAGAAAGAGAAAGATAAAATAATTTTTTCATTGCCATCCTGTCTCTGGGCTCCTCTCACGGCGCTGCCATTCTGGGCTGCAATCCCTTTCCAGCGACTACAGGTATTTGGATTTTTGAGATTGACTAATTTCACTTAGCATTATATTCTCCAACTTCATCCATTTACCTGCAAATGGCATTATTTTATTCTCTTTTATTGCTGAGTAAAATTCCATTTTGTATATATACCACATTTTCTTTATCCACTCATCTAATGAGGGACATCTAGGTTGGTTCCACAACCTAGCTATTGTGAATTGTGCTGCTATAAACATTGAAGTGGCTGTGTTACTGTAATATGCTGTTTTTAAGGCCTTTGGGAATAGACCCAGGAGTGGGATGGCTGGGTCATAGGGTGGTTCCATTCCCAGTTTTCCAAGAAATCTCCATACTGCTTTTCATATTGGCTGCACCATTTTGTAGTCCCACCAGCAATGTATGAATGTGCCTTTTCCCCCACATCCTTTCCAACATTTATTGTTGTTTGGGTTCTTGATAGCTGCCATTCTGACTGGCGTGAAATGAAATCTCAGAGTAGTTTTGATTTGCAAATCTCTAATTGCCAGCGATGTTGAGCATTTTTTCATGTATTTGTTGATTAATTGTGTATCTTCTTCTGAGAAGTGTCTTTTCAATTCCTTAGCCCATTTATTGATTGGGTTATTTGTTTTTTTTGGTGTTAAGTTTTTTGAGTTCTTTATATGTTCTAGAAATTAGTGCTCTATCTGATGTGCGTGTATTAAATATTTGTTCCCAATTAGTTGGCTCTCTATTCACCTTGCTGATTGTTTCTTTTGCTGAGAAGAAGCTTTTTAGTTTAAATCTATCCCATTCATTAATTCTTGGTATTAATTCTTGTGCTACAGGATTCTTATTAAGGAACTTGGGGCCTAATCCGACATGTTGGAAATTGGAGCTTACTTTTTCTTCTATTAGGCGTATTGTCTCTGGTCTAATTCCTAGGTCCTTGATCCACTTTGAATTGAGTTTTGTGCATGGTGAGAGATAAGGGTTTAATTTCATTTTGTTGCATATGGATTTCCAGTTTTCCCAGCACCATTTGTTGAAGAGGCTATCCTTTCTCCAATGTACATTTTTGGTGCCTTTGTCTAATATAAGATAGCTGAAATTACATGTATTAGTCTCTGTGTCCTCAATTCTGTACCATTGGTCCACCAGTCTGTTTTGGTGCCAATGCTGTTTTTGTTACTATTGCTGTATAGTATCATTTAAAGTCTGGTATGGTGATGCCCCCTGCTTCACTTTTCTTGCTCAGTATTGCTTTGGCTATTCTGGGTCTCTTATTTTTCCAGAAGAATTTCATGACTGCTTTTTCTATTTCTTTGAAGAATGACATTGGGATTTTGATTGGAATTGCATTAAATCTGTATAATGCTTTTGGTAGTATGGACATTTTGACAATATTAATTCTACCTATCTAAAAGCAAGGTAGTCTTTCCATCTTCTGAGTTCATCTATAATTTCTTTCTTTAGTGTTCTATAGTTTTCATTATAGAGGTCTTTCACCTCTTTCGTTAGGTTGATTCCCAAGTATTTTATTTTTTGATGCTATTGTAAATGGGGTAGTTTTCATCATTTCCCTTTCAGAGGCTTTGTTGCTGATGTACAAAAATGCCTTTGACTTATGGGTATTGATTTTGTATCCTGCAACATTGCCGAATTCACTTACTAGTTGTAAAAGTTTTCTGGTAGAGTTTTTTGGGTCTTCTAGGTATATTATCATGTCATCAGCAAATAGTGCTAATTTGAGCTCTTCTTTTCCTATCTGGATTCCTTTAATTTCTTTCATCTGTCTAATTGCTCTAGCCAGAGTTTCCAGTACTATGTTAAATAGCAGTGGTGAAAAGGGGCATCCCTGTCTTGTTCCAGTTTTTAGAGGGAATGCTTTCAATTTTTCTCCATTTAAGATAATGTTTGCTTGGGGCCTTGCATAAATAGCTTTTATAATGTTGAGATATGTTCCTGATATTCCTAGTTTTTCCAGTGTTTTGAACATAAAGGGGTGTTGTATTTTGTCAAATGCTTTTTCTGCATCTATTGAGATGGTCATATGATTTTTATTTTAAGTCTATTGATGTGAAGTATTATGTTTATTGATTTCTGAATGTTGAACCATCCTTGTATCCCTGGAATAAACCCCACTTGATTGTGGTGCACTATCTTTTTGATATGTTTTTGTATCTGATTTGCTAGAATTTTGTTGAGGATTTTTGCATATGTGTTCATTAAAGATATTGGCCTGAAGTTTTCTTTTTTGGATGCGTCTTTGCCTGGCTTTGGAATTAATGTAATATTGGCCTCATAGAAAGAGTCTGGAAGAGCTCCCTCTTTTTCTATTTCTTGAAATAGTTTGAAGAGCATTGGTATTAGTTCTTCTTTGAAAGTCTTATAGAACTCAGCTGTAAACCCATCAGGTCCTGGACTTTTCCTTGTTGGTAGCTTTTTGATGACGTCTTCTATTTCTTCACTTGTAATCGATCTGTTTAAATTGTGTATAGCTTCCAGTTCCAGTTTAGGCAAATCATACAACTCTAGAAATCTGTCAATGCTTTCAATATTTTCTATTTTATTAGAGTACAAGTTTTCAAAGTAATTTCTAATTATCTTCTGTATATCTGAGGTGTTTGTTGTGATATTCCGTTTTTCATCACAAATGTTAGTAATTTGAGTTTTTTCTCTTTTTCTTTTTGTTAGCATCGCTAAGTGTCTGTCAATTTTGTTTATTTTTTCAAAGAAACAACTTTTAGTTTTGTCAATTCTTTGAATTGTTTCCTTAGTCTCAATTTCATTATTTCTGCTCTGATTTTAATTATTTCCTGTCTTCTACTGCTCTTGGTGTTGATCTGTTCTTCTTTTTCTACTGTTTGAGGTGTGATGTTAAGTCATTTATTTGTTTTTCTTTTTTCTTTTAAGGAATGAACTCAGTGCAATGAATTTTCCTCTTACTACTGCCTTTATAGAGTCCCAGAGATTTCTATATGATGTATCTGTGTTCTCATTTACCTCTAGGAATTTTTTGATCTCCTCCTTGATGTCTTCTTCAACCCCTTGTTCATTCAGTAACATGTTGTTTAGCTTCCAGTTGCTGGAATAGTTTTTCTTACTCCTTGTTTTGTCATTGGTTTCCAATTTCATCCCTTTATGGTCTGATAGAATGCAGGGTAGTATCTCTACTTTTTTTATATTTGCTGAGAGTTGCCTTGTGACATAATATATGGTCTATTTTGGAGAAGGAGCCATGTGCTGCTGAGAAAAATGTGTATTGGTTTACTGAGGGATGAAATATTCTATATATTTCCATTAGGTCTAAGTTATTGTTTTAAGGAGGCCTAAAGTGTCTTTGTTTAGATTTTGTTTGGATGATATATCCATTGGTGAGAGAGGTGTATTGAAGTCCCCTAGAATAACTGTGTTGTGGTCTGTTTTACTCTTGAACTTGAGAAGATTTTGTTCGATGAATGTAGGTGCTCCATTATTTGGGGCATATAGATTTATGATTGTTATATCCAGTTGATGAATGGTTCCCTTAGTAATAAGAAATATCCATCTTTGTCCCTTTTGATTAGCTTTGGCTTGAAGTCTACCTTATTTGATATGAGAATGGAAATGGAAACCCCTGCTTGTTTCCGCAGGCCATGTGAGTGATAAGACTTTTCTCAGCCTTTCACTTTCAGTCTATTGATGTCTTTTTCTATGAGGTGTGTTTCTTGGAGACAGCAAATTGTTGGGTCATTTCTTTTAATCCATTCTGATAATCTGTGTCTTTTGAATGGTGAGTTTAGGCCATTAACATTTAGGGTTATTATTGAGATGTGATTTTTATTCCCATCCATTTTTATTTGTATTATGGTCTTTAGCTTGACTTGGTTTCTCTTCTGGTTGGTATTTCCCTTAGTTTAATATCTCCCTTTGTTGATTTTCATTGTTATTTTTCTCTTCTTCTTCATGAAAAAATTTTCCCAGGATGTTCAGAAGTGCTGGCTTTCGAGTTGTGAAATCTTTTAACTTTTGCTTGTCGTAGAAGGTTTTTATTTCATCTTTGAATCTAAAGCTCAATTTTGCTTGATATAAGATTCTTGGTTGATATCCCTTTTCTTTCAGAGCTTGAAATATGCTATTCCAGGATCTTCTTGCTTCTAAGGTCTGGGTTGAAAAATCTGAACATAGTCTGATTGGTTTCCCCCTATATGTAATCTGCTTCCTTTCTCTTGTGGCTTTTAATATTTTCTCCTTGCTCAGTATATTAGGCATTTTCATTATAATGTGACTTGGTGTGGATCTGTTGTGATTTTTTATGTTTGGTGTTCAGTAATCCTCTTGAACTTGGTTTTCCCATTCATTCCTCAAGTTTGGAAAATTTTCTGTAATTATTTCATTAAATAAATTACTCATTCCTTTGGCTTGAAACTCTGCCCTTTCCTCTACCCCAATCACTCTAAAATTTGGTCATTTTATGTTATCCCATAATTCTTGAATGTTCTGTTCTTGATTTCTTAAGATATTTGGTGTGTAATCTAGATTTTTCTCTAGGATATATATTTTGTCATCATTGTCTGAGGTTCTTTCTTCCAGGTGGTCTATTCTGTTGGTGATACTTTTGATTGAACTTTTATTTTGGTTTATTGCTTCTTTCATTTCTGGAATTTCTGTTTGGTTTCTCTTTAGAGCCTCTATCTCCCTATTGAAGTAATCTTTTACTTCCTGTATTTGTTTTTGGAGTTCTTTGTTAAAATGATCTTTCACCACCTGTATTTGCTCCCTCATCTCATTTTTGAGTTCATTCTTAAGTTCCATAACCATTTGGAATATGTAATTTCTAAATTCCATCTCTGGCATTTCACCAACTGTGCTTGCCATGGAATCTACTGAGGAGGTATATTGATTTGTTTGTGTCACTTTCTTCCCTTGTTTCTTCATATTGCTTGTGTGTCTTTTCTTCCTGCACTGTGGGACCTTGACTATTTCGATTTTACCTTAAAGCCTTATGTTGCTCCTGTAGTACAATGCTATCAGATCCCCTTATAATTCCTTTACACTTTAAAATCTAACACTTTCTATTCAGAAAATCCCAGTTTGATCCCAATGTACAGATTTAGTTAACCCAGATATTGTTTCCAATTTACTCTGTACGCTTGTGATAGGGTTTTATAATTTCAAGTATTGGACACAGAGGTGATATGTTTAGGAAGAAGGAAGCGAGTGTATTGAATTGTTCTTTCTTAGAAAGTATAAAAAGAGTTCTATGGAAGTGGTTTAGTGTCAGCAGACAAGAGAGGAAAGAGAATGGAGTGAACGATTAGGTGGAAAGACTGATTTATATATAAACCTAACTTATGCAGCTGTTGAGAGAAGAAATAAAGAAAGATGAAAAGGAAAAAAAATTGGCAAAAGAGTAGGAATTAGTGTAAGAGAGAGGACAGAGTGAGTCAAGAAAATAGAGAATAAACTATATATAACACCACTCTGCTATATAGTTCAATTGCGGCCGTTCTAGAAATCCCAATTTCTGCATATAACTTGTTTTTGCCTCTGTTGAGTATGCAATGGCAGGGTTTAAATAGGGAAGATGAAGGAAGATGAAAAGATATAAAAGTGAGAAGGAAGGAATGAAAGAAAGAAAAGAGGAGCATAAGCAAACAAACACACTGTCAATCAAAACAAAAAACAAAGCAAAACAGAACAAAACCAAAAAAACCCGAAAAACAACAAAACAAGCAAACTAACAAAAAAAAGTTGGACCCAGGAACAAGTCTCAAACAAAACAGATCCTGGGAAGCACTTCTTTTTTTTCTTCCAGTTGAAGCCAATTGTCCCGGATCACGTCCAGTCAGCGATCCTTTTAGCGGAGTCAAGGCTGTATCTTTTGCCAGTGGCAGAATGGCACAGCTGAAGAGTGGCTCAGGGTGGTTGTGTGTCAGCAGATGAATGGCACTGGGAAAGGGACCCTCCAGAAGGCACCCTTTCCCCATGCCCACCCACAGTTGTAGCTTCTTGGGGCCGCTGCGCTGGCCTCAGACACGCCCTCCCCTGCTGGTTGCCTGAGTCTCACCCAGGTGTGCGCTGTTCTCAGAGTGCCTGCAGATCCCTGGATGTCTGCAGCTGCTTTTCCTTTTTTCCTTGTTTCTTTGTACCAGTCAGCCACTGCTTTCCTCAAAGATGGTGGTGCTGTCCTTGGGCTCAACAGCAGTTCCACAAACCTTTGTGTCACTCCAGAGTGTGCAGGATCAGTTTGGCAAGTTGCGTGAAAGAGCTCTATGTGGATACCACTCGCGTCTAAGTTCCCTTTTATCTTTCTTCGCTGTTCGGTTTTAAAGCCGTTTTCTGAATCTTCCCCTTGGCACAATGTTATCGGGCCGGCTGCACTGGCAGCACTGATAGCGCTATTTTGGACTGTGGACCGCTCCAACTAGGCCCCCACCCCCTCCCACCCACCTGTCTGTGGGCGGTCCGTAGTTCATTGTATTTCACTGTCAGGAGGTGACAGATTGTCTCAGCTCCCTTTCAGTTGCAGGAGAATTGCTAGTAACGTGATCAAACTTCCCACTAAGCGTCTTTTAGTAACTATGTCCAGAGAGCACCTCTCTCCTGTCTGCCATCTTGGAATCCCCTCTAATATGTTCTTGTCAGGTATTTCCGTCATGGTGATGAAGAACTGACCAACATAATGACAATAACAATAATGCTAATTTCCAAGCTTCAGACTTTTTTGTGTGTATATGCTGAGACTTGGCCATCCAAGGATAGATGACTCAAGTGAAAATTGCACTAAGAGGGTCAGGGCTTAATTGTAAAGCATAATATAGAAAAAAGGGAATTGATAACACTGCATAATAATACAAAAATTCTACATCAGTAGATAACGAGGAAAGTGCTACAGATTATGTTGTAGTTTGGATAAATTTGTATATTTGATGATGAAATTTTGGATACCTGTATTTCAGAGGTCTAGTGTGTTTTCTTAATAAAGATACGTGGGTCTTTGTGTTTTCATCCAACTGATATCTAAAGGATGACCATGGAGAAAGAGGAAGTGTATCTGCAAGCAATGAATTAGAACAAATGTCTGTATGTCATATTCCATTCTGAAACAGACATACTGGAGCAAATTTTGAAAACTAAGGATGAGTATTCTAGGTAGAAGAACATGCAGAAAAACATGCAGAGATTTGAACTAATGGGAGAGTCAGAGGACCTTAGAATTGCAAATTTTTCACCCTATGCAATAGTATACTGATCCTGAGTCCATGGAGAAAGTTGTGAAAGAGCTGTGCAGTCCACCAAAGGACGTCTTGTCACAAGCCTTGTTCTTTATTTAGAAAGTCCTGTGGAGCTACTGCAGAGCCCTAAGTGAGTAAACTTGGCGTGATTTCTATTTCAAAAATCTGGTGACCAGGTAGAGGAAGCAGGGACAAAGAGACCACTTAAGAGTCTATTTCAGGATCAGGCAGGAGCTAATCTTAGCTTTGATTACCCCATTGCCAGGGCACTTTTGTTTCTCCTATAGGTCCAAACTACCTCCCCAGGCTCCCTTCTATCTCCACAGGGCCTCCTCTGTCCCTCCTCCCTGTCCCCACTGGCCCTGCTCCTGGAGTTCTTGAGGTCCCTACAGTCCTCTCAAAGCAGCCCACACAGTCTGAGCAGAAATGCCCAAGCTTGTTATGGATTCGGGGCAAATTATTGAATCTTTCTGTAGATGATACCCCAAATGAGAGTGGAATATAAAGTCTTTATGTCCTTTATTCATCTAGTCAACAAACATTTGTTAATTACCAATATGTACCAAATATTGGATTAGGCAACTAATAAATGAGCAGTGGCTCAATAAAGAAAAATCCCACTCCTAATTGAGTTTATTTTCCAATAGGAAAAAAAAGCAAACAAAATAATTACATTTTGTTATTTGTGTCATGAAGAAAATAAACAGGATGGTGGTTTGATTGCAAATTAAAAAGAGTGAGGTTTTTTTTTTTTTTTCCAAACAGAGGGGTCAGGGATGCTCTCTCTGAGAAGATGATGTTCAAGCAAGACTTGCAGAATGAGAAAAAAGTGGACATACAAATAATTAGGAAAAAAGAATTCCTGGACTGGACACAGTGGTGCACACTTGTAATTCCAGTGGTTGGGGAGGCTGGGACGGGAGGATCTCAAGTTCAAAGCCATTCTTAGCAACTTAGCAAGGCCCTAAACAATTTTGCAAGACACTGTCTCTAAATAAAATAGAAAGAAGGGCTGGGGATGTGGCTCAGTGGTTAAGTGCTCCTGGGTTCAATCCCAAGTACAAAAAAAAAAAAAAGTTCTGGGAAGAGGTACAGAAAGAGCCAATATTTTTCAACTTAGGATATACTTAGAATTCTGTTTTTTCTTTATAATATCATTTGCAGTTTTAGTTTGTTTTCTCTGTCACTATAATCTATGCAAGAGTTGGTATATTCTTTAAAATTATAATTCAAAAGATAAAATAGCTATGCACTTGTATATGTACTAGTGATTCTACCTTATCTTTGAATTTAGAACAATTCTACATTGCACCGAGAGAATTGCTCTGGAAATAATAAAATAAGCAGTATATGGCATTAGTAGAACCTCTACTGATTCCAGACACTATTATCCATACCAACATATTAACTAATGTTCTCCATGTTTGGATTATAATTATCCCCATTTTATGACCAAAGCCCAGAGAAATTATGTAATTTATCAGGGTCACACTGTGATTAAATGTCAGTGCTCTGAGTAGAGACCAGGCAATTTCCCTTTAGAATCCACCTTTCTGATCAAATAGCAAATATTTCCTGTTGGCAACCACATTTGAAATTCAAGGACCAACACCATTCTTTCATTAAAGTAATTTTTTTCCAAAACTTCAGGAGAATAAACAATATCGTGGATAAAATTTTTTTCACTAGTATTTTTTCCTCTTTTATTCTTTTAATATTGGATCATAAAATATCTTGTTTATATTAGTAAAAATTCAATAGATATCAATAGCCAGATACTATGCTAAACACTTTCTATGACTTATTAAAACTTACAACACTTTGAAAGAGTTGCTATTGATATTTCCTGGGCTTGAATTTTGGCTTTGCCAGTAATAACTGTATGACCATGGATAGGGGTTTAATTTTTGTGTGTCAGTTTCTCCATTTACAAAATGCAGTCTGATTTCAGAGCTTTTGGCCTTCATCACTTGCTTCCTACCTCCCAGTAATCTAGGATCATATGATTCCATAAAAATAATGTTTTAATTATCTTAAAATTTAACATTTTGTAACTTATGGTGTTCTGCAGAGCATCATAATTTCCAATTGCTCTTCAAATGGAAAGGTTAGAGAAGCACTGATCTACTATCTTTTATGGAAATGGTTTCCTCAAATCCAGGACTTGTGGCACTGAGAAGCAGTGAACCTTTAACCTGAGTTATTCCTACTTTTAAAGACTTGTAATTACTGTCCGAATGTACTGAGCATAAGCTGAACCACACAAAATAAAATATTTTCATTTTTCAGCATTTTAAATTGAAGAGCAGATACGTTCATTTGTTGGTAATACCAATCTCAAACCTATAGCAAACAATCAAAATGTAAAATGCCAAATCCAATTATATAACCCAGGATGCAATTTTATTTCATTTTTTAGTTGAGTTATATCTGTGCAATTTAAATAACCAGACCATGGTATTTTAATGGGTGATTTGGCTTACCCAATGGCTAAGTCAATGAACTGCAAAAAATTCACTCTTTATTGTGGCCCATGAAACCAAGTCAACCCTGAATATAAATAGACAATTTCTCTTTTGGTGCTAGAGTAAGAAGCAAATATTCTTCATATATGGAGAAGCTGATTCAACAAATTATGTTTAATCTGGTTTTTTAAATTATATGTACATATATAAAATAACTAATAAAACTTTTTATTGTTCTGTCCACTGTATATGTTTTACTAATTCATTTGGCTAACATTTATTGAACTCCCATTATCTACCCAGAAATGTGTTAAGTGATTCCACCTCTGCCAATTGAAACAACACAGTCTTCACAGCTGTTCTCTTAAAGGTGTTTTCTCTGTGGTAGAGGAGGAAACAGAGTCTCAGGAAAGCTATTTAATGTCTCCAAGTTGTCATATGCCTTAGAGAGGAGTCAATTTACAGCTCAGCATTCTGTATTATTTTTAATCCCAAACCATCCTGAGAGGTTTTTTTTTTTTTTTAAAACTTAGCACCACAGATTAGATTGATCCTAAAATGTGTATTTTCAAGTTTGATCTGTAGAGAATCTCTTCCATAAGGATCGTCTTTTTTTTTCAAAAGATGTCCCCACCCCCAATAACTGAAGCGGGTTGCTCCATGTACTGTTCTTCAAGGATTTACACTTAGCCATCTTCTTGTTTCTATATGTGGACTCTGGGTGTTCTTGACTATTGCCTCGCTATCTGTAGGCTGGTAATTTCCAACTGATCATTTCCTGCTCAGATCTCTATAATAAGTTCCATATGTGTCTCTCCAACAGACCACTAGTATTCAAAGGAGCTCAAACAAAGCATGTCAATTACTGAGTATTTTAAGTATCCCCAGAAAGTAGCCATGCCCATCTCAGTGGTCAATCTAGTCATTTTCCATTTGAGAAGTCAAATGAAAGTGTTCCATCCTGCACAAGAACCTGGGCTTTATCCTTGACACCTTATGACTCTCACTGAGTTCCGTCCATTCTGTTTCCTGTCTGCTAGCAAGTCCTTCTTCCAAGTGTATAGTAACCCAGTTCTTGCAGAGCATCCCTTGTGTAGATTTTTGTTAGCCCTCAAACTCATCCCTGTGTCTTTCAAGACTTGCTTCTCACCTTTAGTCATCTCCAGTCCAACAAGAAATTTCCTTTGAAAATAAAATAATCACGCCTGCTCTTCACTAGTCTTTGAATGGGTTATTATTACTTTCAGAATAATGTCTTCATATGGGGGGAAGCTGATTCAACAAATTATGTTTAATTTGACTTTTAAAATTATATTCATGCATAAAATAACCAGATAAAACCCTTTTGTTGTTCTGTCCACTGTATGTTTTACTAACTCAGTTGGCTAACATTTATTGAACTCCCATTGTATACCCAGTATGAATATTGAATATGGGTTGCTGGTCCCTTCATAATCTAATGATTTCTCTCCTCTCTTATCTCCTCTCTTGCCTTTCTTGGCAGAATGCTCTGATCCATCCATAATACTGTGCTTTATCAAAGACACTTTATTCCCATTTCCTCCCAGACTTTTGCATGTGTGTGAAACCCTCTTCCTTCCTTTTCCCCTTTCTGCTTAACTCCAATACATTTAAATGTCAGCTACTCTTCAGATTGATCCATAATCACCCTGTCTTGATCAGGTATCAGTCTTTCCCTTATGTCATCCTAAATTTCCCTTATTGGAAGAATTAAGGCACAACATTATAATCACATATATTCTTGTTTTATCTCCAAACAGAATGTGAGCTTCCAGGAAAGTAGGGACTCACTTGTTTGGCCCATAGTAGTCTTTCTCCCTCCTCCTCCTATTCCTCCTCTTCCTCCTCCTTCTTCTCCTTCTCTCTCTCCCCACCTCTCTCTTTCATCTGTCCCTTCTTTCCCTCCTCCCTGCACATATACATGTATCTATTAAATCACTAATACATACTAGATAACTTGTGCACAACTAATTTATCTTCCTCATTCATCATGTTGTCCTAACACTATTTGCATTAATAAAACAGCATGAGATTTTAGAGTTGGGAAGAATCCTACTTTAAATGCACTTTATTTGCGTTCCAGGCAATTCTGTCACTTATTTTCTACATAAACTTTAAGACACATCATTTGTTCTCCCTGCAACTTAGGAGACATCTGTTTAAATCCCTCTAGATTAGGTTCCTTCACTGTCTCTGATTCTAGGTTACTTTAGAAGTGGCCTCAAATCATTCATATGCTTTTAGCATATGTTGAGGGGAAAAAAAAGAGAAAAAGCTATGACTTTGTGCCCACACATAATGCAGTCACTTCACTGTTATTTTTGCTAACATTGTATTTGATAATTTTGTTAATCTTTTGAAATAAAGCCTGGAATAAAATCTTTAATTTTAAACACTGAAGTCTATTCTTGTTTTGTTATGTTTAAATATTTTCTTTGACCACAGACAATAGACATGGCATGGTTAATAAGCAGGGTTGACTGAGCATATGGCCAACTTGGTTATGTATTTGCAGAGAACTATGTTTTAAGGTGCACTTTAAAAAAATTAACTTTGTTAGGAAAAGCATCTGTTGTCTCTTTTTGGAACAGAGAGCAGCATTTCTATTTTATATTAACCTTTAAAGTATCAAGAATAATCACAAAGATGCCTTTTCTAATTCACACTATTAAGTGAAGATGAGAATTACTCTGGGCCAGCAGTTTATACTAAAGAAAGTCCAGGGATAATTGACTACTGGAATTTTCTCTTAAATCAAACAAACCAATTCTTCACATATATAAAATTAATCATTTCATTGATATTGGCCTTCAGTCCTTATTCCATTAAATCTCTAAATTCATGTTAGGGATGGCAAAGGAAGCAAATTAAAACAGGATTCTTATAAAATGAGAAAGATAAAAGTGTGCCTTCTGAAGAAGCAATTTAATCTTAATAAATTATTTTTAATATTCTTTTTTTTCAATGAGGCATCACATTGACCATAAAATGAAGTGTAAAAGGGCACTGGTTGAGAAAACTGAGTTACAAAGAGACCACTGCACCTTTGAACATGGATACCTGCAATAACTTGCTTCATAAATTTTTATGTTGTATTTTACATTTTTTAAGAAAGCAAGTATTCCCCACAGGGTCATAATTAGAATTCTGACAGTGTGAGAACAACTAAGGGGAAATTACAGTTGACCTCCAGAGTATTTAGCTAAATAGTTTTAAATAGAAACGTGTGGCTTTGTTGAAGACGGATTAGTGTCGACATATAAGATGTTCCTTGAAGGGAAGTCCCTGTTCTTGGATGGTGCACACCCGAAAACACAGCCTCATATCAGAGTTAAGTGTCAATTAAGAAGACCTGGGAAATGAGCTGATTTGCCTAGGAGATTTATGAAGTACTGAAATAAAAGGCCTCAATCTTTAAATGTCAAATTTTAATATGTACCATATGCTAACGCCTTCTAGAAATTTTATTTTTCAGTACTTTATCTCTGTAGTTTGAGAAGCCAAAGCTCTAAGAGAGATCCTCTTGAGGCACATTCTTCATTTAATAAGACCTCTTTCCCCTGCATTGTACGTGTGTGTGTGTGTGTGTGTGTGTGTGTAGAATACTCTCTCTGCTGTAATACTTTGAGGATGTTTTCCTGAAAGATAGGATGGAGCTGATTTAGTTGTTAAGATCCAGGCAGTATTCATAAAAGATGTGCCTTCTTAATGTAACCAGCTTCTACTACCTCTTGGAAACCTATTAATGCCTCTGGATTGCTGAGGACAGTGTCCAGTATACTGTAGTTGCTCATTAAATAACAGTCTTTGTACCTCTAGTGGTTCCATATATGTGCTGTATGGGGCCTAGGCTACCAGGGAACATCAGGGTTAAGTGTTATGATCAGGATCATAAATGGAAGACACAGCTTTCCTTAGCCAGCAAATCCACTGGCAGAATAAGCGGGCGAATTTAACAAACAGGAGTGTGTCCAATAGGTCTGTTCTCTGCTGGGTCTAGTATTAAGAGAAAAACATCTTGAAATAGCATCTGGTCTGTGTCAGTTGTAGAATTTCATGATATTTTCCCATTGGGGCTACTTTACTTTCTCTTAGTGATAAGAATATTAATTTAAGGAGCCCTCATCCTAGGTCAGGGGATTCCAGTAGATCTGGAACTTTTCTGACTTGATCATGAATGTCACTCTGTGGGACTCCAGGTGTGCAAAGTTATGAAAGAGCAATTTTAGGGAAGTAAAAAAATGAACTTTGTATACTTTGGGGTGGTAAGAAATTGAAAGCCTGAACTCTCCTTTCTGGGATTCACCATAAGCCCATATCTATAGTTAATCAGGGTAGCCTCAACCAAGATCATTGACAAGGAAAGAGATGTTCATCAGGGGCATGGGATGCATAGACTGGCTCACCTGGAACAGCTCAAGGACCTAGAGCTCCTGGAAGAGGGCAATTTTGACCCAACATAAAGTTAATATGACCATTTCTTTGGTAATGAGCTATCTTGGTAGAACTGGGCAGGGTGAGGAATAGTTGGGAATGTTAATGCATTGAAGATTCTTATTGGAGGTGCCAGCTTGCAAGTTATCTCTTGGGGAGAGATCTTACCTCACATCTTGCCTTGTAGGATTATCCAGAGACATGTACCCAGTAAAGCACTTTTCTGGAAGTAGAAAAAAAAATCTCAGACCAAAAGATGCAACTGTGAAAATCAAGATATCATGAGCTGACCATACCCTTTGCTTGGCATTTGGAACCATGACTAACTTTGGACCAAGTCCCAGATTCAAAAAGTGGAGGGGACTCAAAAGTTAGGACAAGGACTGCTTTCTAATGAGGCTCATGAGAGTTGAAACAAATTAATTAGGAAATAAAAAAGGAATGGATATTCAGCACAGATGTACCTATTAGAAATCTTGTTATATCCAAATATCCTGTAACATCTCCTTTTTGATGCCTCCAAGTATATCAAACTCAACCACATGGAATTCACAGCTATCCAAATAGCCAACAATTTACTAATTCACCTCCATTTCTTATCGCCATTATTTTTTCCTACAACATCTTTGTGGGCACCTGAAACAGACAGCTTTGTGTCATTTTCAATGTTTCTTTTAAAATATATTTTGTATTTTACATTCATCCATTATGATTTCTAGCAATTTTTAATCTCAAAATTATCTCAAACTCATTGTATCTTCTCTATCCCTGTCACTAGTTCCACAGGGCAGTCCAAGTTAGGTTCAAGTTCCAACTTTTGCAATAATCTTCTAAGTGCATTTCATAAGTCTCAGGAACATTCCATTCTATTTTCAAATTCCCAGCCCCAAATTACATGCTTTTCTTTATTAATATACATTTTTCTTTATATGTTTACACACACACACATATATTATGAATGAATATATATGACCATATAAACTTTCAGTGGCTTAACTAACATTTCTTCCAGGAAGAAGTCCAAAATCCTTAGTGAAGTGCACAAATCCTTCGAGAAGCTGAACTTCACCTGCTTCTGTCACTCAACTAAGATTCTTGTAGGAACCATCAAATTTATTCATTAAAAAAAATTCATAGATCTGAGTGTGCTGTTTTGTATATAGTAGTATATACTCAACTACTTATTAAAATTGCACTGCCATAATTTGGGGAAACAATACTTGGAAAGCTGACTCTTTTTTTTTTTTTTTTATTTATTTATTTGCTTTAGTTGTACACAATGCGGTTTTACGTGGTGCTGAGGATCGAACCCGGGCCGCGCACGTGCCAGGCGAGCGCTCTACCGCTGAGCCACATCCCCAGCCCGGAAAGCTGACTCTTGATAGTGTTCAAGTCCATTGTATAATAATTGTCTTTGGTGCCATTTCTGACCTGTGATGTGATTGTAGGTACCCTGGAGAAATTCTCCTCATGCCTTCTCTGTCTCTGTTGGTGAAGATTATACCCGCTGTTACTTTATTCCAGAAATGGGATAACCTTCTGCCTTCTTTTTTGTGTGAAGTGACCCTTTTGACAGACCCTGTGGCTGTGACCCTTTAAACAGTAGAAGTATCCTGGTGTTTTCACTCAGCAGTGGATCGTGATATTTAGAAATCCCTTCGTCGAGCACCTTTGATTCTCCAGGGATGCCCATAATAAATATTTGCATTATTAAAAGAGTTATGAGCACAGTATAAAAAATGAGTATACAAGGAAGTCACCACTTGGCTTTTGATTAGGTCTGCCCAAATGAAAAATGAATGAATGTGCAATTAATAATAAATGTCCTTGTGTTCTTGTTTTAATTTTAACTCATCAGAGGATGTTAAAATTAAAGTGAAGCCAACTTTTGCTTTGCTGTTTTATTAAAGGCAGAATGTGGCCCTTGTGTAGCCAATGCATGAAGCATCATAAAACATAATATTCTCATATCTGTATTGCCACTTATTAGGTACAAACTTCATGCATGTTATTTATTCTCTATGAGCTTCAGTGTCTTCATTTATAAATGGAGAATAACATGTAACCATAGATTTTTTTTTACAACATCAAATGAAATTGTTCACCTGATATATAGTAATCACCAAATATAGATTACGGTGACAATTTTATTTGAGCCTCACTCACTGTGAGTTAGGCAGTCTAGTCTAGTTTTTTTTTTTTTTTTTTCATTTTAGCAATGAAGTAATATTTTCCTCTCACAGAATTGAAGTAATCTGTCAGAGAACACTTAGCTTTTCTAAATCCCACTATAATTTTTTTTTCAGTTGAGAAGAATATGTCAGGGAAATCTCTTTCTATACTGTCTAGTCTCCAGAGAAGCAGGGGGTGAGTCTTATAGTCTTATATCTGTGGCTATTGATTGATAAAAGAGTGGATTTTTTTTTTTTTTTTTTGGCATCAGGTATTGAACTCATGGGCACTTATCCACTGGGCCACATCCCCAGCTTTTGGTATTTTATTAGAGACAGGGTCTCACTGAGTTGTTAAGTGCCTTGCCATTGCTGAGGCTGGCTTTGAACTCGTGATCCTCCTGCCTCAGCCCCACCCAAGTGCTGGGATTACAGGCATGCACCACCGCGCCAGGCTAAAAGAGTGGAATTTCATAATTCCTGCTTCCCTGGCTTTTCTTTCATCCCTTGACTGGCATGACTACAACTTCATTTTTCATCAAGAATGTACTTTCTAGACCTGTCTGGATCTCCATGTATCAGCAACTTGGTGATTGGTTCTTGTTAATCCAATGCTAGAATTTTCTACCTTGGTAATATGATGTTTTCTAAAAGATCTTGGCAATCTGTCAGCATCTTATCAGGATCCAGAGCTCTTGGTCTTTCCCTCTGTTCCAAGACCTTATGGGGTATAACATTTTCCCATGGAACTGAGCCAGGTGGCCAAGAACTCATCACTAGTTTAGATAAGTATTTAAAATTATTAACATGCCTAATGTGGTTCCCTGGGGATGAGATATGATGGACAGGGGTGTAGATCCTTCCTGCTTAAAATGTATGACTGCCTATAAAAGGATTTATCTCCTACATCACAAGGGGCTTTTCTGGCAGGGTCCATTAAGACAACCTCTCACCTGATGACATTTTATTTTTTCCTATGTCCTTAGTTTTTAGGCTTTAACTCACAAGACTGTGAAACTTTGGAGGACAAGTAGGTATTTTCTTCTCCCTATATCTTTTTTTATCATTTAGCAGTGTGTGGGCCACAAATGATGCTTTCAGGATTGATGAATGAACACTTTGGACTCTGTTGCTGCTTTGAGTTAGGGTTACATTTTCTACCTTTTCACAACGTTTCACATGGGAATTTGGGAAAGAGGAATGGGTGTCAAAAGGATGCTGTCCTTGCCACTAGTGACTCCCTATGCAGCTCATGAGTTACCTGCATACAGAGACTCTGATTCTGTCCCCACATAGTGAGCATGTATAATTGCACACAAGAACAGAATCCCCTTCCCCAATATGGAGTCTGGGAAGCTCTGAAAACATCATTGTTCTAGTTTTTTGTGTTTGTTAGTGGGCAATAAGGTCCAGATTGTTAAAGTGATGCTTTAATGCTGCATTTTATAGCTAGGAATGAGGGCTAGAATGGATAGGTTCTGTCCCACAGGGAAAGGCAAAAACAAAATCACTGTGGCAATTAATATTTATAAAGATATAGATAACTGGGTGTCGTGGTGCATCTCTTTAATCCCAGCTACTTGAGAGGTAGAGACAAGGGGATCACAAATTTGAGTCCAGTCTGGGCAATTTAGCAGGATCCAGTCTTTAAAAAAAAAGTAGGGGTGTGTGTGTGCTCATAATATAATTCAGTGGTAGAGTACTTTCCTAGCATGTGCACCAATGTGGGTTTAATCCCTAGTGCCATTAAAAAAAAAAAAATCCCATCAGGGGAAGGATGTCTTACTTTTTAAAAGTGGGAACTAGTAAAAACCTCCATTTGTGGAAGGAAGGTATGTATCTTGCTAAAAAAGTTTTGGAATTTTTTCTACCACCGTGCCACACCCCTTCACTATTTGGAGGCACGAGCACAGAGTTTTATATAGTGCATTGGCCATGCTTTTATTTAAAAAATAGTCTCTAAGCGGAATTTTTAATAGCTCTCTGCTATAGAGTAGCACTAATGACACGGTGCACAGACGGCAATGGATGAGGTAGGTCGGGTCCCTTGTGGGAGTAACGTCCTCTCCTACCCAGAGGCAAATGAGGCCTAGAGAAGGGAAGGTGCTGCCACTTGTTTTTCTATCCACAGTTTCAGGAGGACCACAGTCAAAAATTGGAATGTCATAGGCATTTTCTGAAAAGGATCTCAAGACCACCATCCTCCAGCAAGTAAATGCCAGCGTCAGGGTTAGGTGGTCAGGATCTGAAAGGGAATAATTAGTTCATTGCCTCTGAGGAACAAGTGGCTCAGAAGAGGAGGGATTGAAACATGTACACCTATAATCCCAGTGGCTCTGAGGCTGAGGCAGGAGGATGGAGAGTTCAAAGCCAGCCTCAGCACTTAGCGAGGTGCTAAGCAACTCAGTGAGACCCTGTCTCTAAATGAAATGCAAAAAATGGGCTGGGAATGTGGTTCAGTGGTTAAGTGCTTGCTCTTGCATTCGATCTCTGGTACCAGGAAAAAAAAAAAAAAAAAAAAAAAAAGGAAGGAGAAAAGAAAGTGGAATGAAAAAGGCAGGGTGCTGGGAGGAGGAGAGTAAGAAGGAGAAAGGGAAGGGAAAAAGAGAAAGAAAAGAAGAAAGAGAGAGAGGAAAAAAAAGAGCCAGACCACAAATAGAGGGGTTTATATATAGAAAGACACCAGAAAAAAGGAATGCTAGCTTGACTCTAATTAGTGTGTGTGGGGGGCGGGGGGGGGGGGATTGATGGAATGAACATTTTCTCTCCCTTTTTGGGAAAAAAAAAAATTAAAAAGATGCAATGCCATTTGAAATTGGAACTGTTTACAAGACAAACTAAGTCACATGTGAGCGACGCCATCCGCGTTCCAACACCCAGTCTTGCACCTTATTGTGTATCCACTTAAGAAAAACTGGCTCCAATTAGGAATCTCCTGTCGAGCATCTTATTTATCAGCTTCCAGAACAGCTGTGAGCCATTCAGGATGCCACTAGTTTTTCCTCATTACACTCTCCTTAGAATTACAGATGTGCCTGGCTCATCCCTAGGGAGCCACATTCTAGTAAACACATCCTTCTACGTTGCGGGGGCTTCTCTGAAATAAGCTTGTGAACACAGGCGGACATGGTCAGTTGAAGGAGGCTTAAGAGACTTAAAGCTGTAAATACCCCCTGTAATTTCTTGGGAAAGGAAAGCTGGATAATGAAAGGGATTTATAGCGTGTGTGGACAAACAGAGGGAGCCAGTTTAAATGACACATTTTGTTTTTAATCAGCTTTACCAAACAAGTTATACTGGGAATTTGTGACAGAGGAGCCACTCCTGGAAGTTATGTGCTTTACTGTCACAAGTTTATTTAATCAAAAAAAAAAAAAAAAAAAAAAAAAAAAAAAAAAAAAGAGGCAAATCAACGGGAATGAGTGAATCAATATATCTCAAGTGATATACATATTTTTTGCTTTGATAGTACAAACAGCGGTATTTTGAGATCTTGTACAGTGAGTTCTTTCCAGAATAATTCATTCTAAGTGTTAAGGAGCACAGTCCTAGTTGTATTTATTCTTGATCAAAAAGGAAGGTCCTTTTGTTGGCAGCTATGGGAGGGATCTGAAGAAAAGAACCATCCAAGATGTAAGAATCAGTTGTAAGATTTATTGAGAAAGAAAAAGGTGGCCAGGATGCAATGTTGATCTCTGATTGATCTCACTGCATCCCCAGGCATCCTCCTCACCATTTTGTTTGGGTCATGTGACCTGTGGTGGCCAATGGGATGTGTGGTACAAATCAAGATCCCATAAATACTTACACTTTGGGGGCTAGTTCTTCTGATGCTTTGGGAACCCGACAACAACCTCGTGAAAAATCCCAGGCTGACTTGCAGGTAACTGCTGACCCACTAGGAATTCCAGCAAAGATTAACAGAGCCTTCTCAGACCAAGATGATTACTCAGCAGATTCTTAGAAACCTTAAATTAGTGAATAATTTTTGTCTTAAGTCAATAGGTCTTGGGGTCTTATCCTCAAAAGCAAAAGGTAACTTATACGGAAAGCTGGATAAAGAAGTGGATAAGGATGTGTATTTGAATCAAATATTTGTGTTCAGAATCAATCATTTCCCAGACACTGTACAAAGTCTTAGAAAACAAGACAATCTTCCTTCTTTCAGTTTGTACTGAAAAATAGTGTTACAAGCAATTACATTAAGGGTTATAAATTCGGACATGCATTGCCTAACAATGGGGATTCAATCTGGGCAATATGTGGATAAGTGATTTCGTCATTGTGTGAACCATAGAATGCACTTACACAAGCCTTTCAGTTTTAGGTTAATCATTCAATGTCTTCATGCATTCAAGAGATGGGGTAAACCCAAGATGTACCAGGACACTGTGGGTGTGATATGGCATGCAGTTTTATAGTCAATATTTATTTTTAAATAACTGGGGGTATACTCTAAAATAACATTACGGTTTAGATAAGAGGTGTCTCCCAAAAGCTCATGTGTGAGAAAATGCAAGACTGAAATGCAAGACTGTTCAGAAGTGAAATGATTAGATTACGACAGTTCTAATCAAATTGGTGGGTTAATCCACTTACATAGATTAAGTGGGTGGTAACTGCAGGCAGGTTCTGTGTGGCTGGAGGACGCAGATCTCTGGGGGTGTGCTTTAGGAGTTTATATTTCATCCCTGGAAAGCAGAACTCATGCTGCTTCCAGGTTGCCATGTCCTGAACAGCTTTCCTCTGCCATGCCCTTCCATTATGTCTGTCTCCTCTTAGGTCTAGAGTTATGCAGTCAGCTGACCAAGGACTGAACCTCTGAAACCATAAGCCAAAAGAAATTTTCATCCTTTAAGTTTTTCAAGTCTTTTGGTCACAGTGACACAAAGTTGACTAAGACAAATAACAATAAAAATTATAATATAGTAAATATGCAAATCAATAATATAGTTGCTGATCATTATAATAGCTCATACATAATTATATGTGCTATACTTTTATACCACTAGCAGCGCTGCAGGGTATTTTTACATCAGCTTCATCACAAGCCAGTAAATAGTGTACTACAGTTTTATAACGCCTACATTATCACTAGGTGATAGAAAATTTTTAGCTACATTATAATCTTATGGAACCACCATTGCATATGTAGCCCATTGTTGATTGAAATGTCATTATGCTGTGCATGACTATATTATTACAAAAAGAAAAAAAGATGAGGATGGCTGGAGTACCAAGGTAGGGCTGCTAATCCCAGCCTGGGAATATGCAAAGTCTCAAAAGCAGAGCCTTGATGATGGGTAATGGGATAATGGTGATGGTGACGGTGGTGGTGATGGGGGGCAGAGGGAAGGGGTGCAGAGTAAGGGTTCCAGACAGAATAAATAACACACATAAAAGGCCGGAGGTGGAACTGAGAATTGTATGCTGGAAGAAAATAAGAGGTTGAAAGCCAGCTCTAGAACTAGGTTTCTTTTGTCAGACCTTTTATGACCATCCACTGAGCCTCACTCCAGGAACTTACTGCTGCATTGATACAAGTCTGGAAAACTTGCTTAAATTTTCCTTGTGGTCTATGAAGGCAATGCCAGAGCGATTATGAGCAACATGTAGGCAAGTGAATGTAGCTTATTGTGCTGGGAGATTCATAACATCACTTTAGATGAGTAGTAAACCCTGGAGTATCACATATCCATGTTTGAATGTCCTTGCCCACCCAGTGGCAATTGTGCAGGGAAATGTAGTGCAGAACAGCACAAATGTCAGATGCGTGCTCCCTGATGTGTGTTTACCATGAATAGGCACTGAAGTACTGGCAACTGAATTGCCTTGAGTTCTTTACAGTGTTATTTTAAGGATAAGAAAATATCATTAAGGCATAAAGCACCAATTTAAAGTCATCAATTGGAAGGTGATATTTATAACTATAATTTAATTGCATCTGATGTGTACTGATAATAACACTAATATGATTGGCCATACATGTTCTGTTAATTGATTTCTAGAGTAGAGATAATAATGGAAGTGTCTCATAATGACATCTTGATTTAGGAACCTCAGCCTCTCACTACCACTGCACCACCATTTTAAATATTTGCCAACGAATTTAATTTGCATGTCTTTTGATTTCCATGTCCCCATTCTACACTTTTCAACACTATCCTTTATTCGCAAGAGATAACACTAAAGGAAAGTTTGCTCATTTTGGTCATTTGATCTTAACATATAGGTTTATCTGGAATCACTGAAAACTGGTTTCTTATCAAGGTTCCTAATTCTGTAGATGCATACTTCAGTTTTATATATTTTCTTAGCTTTTAGAAGTAAAAATGCCTATAACAGAGTAAGCGCAATAATGGTTTTTTAAATTACTTCCTGCTATTTCTTTTGTGATTCAAAGCATATGGGCAAAAGTCCCTTACACAGTCTTGAGTGCAACTCATGGTACCCCTGTGTGACAAGCAGCATACCCTTGACTCTACCTGCTTCTCATATGAAAGATGAACAGTGAGAAGGTAGCATAATGTGGTCGAATGGTCTGGATAATTCATAATCAGAAGTCAAATCTAGTTGTGTAATCTTGGACAAGCATCCCTGTGTTCCTGGGACGCAGGCGCATTTTATAGGCAATTAAACAAATATTTAAGGAAGAGAGCCCAGCTGGAGTGCTCTAGCCCCACATCCTCATGCTCACTACTCTCTGGGAGCATCTTTGGTGCACCAAAGCCCTCTGGTTGTCATGCAGTCTCTTTGGACTATGGCGAAGACCTGGCATGGGAATGAAAACCGGAGCCATAGAAGCTGGTTCCCTCCATTGAGGACCATCTCCTTCATTGAAATCATCCAGATCCAATCAAACCAACCGATGAAACCCACACTTCTGCATTTATTTTATCCCCAACTAGAAGATCGGAAATAAACAACCATTAGTAACAATGCTTTAGTCTCCATCCTTAAAGATTCCTGAATTTCATTCATATAGTGATTATCATCTGGGAGCGATGTTGCCCCCTCCCTCAGGGCACATTTGGCAATGTTTGGCAGCTTTTCTGGATGTCTCAACTGTGTGTGTGTGTGTGTGTGTGTGTGTGTGTGTGTGTGTGTGTTCTGTTGATCTTGAGTAGAGGCCAGATATAGTGCTAAAGATTTTTTTTTATTCAAAGTTGTTGTATTTATAATAGTAGTATGCATTATAATTCATAATAAACATATAGAGCATCTTTTTACAAAACACTGTATACAATGTATATTCGTACCATTCAAATCTTCAATCATGCATTTAGGATAATGACATCCATCTTAGATTAAATGATACACAGAACACCACCACAACAAACAATTACCCAATCCCCAATGTTAGTGGTGCTGAGGTTTACAAACCTTTCTTTAGGGATTTTAAAAAAAATACAAGTTACTATCTAATAATAAAGATATGCATATTCATTGTAGAACATTTGAGGAAAAGCAATGTAAGACCATAAAGCTTGAAGTCAAAGTTATGCATAATCCTATACACAGAGATAACTTCTGTTAATAGTTTTTCTTTCTTACTATCCTTCCCCATGACTAGTTATACATTTTTAAAGGAGGATTATTGCATGCATGTTTGGTAATCTATTTTTCAAATTGTATACCTTAAATACCATTCCATATCACTCAATAATTTCTGCAAAAATAATTTGGAATATGGTGATCTGGTTTATTTTTTTCCACACAATTTACATATGTAAATTTTTTCCCACATATTTTTCTACATAATTAGCTGATTTACCATGGTTCAATTTTTGTTGATTTTTGTATAAGTAATATTCTTTTACAAAACTAAATGTTATTTTCTTAGGATAACATCCAGAGACCAAAGTATGTTCGATTTTCTTTCCTTCATTCATGATTTGAATTTTCACACTTAGAAGTGTTTATTAGAGTTTCTTCCCACCAGCCCCATATAAGGGCATCTGTTGCTCACCTCCTTGCCATCTGGGACAAAGTAGCATGTCTTAAAGTGAAAACCAGTTTATTTTCTTTCATTTTGTAGGCTCTCTTTTCATGTTATTGATTGTTTCCTTTGCTGAGAAGCTTTTTAGTTTGAACCCATCCCATGTATTGACTCTTGATTTTACTTCTTGCACTTTAGGAGTCTTGCTAAGGAAGTCAGTTCCTAAGCAGACATGGTAAAGATTTGGATCTACTTTTTCTTCTATTAGGCATAGGGTCTTTGTTCTAGTGCCTAAGTCACTCCTCAGTTTATACCCAAATGTATAAACATACTATAGTGACATAGCCACATCAATGTTTGTAGCAACTCAACTCACAATAGCCAAACTACGGAACCAACCTAGGTGTCCTTCAACAGATGAATGGATAAAGAAAATGTGATATATGTGTATAAAATGTACACATATTATATATGTACATAATATGTATAAAATGTGATATATATATATATATTCACAATGGAATATTACTGAGCCTTAAAGAAGAATAAAATTATAGCATTTGCTGGTAAATGGATGGTGCTGGAGAATATCATGCTATGTGAAATAAGCTAATAAACCAATCCTAAAAACCTGAAGGCCAAATATTTTCTCTGATATGTGGATGTTAATTCACAATAAGAGGGGGAGGTAGGGAAGAATAAAGGTACTTTGGATTGGACAGAGGGGAGTGAAAGGAGCAGAGGGGGTATGGAGTAGGAAGGATAGTAGAATGAATTGGATATTACTACCCTATGTACATATATAATTATATGACCAGTGTAACTTTACATCATGTACAACCAGAAGAATGAGAAATTATTCCCCATTTATGCTATGATGTGTCAAAACACATTCTACTGTCATCTGTACTAATTAGAACAAATTTTAAAAATCAGTTCTTTTTATTTTGGTTTTTAAATTCTTTTTAGATACACATGACAGTAGAATATATTTTGACTTATTATACATACATGGAGCATAACATTCTATTTAGGATCCCTTTCTTGCGGTTGAACATGATGTGGAGTTTCACTGGTCATGTATTCATATGTGAACATAGGAAAGTTATGTCTGATTCATTCTACTGTCTTTCCTGTTCCCATCCCTCTTCCCTTTCCTTCATTCCCTTTTGTCTAATCCAATGAACTTTGTATTCTTTCCCCCACCCCCTAATTTTGTGTTAGCATCTGCATATCAGAGAGAACATTTGGCCTTTGTTTTTTTGGGGACTGGCTTATTTGATAGTCTCCAGTTTCATCAGTTTTTCAGCAAATGTCATAATTGACACATAAAAATTATAGATACTGATGGGGTACAATGTAATATTTTATTAAATGTATCCATTGTATTATGATCCATTCAGGGTAATTAGCATATTCATCACCTTAAACATTTATCCTTTCCTTGGGGTGAGATAATTCAAAATCTTCTCATTACAATTTGGACTTCAGATGTCCCCTAGAGGTTCAAGTGTTTAAGGTTTGGTTCTCAATGTGGCACTGTTCAAAAGCGAGGCTCTTGGGAAGTGATTGGATCACGAGGGCTCTGACCTGGTCAGTGGGTTAATCTATTGAGGGAGTTGTAATTTGATGGTGGTATTGGGGGGTGGAAGCTATAAGAAGTGGGCCTACTTTGGAGGAATTAGCTCACTGTTGAGGTGCCCTGGAAGGAAGGGTATTCCTTGTAGTTGGCCTTTCCTCCTTCTATCTCTTTCTCTGCTTCCTAGCCGCCACGAGGTAAGCAGCTCTGCTCCACCACACCTTCTCCGCCATGATGTTCTGCTTCACCACACATCCATAGCAATGGAGCCAGCTGACCATGGACTAAAACCTCAAAACCCATGGACCCCAATACATCTTTTCTCCTTTAAGTTGGTTTTCTCAGGTGTTTGTCATAGTGATGAAAAACTGACATGGACAGCTCTCTTCTAGCTTTGTTCAAATACACACTACATTATTGTTAGCTTTAGTCACTCTACTGTGAATTAGAAAATCAGGACTTTTTCTTTCTAACTCTAATATTGTACCCCTTGACCAGCCTTTCCTCTCCCCTCCCCAGCCTTTGGTAATCATTACATTCTCAACTTCTAAGAAAACAGTTCTTTCGATTCCACATGAAAGAGCATATACAGAATTTGGATTTCTTGGTGGGTTTATTTCACTTAACATAATGTTCTCCAGGTTTATTCATGTGGTTGTGAATGACAGGATAGAATCCTTTATTATGGCTGAATGGTATGCCATTGTGTACAAGTACCACATTTCTTTATCTCTTCATCTGCTGATAAACCCTTGGGTTTATTCCATATCTTGGCTATTATAAGTAGTTCTGTTCTACACATGGAAGTGCAGGTATCTTTTTAGCATATTGTTTTCATTTCCTTGCACATATACCAAATAGTGGGGTTGCTGAATCATATTATAGTTCTATTTTTAATATTTTGAAGAACCTCCATACTGGAAAACCATTATTCTTGAAATTTAATTTTTCCCTCTTAAAAGATGATGAATAACCAAAGAATATGCTTAGAGGCCTTTCGTGAACTAGCAGAGACCATTTGATATTTCAAAGGCAGCATCCCTTTGGTCCCTTGAGGGACCTCCCTTAAAGAAATTATTGATTTATGTCATCAAAAACCAAGTATTCAAGAAGGAGTCTCAGACTCTAGCTAAAAGCAAAGTATGTGGGTTTCTCAGGAGTCCCATCTGTAAAAGGATCATTGATTTTTGACCTTTTGGGATGTTTCATCTCTCTCCTCTCTCTCACTTCTTTTTAAAAATTCCCCTAATGTTTTATTATGTGCATGGATAACAAGAAGAGGAAAAGAATAAAACGGAGGGCTAAGTAACAGAATTTCCTTGCTTTTCGGTTGGTGCATGCTAAGGACCTCTTGGTGGCATAGTAAAGTTTAAAATTTTTAAACAAATAATAATCACTGTGTCCAGGCAGATATCCTTCTCCAAAAATCAGTACAGATACCTTGTCAGTTTCTGCTCGGTTGTATTAAAACACTTCAAGTAAGCAAAGGCAAGCATCTGAGAGGTAATTCATTAATACAGTACCTGTGTTCACATAAAGAGCTTTATGTCAAAAGCATTAGACATACTCCACAAATTAGAATCTAATTTATTTATAAGATTTTAATGATCCAGGTCTAGATTTTTCAAAAGTTGCTTTAAAGTCTTCTCTCCTAAATATGCTTTGACAATTTTGGGGATCGCTAGAGAACTATCTACTTTGCACATACTACATTTCATATTTTAGGCATCTCAGAAGAAGTAAAATCTCACTTTGGTACTTTCAAAACAATGTCAAAGGTAATGGAGAAAAAAAAGAGGACCAATTTTCCATCTTCGTTTGAAAATACTTTTTTCTTATACACGTACATGATGTATTCATCAGGTTTTGATGTATAACAGCCGACCTCAAGATCTCAGTGGCTCAGAGCACAAACATTTATTTGATTGTTTAAGAAGATGCATGTCCTCTGATGCTTGCTGGCCTTGGTTCTAGGTTTCAGGTAGGGTTCAGAGCTGTTCTACCTGTTTGTTCATTCACCTTGGATCTGCAGCCACTTGAGACACATTTTCTTCAGGACAGATGGCACAAGTACGTGAGGCTAAGCCAAGCACACAGCTCATCAATGGGAAATATGCTTTGCCTTCTCTACTCCACTGTGCAGAGGCACAGGAAGTTTAAATTATTTCTCTAATAATAATTTAATTCACACCTAGCCCTACATTATGCTGTCTTTATTTAACTTATACAGGTTTCTCTTTTAAAAAAATATTATAATCTGTTCATGTGCCTGTTCATGGGTCCCTGTTAAACAATGATATTCTCAAGGCAGAAAATTTATTTTATTCTTAGCATAATATTTATAGAAGGCATTTATGAACCAGGTGCTGTTAAAACAATAGTTCAAGAAATAAATTTAATAAAATAATTCTAATAACACACTGAAGACCCAGTCAAATGGCTGAGCAGACTTATATTACATGTCTTACCCTAAAAATGTAGTACAAACATTTTCTAACCACGAGGAATTTGAAAAGCTTATGTTTATAATACTATAGGTATTGTCATTTCAATGAGTCCATTTCAATCTATTGTCAATATGATTAATGTGAAGGATAGTGAAAATGTATAAATGCGATTTTATAACCATAATTCTCTGAATTATTTTAACCCACGTTGTCCTGAGTCTCACTTCTGTGGTATTCGTATATAATTGCTTTACAGGAGAAACTACTGCAGAAAGGAAGCAGGAGGCCATTGAGTAAAAGACCATTCACTATAGCCCTTTCCTGGGGACATGAGTAGTCATCTTGGGATATTAGAATTCATTGTGGTTTTCAGGTTCTTGATCACATGAGCAATCAGTTACCTAACAATTGTGAAGTCAGGAGGAAAATGGAAAAAAATTTATTTAATATTTCTTTAAGTGCTTTATCAACAATATTTGGAACAAAAAGACACATATATTGTCATTTGGCACACACACACCACTCGAGTGCACATACACACTCATACACACAGCTACCTATGTTTGCTTTTCTATTGATCCTACACAAATAGAAGTGTTCTGAGGAGAAATACCAAAAGGGGAAATGGATAGTAAACCTTCACCACCTCCTAAGATGTATTTGTCTTCATACATGTCAGAATTGGGGGAATGGGAATTGTGGGTAATAGTCTTTGCTGCAACAGACTTAAATCACCAAGGACCATCAAAACCACTTATCCTTGTGAGCATCAGAGGCAGTTGTGGGGATCCACAGATAGTCTATATTTATAGATCATAAAAATTATGGCTTCCAGAAGCAGACTTGGGTTTGGGTCCTATCTCCATCACATCTTGTACATTTTTAAAGATTTTGTGATCTTGTGTTAAATTTTCTGAGCCTTTGTTTCTTTATCCTTAAAATGATCAAAAAGGGCCATTGTAAGGATTTACAAAAATATCTAGAGCACCTAGTTTGATGTGTGGCAGCAAGTCAAGTTCCAGGTAAATTGTGCTTCCCAGAATGGTCACATGGAATTACAATGAAATTTTAAAATCTGACATATTGCATTAATAGTTTTTGCACTAAAACACACAAAATCATCTCTTTCTGAGGATATTTACTGCTAATAAACAAATATAGTAGTGATTGAGGACTCATTGTTTAACATACCTTTGTAAATAGATCAGAATGAATATTTTAGTTCATGTTGTATAGCAAAAAGCTCCTGGGCTTTGGAGTTATAAATGTATCATTTATCGGCTGGAACAATGGTACATACCTATAATCCCAGTGACTGGGGAGGCTGAGACAGGAGGATTGCAAGTTAAAGGCCAGCCTCAGTAATTTGGTGATGCCTTCAGCAATTTAGCAATGCCTTGCACAATTTGTAGAGACCCTGTCTCAAAAATAAAAAATAAAAAAAGGACTGGGGATATAACTCAGTGATAAAGCATCTGTGGGGTCATTCCCCAGTACAGAAAAAAAAGACATCCATCAATTATTGGGTGTGTACCTCAGAAAAACAATTTTTCCAAACCTTGATTTCTTCGTTGCTTATAGTGTACATTTATTGAAAAATTCTGGGTTCCAGGCACTATATGAAACCTGTGGATGTGTTATGACTTCCCTAATAAGATGTTAGCCACTGTGGGGAGCCCTGAATATAGGGGAGCAAATGATACTGCCACATACCAACTATCAACCAGAAAGAGGAAACATGGTTTTACCCTTCATGAGGCTTTCTCATTTTAAAATTAGATACTAATATCAAGTAGATAACAGGGATATTGGGAGAGATAAAAATAAAGTGAGATAGGCATTTACCCAGGGTTAAAAGAGATGTCCTCTCTGATGAGGCATTGAGACTTGATGGGTAAAATATGACTCAGCAAAGAACATTCTGGACATGTAAGACAGCATGTTTGATGGCTACACAAAAGCTCTTTACTCCTTAAAATATGGATGCTATTTCATCATGATAAAACCATTCTGATTCTTGTAATTCTGTATAAAGTTTTTGGATTCCTCAAGACATTGGTAGATTCTAAGTGCCATTAGCAGACTTGAATATTTCCTTAGCCTTTAAGAAGCTTTGTTTCCACATTTGAATTCCCAGAAAACGTTAGTTTTCTTCTAATCTTTGTTCCCCATTGTTCAATCCAGGCATGTTGAAATAAAAGGTGTTGACTTGGAAGGAAGAGAGGCAATGAGAATGAAGTCACTTAAAACCGTTTATTCCATTTAGTGCATATAACCACCCAGGAATATTGGATATTTATATGATAAATTTTGCTTGTGTTTATACAGGCAAAAAAAAGTAGTGTATGTTGGATGAGGTTAACTAGATGCACATCAATTATTTTCCTGGGCATTCAGGATGAGGGTATTTTCAAGCCTTCCTTGTGGTTATATTGGGATCATATGCTTAGGTCCTGACCAATGCAATGGGGGTAGAAGTATATTCCACTTGTAGGATTGACCATAAACTCATCTACTTGATTATCCATACTTATGTTTCTTCATTCCATGGTATCTGTGGAGGTCATGAATGGTGCTCAGGAAGAGGCTGAATTCCTAAGTTACCACTGGGAGAAAAGCCAACAGAAGAGCTGTTCTCTATCACATGGGCAACAAATCAACTTGAACCACCGAGACTTGGGGATTGTCTATAATAACAGCTAATATCCCATATACTAATACACTAATCCTATGCATGTCAGAGGCCATTATGGCCAAAACTACTTTGACAACAATTTTTATTTTTAAAGAAGTCATTGGTTCTTTTTTTTTCTAATCCTTTTTCAGAAAGGTACATTATAATCTATCCTCTTTCCATAATTAAAAATCCATTTCTGATGTCATCTAAAAATGAATCAAATGGGATGGGATTTGAGAGACAAAAAGCACTCATAATCCATTAGGTTGGGTTTTTAACCATAAAATGATTATTAAACCCCAAAGATATTTCTTTCTTTGTTCCTTATAAATAAAGGAAAATGGCTAATGCCTCATAAAATATAAACTAAAGTAATCCTCATTGAAGATAAAGCAAACTCTGGCATTAGATGTATTTTTCACAAAAGTAACTAAAATACACATATACAGAGAGAGATACTCACAAACCTTCTAAAATATATGACCTTTCCATTGTCCATAGAGACAGTCTTTATGGGAACATAAAAGCCCTTGGTTCAAGGTAAATGTTTTCTCAAGTTATCTTCCATATACTCTAAGCACTAATATTGGAAACCATTGGTGCAAGTTAACATGGTGGATGATCACACAGGGAGAGAGTCTGTCATAGTGGGCAAAGCAAAGGACACAGTCAGAATTCAACCTGACCTGTTGCTATCTGCATTACTTAGGTAAGCCATCAGTGTCCCTATCTGAAAAGAGGAACTAATGAGTTCTTCACCTTCAAGTTTACCAACTCCATAACTATATCCAATGAACATAAAGGAGAAAAGAAACGATATCTGATCTAGTGGCTGGGTCCACGACACTGTTAGGTTTTTAGCAGGTGAGATTAACAAAACAAAGAAGGAAATAATTATACATTCCTCCAGCAAAGTTTTGTGTACTAAATAACCAGTCTGATATCTCTCTGCCTTTTCAATTCTTATACCCTGGGTGCTATGTTTAGGGGAAATCATACCCTTTTGCAGATTTTCTTTTCTTTTTTTTTTTTGGGGGGGGGGGGTACCAGGGATTGAACTCAGGGGCATTCAACCACTGGGCCACATCCCTAGACCTATTTTTTTTTTATTTTATTAGAGACAGGATCTCACTGAGTTGCTAAGTGCCTCACCATTGCTAAGTGCCTCACCATTGCTGAGGCTGGCTTTGAACTCTCAATCCTCCTGCCTCAGCCTCCCAAGTGCTGGCATTACAGACATGTGCCAACGTGCCCAGCAGATTTTCATTCTTTATCCTTGGATGTACCCTAAGAACTACTCAAGAACTAATAAGAATAACAATAGGGAGTCCTATTATTGTTGGTGTAATGAAAGAGGCAAATATATATATATATATATATATATATATATATTTTGTCTGCTACAATCCCACATGCCCCCAAACATTCATTCCAATTTTTAATCACTCCCTGCCTTCTGATTTGCTGTCCTAATACTTTTAGCCAATGTCTCGGTCTCTTCCCACTCAGAAATGGAGACTGTACCATGAGTACCCACCTGTTGCCACGTGACAGACATTTCTATTTCTCCAGCCTCACTCTGCATTCAGAGAAAAATCCCCTCCCCTCTCAGGCTAATGTGCCTTCTTGTGCTCTTGAACGCTGTCTCTACATTTCACACGTGAGCTTTCTTGGTTGATGATCCACCCATTCCTGGCCCTTTACCTTTTCCTCTCATCTGCCTCCCTCCCCTGCCGTGAAAACACTGAAGTCTTCATGTGAAGGGGAAAACGTCAGAGAGTATATTTTCCTCCCCCCCCCACCTTTTCTAATCTCTCTCCCACATGAACAAGATTATTGATTTCTCTATTTTTTTCTTTTAATTTACCGCGATGTGCTTTCTCTCTTGGCCATTCTACTGGAACAGCGCTGGAACCCCTCTCCCATTGGCCAACCCCAGGTGACTCCATTCGGTTTTCTTTGACTCCTCTGCAGTAGTGGATGCATCGAGATCCATCCTGGAAACTGTCATTTCTCACTGCCTTTTCTCTCTCGTATTTGGCTGGCTTGTTTTCCCTCCCACCTCTTTGATTTCCCCCTTATCTCAAGAACACTGTGAGATACTCTTTTACCAGCATTTTAAAGGTCATCTGCTGAAACTGATTAGTCATCTCCTTTTCTCGGCATCCTCCTTTGTAGATTTTAACCATTTCTCTTACTCTCACTGCAATCTACATGCAAATGGTTCCTATGTCTGTGTCTCCAACTTGATTTCCCAAATTCTGGGACCAATTGTCTGCTCTGCAGCTACACCTGGGTGTCCAACAGCCATCTTCAACTTGATGCATATTGGTCATGTTTTATGTGCCAAGCACAGTCCTAATATTTTACACGTATTGTTATTTATGGAAGGAAAGTAACATAGTATGTAAGTGGTAATTGCTATTCCAACTAGGATCCTGGCATTTGAAGCTCAACTACTTTTACATTCCATCCTTACTGAAGCATATGACATCAGTGTCTATGTCAGATACTGCTTTCTTGGGAGAAAGAAAAAATATTTTTTTCAAGTCTATATTCTCAAAATCTTAAGTCAATTTCATTGTAAGCTACCTGGTACCGTAACCCGGGAGGAAAAACTCTCGGAGGCAGAGTTAAGCTTTTACTACTTTTACTTCTACTTTCTTAGAGCTTAGAGAGGGAAAGAAAGATTTTTCTTAGAGAGGGAAAGAAAGATTTTTCTTCTTAGCTTAGAGTAGCTTAGAGTAGAGTAGCTTAGAGTAAAGAAAGATAGAGCTTAGCTTAGAGAAAGACTAGAGCTTCTTTCTTCTCTCTTCTTTCTTCCTTCTTCTGTCTTCTGTCTTCCTCGGGAGCCTCGGCCTAACTCTGACCAGTCATTACTTCTTCTATCTGGTTTCTCTTCTGTCTTCTATCTGGTTTCTCTTCTGTAACTGCTCTGCCTACGTTCTGGCCGCTCTGATTCTTCTGACCGACCGAGTGACTGCCCGGCTGACTGAATTCTCCGTTCTCCTAACTCGGACCGCTTTCACCCGGTTATATACCTTCAGGTTTGCGGGTGCCTACAGGTGCGTCACATACATATCAGGTGGAACCCATGGCTTCCAGCTAGCTACAACAGCCCTTCCTAATTAGGGCTCCTTCATATTCCTTCCCTTTAGTTTAAAAAGGTGCTTTTGTTCTATTTTCTCTATTTTCTTTTATTTTCTTGTCCCTACCTAGCTTTTCACCTTTTATTTTTGAAAGGGTGGATATTTGAGCCCTTTTTGAGAAGGTGCTGTGGCTTTAAGGAAGCCTAATGCTGAGGAGCAGCTAACGCACCTAGTTAAGCACAATTGCATAAGCGGCTTTGACTTTTTTTTTTTTTTTTTTTTTCTCCTCTTCTTTATTTTTCTTTATGGCTTTCTTGCCAAAGCTCAATGGCTTTTTTTTTTTTTTTCTGCATGGTTTTTACCATGCTATTTAATTCTCTATTTTCTTTTAAGCTCATGGCTTTTTTCTTTATACTAAAGCTCAAGGCTTTTTCTCTATATTTTTTATGGCTTTTGGCCGGCTACTCTGCTTCGGCTTTTGGCCGGCTCGCTTCGGCTTTTCGCTGGCTACTCTGCTTCAGCTTAATTCTTAACTGGCCTCAACTGAGTCAGAGGCTATGCTCTCTTGTTTACTACTCTTTTTGCTGGTCTCAACTGAGTCTGAGGCTATGCTTTTTCGTTGCTCTCCTTATTTCTTAGCTTTTCTTCTCTGCCTGCCGAGCCCCGGACGGACCACCATTTGTAAGCTGCCTGTCACGGCCAGCCACGGCGCCGCCACGGGAGGAAAATTCTCGGAGGCAGAGTATAGCTTTTACTACTTTTACTTCTACTTTCTTAGAGCTTAGAGAGGGAAAGAAAGATTTTTCTTCTTAGCTTAGAGTAGAGTCTTAGCTTAGAGTAGAGAGAAAGATTAAAGAAAGCTTTTAGAGCTTAGAGCTTCTTTCTTCTGTCTTCTGTCTTCCTCGGGAGCCTCGGCCTAACTCTGACCAGTCATTACTTCTTCTATCTGGTTTCTCTTCTGTCTTCTATCTGGTTTCTCTTCTGTAACCGCTCTGCCTACGTTCTGGCCGCTCTGATTCTTCTGACCGACCGAGTGACTGCCCGGCTGACTGAATTCTCCGTTCTCCTAACTCGGACCGCTTTCACCCGGTTATATACCTTCAGGTTTGCGGGTGCCTACAGGTGCGTCACATGCATATCAGGTGGAACCCATGGCTTCCAGCTAGCTACAACAGCCCTTCCTAATTAGGGCTCCTTCATTTCATTCCCATCTATACCATCAAATTCTTAAGCTTATGGGAGAATGTATATTGCATGCCAAATCTGCAATCCTCAGTTGAGACACCTGGATTCTTAATTTTCATAATTAACATTTAAATAATTATCCAAAATTTAAAGACAAGTAAAAATCTGCTGTTTAATTATCCAATCATAATTCATCATCTGACAGAATCAAAGAAGAGAAATGTGTGACTTTGTTTTGGAATTGTGGTGTTGAACACAACCAACTTACCCTGCATGTGGAAGGATATTTCATGAACTTGGGCAAGACTTGTTAGTAACTAAAAACCAATATGATGACTATTTGTCCTTCTATATTAGTTCTCCTGCTGGTGACTTGTAAGTTGATTCCATATGAGTGTGAAATAACTTGGATTTCTTTTTTTTTTTTGTAGAACCTTACCACTTGTGCTTTGGGTGTTCTGAGCTCACAGATCAGTGATACTTAACTTCCTTATTTATGTTGTTTACTTGTGTGATTCTTTGCATTATGTGCCAGATTTAATCACTGGCAAAATATTTCTAGAAAAATAAAATACTAAGGTAAACCACAAAAAACACATATAAAATATCAAACATTATTTGAGGATTAACTGGCCATCTGAAGCCATATCTCAATCCTCTATGGATCTACATACATCAGGTTAAAATTCCTCTTTATTATGTTAGAGAGTCTTTGAGGACCAAGAAATACATACTTTTCAAAATATAGAAGGAATCTCATTCATTAATTGTATGTCTCTTTGTATAATAAAAATTCATTTACACCAATTTCTTTTCTCATTTTTGCTTCCTTGAGTATTCTTAAAGTCTAACAATTATTTACAAGAGTTCCAATTTGGAATTAAAGCATTTTCCCAGGAGTAAATGAGTGAAGTACTTACCTTACAGGTTGGTTGCAGGGGGAAGATTGTATTTTTAGATTTTTTTGAGAAAGTCTTTTGGACCTTTAGAATTAATACCAACTATGAATAAGCAACATGATAATAGAAAAGCAGATGTATTCAGTGTTCTGATAGTCTATACATTGAAAACAAATCAGGAATGCTTGCTTTTATTTATTGCATAGCCTGGTGGTTTCCAAAGCATGTTTTTGTCTAAATAAATGATGGCATTCACAACATGTTTGTGGGAGGTGGCTTTCCAGCTATAAGTTCACTTCAAAATCTCTTTCAGACACAGCTACTGAAGTAGCTACCATTTCTAGAGAAACAATTTAAATTTTCCCAAAACACTATCAGTAGTATAAAACAAACCTAATGAACAATTTAAAATATTATTTCAAAATGCTACAGATGATGCCTATTCTTCTTTAATGACTATTGTTCTCATTTTTCTGTCCTGCATTTTCTTTAATGATTTCTAATTTAATGTCTAAAAATATTGGGCCAGATTTCAGGAGGGAGATTTTTGAGGACTTGGTCTCAAATAGAAGTTTGTGAAGTAAAAGGAAGAAGTGGCAAGAGAAAATCATAAGGATGTGAAACACCAACACATTTTGTAATGCATTCCCCTATTCCAAACAATTAATTTTATAAAGCTACGGCTGCAACATTGTGGGTATATCTCTGCGTATGCCTCACATGTTGTGTTTGCTGTTAATTCTGGTCATAGATTCATGTCCAAAAGATAAGGAAGCCCAAACATATTAACAATCATCATTTCATCTTCACTTTTGATACACCACCACTAACAAATTCATCATACTTATATAGCAACATTTAATAAGTTCTTAGCATGTCCATGCATGAAGTTTGATTGGCATTGTGTCAATGATAGTAGGTGCTATGTTTTATTCAAGAGAGAAAACTAAAGCTCAGAAAGGTGATATGAAAAACCCAGGAAAATAGAGAGTAGCAGAGCAAGGATTTGAATGTAGCCATTATGGATTCAGAGCAAATATTCTTATTTGCTATACCATTGCCTGTGACATATTGACAAGTCTGAACACAAAATATGGCAAATCTGTAGCCTTTCCTCCCTGCATGGACTTTAATCATCTTTTGCCTTTATTCCTCTAGCCTTCTGTCTGCTCCTTTCCCCACAGACAATTAGAGATCCATCTTTTGGGATTAGAGACAGATGTTCCAAAATACAGTGGGATACAGTTTTTTTTTCCTCATAGGATGACTGACCTATATTTCCTTTTACTATAGGACTCTATTTCTGGAATTCTGGTGCTTATATAAAGGAGAAAATTCTCCTGTTGTGTTTATGAATACTTGTTCTTCTCTTTTTCTCTGTTCACGTTTTTTGAGTGGTCTAATATATAGAAACTCTTCCTTATTGCAGTTGGGTACCAATTAAATAGCAAGATAAAGGAAGAGGACAGATAGGGATAAAAATATCGTTTTTTTACTACTAATACAAGTGAAACTAGCAAATATAGCTAGTATCTCTAGGAAGAATGCTTCTCAATAATGAAAGTTAAAATTAAACAAGCATCACCCTGTTCTGTATAACGCTGGTCTGGGACAAAACAACCCCATTTGGTGGAATTCAATATATAATTTCTGTAGGTAACTTGTATATGGAAGGAAAAGAAGGAAGAATAAGGGGACAAATTACACACAAGTAGTTTATCCTTGCAAATTTCTAAATGAAATACGTTCTTCCCCTCCAGAGAAGGACTTCGTTGAAGGTAACAGAAGTCAGAGGAGCTTCTGATACATGGAACAAAAACCTCTGGAGAAAAGAAGAACTGTCCTTCCCCTCAAAACTTGCATGTTGTTAAAATAAGATCAAGATCAAACTGTGAGATGAGCCAAATAAAAGATCTGGATATCACCAATAGAAGGATAATGTGAAATTCTAGTGATGGTAAGTACCATGTAAAACTAGATACTTTTAAAGTAGAAAATGAGTTTTCTTTAATCCGGAGTCCTTTCCTTAGACATAGATAAAAATGGTCAGTAAATTCACTATATCTCTACTATCTAATCATAGTTTTTATTAGTGTTTTCTGAAATTGTACACTCTGGCCCAAACATCTCAGGTCAAGAAAATATTAAAAATGATTCCTTGGATGCTTTGGTTAATATTTGAAAGATGATAGTATTATGATTTGCCCTAAACTGCTCAACAGAGAACACATTTTAAGAGCAAAGCATTAAGCGCTATATATATATATATGGTGTCTGTTTCTTTTGTCAATTACTTATGATCCCAAAAAGAGCTGTGGAAAATTGAAGAATAAGAGAACAGACCTCTTCTTTTGTTGTAGGAGAACGTTTTAAAAAAAAGCTAAGAGGAGAATAATAGCTGAAAGTTGAGATTTGGCAGACAGTATGATATGATCTGATTTTCAATCAACTTCAAAACTGAGAATTTAAACACCTCCACCTGACATCAAATAGAAATGACCCATCGGTCATGCGGTCAGTGTTTCTGAGCTCGGGGTGTCTTGCAATAAAAGGTTTTCTGCTTTATTTTACTTTGTTTCCTCCCCCAATACGCCCCCAAATTCCCTCCTGCTTTTAGTCTAAGCCAATAGCTTGATAAAATAGGGCCACATAGTAGAAAGCATGTTAGGATAAGATAGAATGTTATGAATATTAATATAAAATTTTTTTAGAACCTCAGTTGTGGGAAAGATATCTATAAGCATCCAATCCATAAGTAATTTGATGATATACTACTTTGCAGCTTTGCTCTGAAGTAATGTCAATCTATCCAAATCTTCCACGAAGGCAGGTACATGTCTCTTATCACATGAGGTGTTGTAGAGTCCCTGCATGGCACATAATAAATATTAAAAAATGTTTTGATTGAATTAAACAGTGAATATTAAATATGAAAATTTATATAGAGCCCGAGTCATGTACAACAACCTTATTTCAGAAGTGTTACATTCTAATTTTTTTACTTTCAGTCACCTAAATGGAAGTCACTGGGAAAAAAGGCATGAGATGTTCAAAGGAATAGAGAAGTGTGTCATCCCTTTTGTTAATTAATCTCAGTAGATAGGGATACACCAAAAGCAATTCTTTCTTGAGGTTTAGGTTTTAGGTAGGTCCAACACTGCATAAGGAACGTAGCCATTTACCTCACCAAATACTCATGTTTTGAGCCAACAAAAGTGTGATGGTAAGAACCCCTTTCATTTATGGAGTCATCTTTATAAAAATGTATTTTTTCACAAAAAGTTCGTTGACTAGAAAGCTCATCCCCCCCTCCCTTCCATTCAATAAATCAGGAATGTATATGTTATGGTAGATAAAGGCTCATCATATGTTGGAGTCCCTAGAGCTGAAACTTAGTCTAACCACTTCTGTGACCTTGGGGAAATGACTTCACCTCTCTGAGCTTATTATTCCTATTTTTTTAAAAAAATTGTGTTTAGTTGTAGATGGACACAATACCTTTACTTTTGTTTATTTAGTTTGTTTATGTGGGGTTGGGGATGGAACCTAGTGCCTCATGCATGCTAGGCAAGTGCTCTACCACTGACCCACAACCCCAGTCCCTTATTATTCCTATTTTATAGATCCTTATTTATCCCTATTTTATAGTGAAGACGAGACAAAACATGTAAAGCACAACTTGGGGTGGTAAATAAAAAAGGCTCTTTTTTTTCTTAGGTAAAGACTTTTTTTTGGGTCCTAGGCATTATAACTGGCAGATAATAATATCCTTTATTAATATAATTGGAAACTGAAGTTTAGAAAAAATGACTGGTTCAAGGTCATAAGACTAATTGGTGTACACTAGGGATTTATCTTCCATGTCTTTTGGCTTCAACGATCCACTACCATACCTTTCAAGAAGAACAAGATGGCAATGTTTTTGCCCAATTGTTCAGCAATATGGTACCACAATTGTGGATTATGCTAATAGTGACCTATCGCGAGAGGCTACTGGTGCCTCAACGGGTAATCTCTCCTTCCCAGGAGGGGATAAGCCACCTGAGAATATAATAGAGTCTGAAATGATTAGTGAAGAAATAAAAGACAGAGTCAAAGAATAGGTTTTAAAGCAGAGCACCTGATAGGTCCAGTCCACACAGGAGCTGGAGCTCAACAATTGAAAAATGGCTCCGGTGGTTTATTTAAAGGGGTACATCAAAGGCAGGGATAAGGTTTCAGGGGTGGAGTCTTGCTTCATAATGTCTTGCAGTCAGCAGGTTGATGGGCATCTTGGCAGGCTACACCCATCTCAGGTAGGCTGTGTGGCTACTGCAGGTCACCCCCATCTCCCGTGCTGTGTAGGACCTTTTGGCAGAGCTGAATAGAAATTCACATGTATCTGAGCAGTCTTAACCAGTGGGATTGCCTATGGAAGTTCCAAATACCAAATTTTTCCTATTCAATGGGCTTCCATGTCAATTTGGTTCACATATAGTCCGCAGATAACTCCCGGCAGTGATGAATGGATTCCTATTTCCCACCATGTTCTCCTCCATGGTGTAGCTTGGGAGAGTTTAACATTGCATGCCTTGCTACAGGTGTTAATGATAACTGGCCTGTGGAGGCAGTCAGGTGAGAGAACCTCGCAAAGTCTTCTTGCCTTCTGGTGGGCACATGAATGGAATTGGACCCGAGAGTACCAGAGAACAAGCCCAGTTGTCTAGAGTACAGCTTCACCCACAGCATCAAATCTGTAGAATGTATATTCCCATTTTATAAATGAGTAAAACTAAGGCATAGTGTAACTAAGTAACTTACTTGCTTAAAGCCAGTATGTTGTTTTAGGGGTGTTATCAATTTTGGGCTAAGTCAATCTATTGTAATTATTCTTGAGTAGTTTTTTTGTTTCCAACATGATTTTGAATAAATATTCTTTAAAACATAAATAAATGGGATTATGGGATTAATTAAACTGGGATGTGCATGTGTCAGAACAACGTTACTCAGTAGTTAGTCCAGTTGTTCCAAGGACATCAGTTGATCTGCAAATGTTTTTAGGTGTTAGACCTCTCAGCTATGAAATGGCATGGTAGAAGAGAAATTTTAACACTCGATAAGTTCTGGATGATATTCACTGTTTCCATTGTTAGTCAAGTATTAGAATGTCTGGACCTTAAATGAGTGACTAATTTCCAAGAGTCAATCTGTGACTATTACGTTGATTGTGAATCTGTGTGGTTTCTAAGTCTTTGACTTAGAAAACTTTATGAAGACTGGTGATATCCATTAAAATTATAATGCTTTTTAAAGCTAGATTTTTGGCTAATAATTGTTATATTTTCACTGCAGTAGTCTTGGAAGTGATCTTTTATTTAATATCCAGGGCATGAATTATTAATAAAACTATGTGTACTGCATGGTCTGATTTTGTCTCCAATAACCTTACAATATACTTGAACACTAATAACCAGGGGGGAAAAAGATATCCACATACCTGTAACTAACTAGAGAGCCTGAGTTTTATCCCACTGGTGGGTAGGCTGAAAACCAAGCCTGATATAACCTTCCTACCTTTTTGTACTTTGTTTTCTCAATCATATAAATGGAGAGAATGTCAGATCTGTGTCAGAGGGTTCCCCCTCTTAAATGCCTCTGAATACCTGCTATAGAGGCTCCTTATAATTCAGTTCAATCCTTTCTCTAGATCACACAGGAAAAAAAAAATGTAAAGAAGTCAAACGCGAGATGAGAATAGTAAATCGACAGGAAAAGTGCTCAGAAACCATGAGGCCAAATCTATCCTAGAAACCCTTTGGTCTTTTAGGCAGGACACAGTTTTGAAGTTCAAGGGTAGCGTCCTTGTGTTAAAAGGTGAATATTTTCAGAGTTAAAAGCAACACTCTTTCAGGGTTTTTTTTTTTTTTTTTTTTTAAATATCTCTGCAAAGCTCTAAAGTCCCATAAAGAAAACAAAGGGGAACTTTTCCTCATTTCTCCTTTTGTTTTTCTTTATTAATGAGGAGGTGGAGCTACAGCAGAGGTTAAGACTGTGCCCTCTTTGTAGTGGCCATTAAAGGACTGGCCTCTCTCAGGGAGCATTTGCCCTGAATGAGGACAAGCAGCCATTCCAAGATCTAGCCTGGCCTGGCTAGCTCAGGAATGAGGGCATCAGTGTTAGGACTGAGAAGGTAGAAATGTGGCCAGGGCAAAGGTGGGAGTCAGAGAAGGATAAAAATGTGGCCTTCTGACAAATCCTACTGCTCTGAAAGTCACCATGAGGTACTTACGAGAGATGACATTATGATTTCTTGTCCCAAGAGTACAATGGAAGCAAAAGAATTCTAGGAACAGAAGTTGAACTTTAGACATGGTTTTTAAAAAGAAAAATCTAAGGACATAGCAAAGATGACTATTTGATATTCTTTCTCTGGCAAAATTGCTCCTAAGGTAATGATTACTTGATTCTTTAGTCAAAGGGGAAATAGAAGGCTAATTCAGGGGAAAAGAAAAAAACTATTATAGATGAAAATTTCAGATAAAGTGGGAGGACAGGCTCAGGAGATGGTGGTGAGAAAATTTAGCTCAAAATATTGCTGTGTAATTATGAAAAATATCTACTAATAAAAAAGGAAATTAGTAATATATTCTTCAGTGTAAAAACTATGTGGATTTATCTTTATTTGCACACATCTGTCCACAAAATTGCAAACATTTATGGACACACATGTAGAAAATTCTTTTCATGATGATAGCTGGGGGATGATGGTAGGGGAAAAGTTTCCTGTCTTTTTTTAAACCTATATGATTTTGCATTTTGAATTTTTTTTCAAAGTTTAAATGCCAATTATTTTCAGTAGAGTAAAAGTTTCTAAATATGACATGGAACACTAGGACATATTTTAAAAGAAAATAAATTCTCTTTAGGTTGACACAAGGAGTAATATCTTCATCATCTTCCCTGGCATGTAAACTCCAACGGGGAAGAGGCTGTCTTTAAAAACTCAGAATTCCCAGCATCTGACACTTAACCTTGCATATACAGAGTCTTGAATTTTTGTTGTTGTTGTGACTGAATGAAAAATGAGGAATGAACACATGAAAGGAAATAACTGAATAACTGGGTGTGCTACATGTGGTTTACCACCCAGACCCTTAGGTTTGCCTCTCTTTCAGGGTTATATAGTATTCTCTGGGGACCCTGCTTGGGCAGCCTAAACAAAACAAAACAAAACAAACAACAACAACAAAAAACTTTCCCTTAATGCTCATTGATGACCCTTTGATTGACATGTCCAGCAATTGGAGGTAGAAAGAAAAGCTGGAAGTTTTTGTGATTAGTCAGGATTGTACTCTGGTGAGCAAAATAGATAACATTCACTAACATCAATCTCATTAATAAATAGAATAAGTCACAGCTGTTATAAAATAGATCTCATACATAGAGGCGAGGAGGATGAGATATAGAATATGATGCCTTTAATGCTATGCAAATCATTATTAATTAATAGGTCTATTTGAGCATTAAGTGATAAAATGAGAATAATTCCTCTAGGAAAAACCAGAGCTAATTGGTATTAAGTGCATACTAGATGCTGACCAAGTTTTTGGTACTTTCTGTGAGCTGGGCATTAGTGTGTGTGTTTTCTGTTTGTTTGTTTTTGTATTACTTTAGATGATAAATTGGAGGGACCAGTAATTAAATACATTGAAGAACAATAATTCAAAGTTAAATATAGTTTTAAAAAAATCTGCATCTCTGTCTAGGTGTGAGCAGCACAAGGAAAGTAGCCTTTTACATGGAGAAGAGGTGAGTAGAGACTAAGGAATAAAATTCCTACTATTTCTTGGAGCCTAGGTTGGGGCAGGGTTTTTACAAAGTCTCTTAAACTCCATAATTTTTGCAGTGTGAGAACCTGAGGTTCTATTTGGTCATTCCTTCTGCCTACTCATGTATATGTGTGTGTGTGTGTGTGTGTGTGTGTGTGTGTGTGTGAGTGTGTGTAATATCTATCAGTTTGATTTTCTGGGAAGCAGTACAAGATAGAGGAAAGAGTACAAAAAGTATACTCTTAGAGCTCTAGAACAGAAATGACAAATGGCTGGGCCATTATTACCATGGCCTTACTCAGAAGCTTTCCAGGGATGCTCTGGGAAGCATGGGACCTTGGCTGTGGAGTTCACATGACCCCAATCAAGCTCAGAGCTGCAGGTTGCTACTTAATGGCATTGCTTGCACCCGGGCGATAGATTCTTTCTTGAGGAGGATCTGAGCACCGTATCTCCAGTTTTCATTTCCTTCTAGTATGTTTGACCTTCTTATAATAGTGTTGATGCATATTTTAAAATATGAATGTTCTCATTTTTGACAATAAACTTAAATGATAAATAGATATATTCAGATTCTGAGAGTAATTGTAAAATAAATCTAATATTTTACCTCAAAGAGAGATTTTTTTTAATTCAATGTTGTTGTATTTGTGATAGTAGAATGCATTACAATTCATAATACACATGTAGAGCCTCTTTTCACATAACACTGTTTGTATACAAAGTATATTTGTACTATTCAAGTCTTCAATCATGCATTTAGGATAATGATATCCATCTTATTATACCACCTTTTCTCCCCCCACCCCCATACCCATCTAGCTCCCTCCCTTCTCCTCCTTCCCCTTAGACCACTCTAGTGTTCCTCTAATCTTCCTATGTACCCCGACACCCAACACCACTGTGAATCTGCCTCCTTATATCAGAGAAAACATTTGGTATTTGGATTTTTGAGACTGACTAACTTCACTTAGCATTATATTCTCCAACTTCATCCATTTACCTGCGAATGCCATTATTTTATTTTCTTTTATTGCTGAGTAAAATTCCATTGTGTGTATATACCACATTTTCTTAATCCTCTCATCTACTGAGGGACATCTAGGTTGGTTCCACAACCTAGCTATTGTGAGTTGTGCAGCTACAAACATTGAGATAGCTGTGTCACTGTAATATGCTGTTTTTAAGTCCTTTGGGAATAGACCCAGGAGTGGAATGGCTGGGTCATAGGGTGGTTCCATTCCCAGTTTTCCAAGAAATCAAAGAGTGATTTTTTTATGATTTCACAAATCTGGTTGTTCTGTGGAATTTCACATTTCTGAATTTCAGGTTGCAACTCTTAACACTTTTTTTTTTTTTGTACTGAGGATTGGACCTAGGGTCTCGTGCATGCTAGGCAAGTACTCTACTACTGAGCTACATCCCCAACCTTGCAAATATTAACTCATTTTTTTTTCTTGATGGCTATGGATATTATCTTCTGCCCTAGATTTTTTTTCTTTTTAGTTAAACATGACAATAGAGTATATTTTGACATATCATACATACATACATTGAATATAACTTCCCATTCTTGTGGTTGTACATGATATGGAGTTACACTGGTCATGTATTCATATATGAACATGGGAAAGTTTTGTCCAATTCATTCTACTGTCTTTCCTGTTCCTATCCCCACTTCTTCCCCCTGTTTTCCTCCTGTCCAATCTTTCCTCCTTCCACCCCACCTATTGTGAATCAACATCCATATAACAGAGAGAACATTTGGACTTTGGTTTTTGGGGATTGGCTTATTTCACTTAGCATGATACTCTCTACTTCCATCCATTTACTAGCAAATGCTATAATTTCATTCTTCTTTATGGCTGAGTAATATTCCATTGTGTATATGTATTACATTTTCTTTATCCATTCATCTATTGAAGGGCACCTCGGTTGCAAATATTAACTCTCAAAACACATTTTTCCAGCTATAAGTGCCCTATAACATTTTCATTTAAGTAACATGAACTGGAATATGTTAGCATTTTTATTATATTAATCAATATAAGATTTTAATTTCTAATCCAGCAATATTTATTTAGATGTGCAGACCTGATGCCACTCTTACTTGAGCTAATGCTTTGAGAACTAGAGAAGGGAATCATGTGGTTAGTTAATTCAGTTTTTTTTTTGTAAGCAATTTCTGATTCAAAGATAACTAATATCTGAATTGAGGGCTGAGGAGTAGGAGAAAATCACCAGATGAAGGAGCAAGGAAGCCCCAGAAAGAGATATTTTATATCGAAGTAGCAAGAAGAGAGTGTGGCCTCCTAGAGAGGAGAAAAGTTTGCATAGGAGATGGTGAGAAACTCAGTGGATTCTGACTGTTACAGGTCCCATACATCAGGACAGAATGAAACAGCACTTAAGAGGACTGTAATGTATTCTGCTGTCGTATATAACAAATTAAAATAAAGAAAAAGAGGATGGCTTTGAGGGTCATGGGGATCTGGACTCAAATCCAGGTTCTCATTTTCCAACTAGCAATAATGACATTGGACAGTCCCTCTATCTTCAGTTTCCTCATCTGTAAAATGGGAATCAAAGTTCCTACTTTAAACATTAAATGATTAAAAAACTTATCGCAGTGCCTGGCACATAGTAAGTTTTCAATCAGGACCTACATATAATTAATATTATAATTATTTTATATCTAAGTAGTGTATCCTGTCACTTAACAGTTTTCAATAAACACTTATATCTCTCTTTTGTAACAGGACCCCCAGCCTAAGACAAAATCCTCCTGCAACCTGAACAATGGAAAGTAGTTCAGAAATGTTCCTTTAGTGCTGGCAGCAAATTGCTGGGGCTACTCATTAGATATGCAGAGGGTGCACATCAAAACATCTCAACACTCATTGATGAGATTACTTTCACAACACCCTCTAGAGAAATAGTCTTCACCTATTTATTGTATTTCCTTTCCTATAAGTTAGTGAAAAGCCTGTGGCTATAATCTTTAAGTAGTTAAAAGAAATAAATGATTCAAATGAGGTCCTTGGTTTATGTTTGTTTTCCTCTCTCTCTGATAATTAGGGATGAATCATGCCTTAGATTTATTCTCAAATGGGAAATGTCCATAAAACTAGCAAGACATGAACAGCCAATTAGCAAGGCAGTAGATGGCAAATTTTTGCTGATCACACTTTACTTTTTTCCATCCTTCTCTACTTACCTCCCTCATTCAAATTTAAACCAGCATATATGAATTTTTTTGGTCATTTTATGAGTGCAGGATGACTTGTAAGATATGGGTGAATAAGGCCATGTTGTGTGAATTTAAAAAAAAAAAAGTTCCATGGATGAACAGTGGTGAGGGTTGCAAAACACTGTGAATGTATTTAATACCACCACTGAACCGTACACTCAAAAGTAGACAAGATAGCAAATGTTATCTTATGTATATTTTACCACAATAATAATTTGGAATAATAGGATAGTGGGGCTGCCTAGTCTGCAGTTCCTCACTTTCAGTCTTCTGCTCCTGGGATACATCCCCAATGCTACTCCATGTGAAACATCAGAATGCCAGTCTACTCTTGCAGGGCACCTGCTTCAAACCCTGCAGGGGCTCACTCTTGTTTTCTGGGTAAAGTTCAGATTCCTTAGCATAGTGTTCAAGCCTCTTTCAGATTTGGTTCCCAACTACTGCCTGGCCCACCTGACATTCTTTCATGGAGCATTCTTCACTGTGGATGTCCTGAGCTACCCAAGGCAACCTGAACTTTCGTGTCCCAGTGCCTTTGAATAATATTGGAACCCCTTTATGTGTCCTCTCTAATGTCCACTGGCATTTCAAAACTAACTCAAGGATTGTCACTTTTTTCTAAAAGTCTTCCTTGACACCCCCATCTGACCTGGTTACATTTGGATTTTTAAATTTCTGTTTCCATAGATATCTGAATAAACCTCCTTAGGAGCAATTATGACTCTTTGTTAGAATATAGTGGCATACATAATTTGAGACAAAGATAGGAGAGAGAGGATTAATGTAGGATTGATAACCCTGAATTAGACATACCTGTCTTGATACGAAAGAAAAATTAAAGCTAGCATCATAATTGTTTATGAATATTTTGCAGATCCAATGAAAATGATAGCTGCTTCATATAAATATTATGGAGTATATTAAAAACAAGCAGAAGGTCTGTGGCATGTATGCATATATAAATATAATACCAAAAATAATAATGGATCATATTTATTGAGTGCTTAATATGTTGGCCTCTTTTCAGACATTGCCCTTCGAGGCATGGGATGAAAAGCGAAATATTCTTCCCTTATGTGAATGAGAAAACTGACCCATGAGTACAAACTATGTCACATCTCAAAGTTAGTAAGTGGCAGAGCTGGGAGTAAAACCCTTGTTTACTTGATTCAAATATTTCTCATGGTTAATACAGATAATATGGAAGGCACTTTAGTGAATCAACAAAGATGAGATTGGCTGAGATGAGAACCCCCAGCATAATTTGATCAGCCTGTATTGTTTATCATAAACTGGCCCATGGACTAGGTTACACCTAAGGAGAGATTCAGCTGACCTAATGTATCCTAATGTATATTATTATATAATCTCAACAACCATTGAGAGATTATAACTCATTGGAGGGAATGCAGGAATGTGTCTTTGTATTAACCTAATAAATTTTAGTTTCTTCTATTGTGGGTTTTCCTACCCAACTGTGAGCAACTTAATGGACAGATCCTTTGTCTTCAATTCTTTGATCCTCTAATGTCCAATTTAGTGGGTACCACATGGATGAAAGTCAATGTAGTGTATCAGTCTCTTAGATAAAGTTCAATGGTAAGAGAAAAGTTTAGTACTCCCTTGGCAGTAACATTTCTAGATTTGTAGATTTGAAAGACTGGGAGTTATCGGACACCTTTCTTTTGTACATGAGGATACTGAGATTGACAGGCAGAGCTGATGAAGTCAAGGTGACACTGTAAGTTAGTGACCAACTCATGGAAGCCACACTTCCAGTTGACCTGCCTTCATATCTTTTTCATTTGTGGTTTAGCTTTCTCAGAACCAAATGGCTTAGAATCATAGCAGTAGATATCCAAGAGGAATATTGGCATTCAAATAACCCAACTCTTACCCACTGAAGAAACCCTTGTTGATATCTCTCTGCTCATTCTGAGGGCTGGGCACCAAACAATGGTACTAGAGAGCGTCTTTTCTACTTGTGCCCAGGATAATGGCAGCAAGACAATGTACTGAGCCTATATTTTTTAGGATTCCAGCTGAGGGTCAGAACAATGGGTATTGCCTGAAAAGGCCTCCTGAGCGTTTTGGCTATAACATTTCAAAACCAAAATGTTGAAAATGTGGCATGTGGCCAATATTTACAACCTGTTTACCCAGGAAACCTTCACAGAGCTTATTACCAGGGGGATTTTCATGATTACTACCATCACAATTAAAAAAAAAAAAAAGGAATTCATTTGAGAAATAAACCCTTGGGCTCAGTAAACAAAAACATAAGCACATCCAGAAGCCTGGGTTACCTTTGCCAAGTTCTCTCCCCTTATCAGGCAAGTGCCCAAAGAAACACTGACTCCCAGCCAGCTTGATTTTCATGGAGGACACAGGCATCTTGCGTTTTCACTTCATTTCATTCTTCCATGACTGCCTCTTAAAAAAGAAATTTTTACAGGAAACATTTATAGACTTAGTATTCTAAAATGACAGGATTGTAGAGTTCTTAGATTCTGGAAGACAGGGACGGAAGATCCAACCTTTAGATGCTGGTATCTCTTCCCACTGCTGAGATCCAGGGATATTCAGAGACAGAGGACAATTTTCCTGGGTGTAACCGGGACTCTTTGAAGTGGATCAAGCTAAAAGCACTTCAAAGTCTACCAAGTTCTCTTCCCTAAACCACTTTTCCTTCATTGCTATAGCAGATAGGAAGACAGCTGGACCTTTGCAAATCACACACACCACTGCATAGGCCTATTTTGAAATTTACCAACAGCCCAACAGCGGTGCACTGGAACTTGCTCAGGAGAACTAGCTATTGAACTTCCAGGAATTCTGACAACCAGTTGCTGGCCATGATAAGAGTATTTATAACATGAAATTGTCACACACAACAAATTAGGGCTTTTAAGTTTTTAATTTTTTAAGAGTGTATTACTGGAAAGTGTTCATATACTAATTAATTTCTTCAAGTCTGTGTTAAAGTGTCATCTCCTCTCTGAAGCTTTCTGTGACCTATCCAGCTGGTCGGAACCTCTCTGCTCTAAACTCCTAGTACTACTTAAATTTGAAACTCCTTTATGAGATAAATTATTTTCAACTGTGTTTCCCCATTTGCATGTTATAATTTTCCTTCTGAAGTCATGCCATTTGATTAAAAAAAAACTCCTTTAAAATTTGGAGCTTGATATCTTGAAGTTTTGACACTTGGAAAATATTTTGCAAATTAGTCATTGAAGCATTATCCCCAGTGATACAAGGTCCTACTTATGCCCAGTTCTATCACAGGTGCTACTGAAACCTTGGTTGACATTCTACCAGTGGGAACCATAGGAGCAGTAGGGTGTTGATAAAATATGTCATCCAAGAAATGTGGGAGTGGGTGTGGAGGAGAGGATGACAGCTCCTATATTTAGTTTCTGCTGAGATAATATTCCTTGTCTTTTATGGGGTGGACACTTATTTTATTTCTTTGGTTATAAAATTATTCTCAGTAGGAAAAAGGACAAGAGAGAATATGTGATTTTGTGCTTTCAAGTTAATGATTTTAGGGGGTATAGAATTCAAGAATATTAATTTTTTCAAGATAGGCCAGTTATGAGTATATTTAAACAAAGGAGAATGATTCAGAGAAGAATAAATGATGAAAATTTTATTTAGTTGTTCCTTTACTCATTCACTCAATATGTTATTGGGTGTGTAATACATTCTAGACTTTATTTTGGGTACTGGGGATACAAAAAGAAGTAAAACTTACACACCCCTGTAGAAATAAAAAATCTATTAGAAGAAGTTGAAGGTGGTCAAAGTGTATTTAGGAAGAGCTTTCCTCAAGATCACAGGGGCTGGGGATGTAGCTCAGGAGGTGGAGTGCTTGCCTTGCATGCACAAGGCCCTGGGTTCAATCCCTAGCACACACACACACACACACACACACACACACACACAAAATAATAAAATGAATAAAATTAAAAAAAAGATCTTGGGAAGCTTAAGAGACAAATAGCATGGAAAATTAAAGGACCAATGGAAACAAGGACGTTTTAGAAGGTGAAATGTTTATGTCTAATAGAGAAATATATGGAAGTCCTTTTTTTTTTGTACAATTGTAGTTTAAAGAGGAGGAAGGGAAAGGAAAAGATGGGGAGAGAGAGAGAGAGAATGATGGAGGAAGGAGAGAGAATGTAGGTTTGAATAGATCCCCTGTTCCTTCTGTTCAGATTTAGACTTCCAAAAATACATACTGATGGCATTTATACCCAGTGGAGCCATTAGCTCCGAGAGAGCTTAGCTCTGTGGCTAGTAATTAGGAAGAGGCAACGAGGAAACCTATTTCCCCGAGGTCTTTGCCCTGGTTCTGTCCCACAACTTCTGGCTGCCCCCCTTTTGCAATGGAGACAGCCACAGCAATTCTGTTCTGACAGTGGCACAAAATAAATCACTGAAAGCTGTTTTTGCACTTGCCCAGGGACTTTCAAGAGAGAATCTCAAAGTGAATCTGGGCTGCTGTGTGCCAGAAAGAGGACCAACATGTCTCTTTGGCTTTAAAGGATGTCCCATTGTGAGAATGAACTTTGGGTTTTATCTCTCCCTTTGAAATAGAATACATCAAAGTGAGACATCTGAAGGCAGAGACACAATGATCCCCAATCCAAAGCCAAGTTCAAAAACACAGAGATGAGTTGTGTTATTATGAAATTGTATTTGCTGGCTGAGATGGGGGACAAAGACAGATTAAGTTGCAAACATAAAACAAGCCTTGAAATTCCTATTAGTCTCAGGCCCCAGGGCACATACTTTTTTCGGCAGGATACATGTTTTTAGAAGTATGGGAGCGATAGCATATGTAACACACAAGGCTTCCCTTTGCTCTCCATCTGAAATGCACAGGGTTATTAAATTAAAATTTATTAATGATTTAATGATGGATGAGGAAAACCAGTTTTGGAATGTTGTTATTGAAAAATGTTTCCTTTGGGGGGCCCAAGTTCATGCTACAAGACTGCATCGAGTGTTAGCTATTGTAACGGCAGCACTGGCTTTGACATGCCAAATTTCTAAGGCGCATTTCCAAGTAGGGTACACCTACTTAATTGGAATTGTTCCTTAAACCCTAAATTTCAATTGAATTATATATGTATCAATCATGTTAAAGGATAAATCTTTCTATCCCAGCTGGATTTGGGTGTAGAGAAAAGTATTTCAAATCCTTCCTTTACAAAAAAATAATTCCTGAGCTGGGGTTGTGGCTCAGTGGTAGAGAGCTCACCTAGCACATGTGAGGCACTGGGTTTGATCCTCAGCACCACATAGAAATGAAATAAAGATATTGTGTCCACCTACAACTAAAAAAATAAAATATTTTAAAAATTCCTTATCATCTATTACTCTGTCTGCTTCTGACTTTGCTAACAGTGGAAAAGTTTACTTATTCACTCCACCTTCAACATATAGTTATTGAGAGCTCACCTAGCAGGGGACGGTTTAGATCCTTTTTGATTCCCTAAAAAAATAAATCATTCCTTATCATCATGTCTGCTTCTGTTGAATTCATTTAGGTTCCCCAGAACCAGAACCAGACCCTGAGATGAAGATTGGAGTGAAAGGAGCTGACTTGGATAGGGCAGTAAATGTGATTAGGGAAGAGGGTGGTGATGGAAGAAGAGAAGGTGGTCAGTAGAAGCTATACTCTCATGTCATCGTCACCTGGGTAACTGGAGTTACTGCTTGCACTAGACACTAACTCTCTGGGGCTCATCTTCCTTGTTTGGTTATCAAATTCATATCTTGGAGGGTTTGTTTTGAAGATTAAAGAATGCAAAGCAAATAGCTGGGTACCTGGAACTTAATTATCATTGATGGAGTTCCATCTACCATTATTTATTTATTATTATTATTTATTGCAGCTACATAATAACTAAATAAATAGTATTTTCATGGACCTTCTGGAGCTAGACCTCTTCTTAAAGGCAGAATTATTGTTTCACATCAAGGAAGTGAAAAAAAATTTATATTGTGTATTTTTTCTCTGAATCTGTAGCCAGAAGATCTGAGGATCTTCAACTTCATTCTTACCAGTTGCTTTCATCTGAACACATCGAACATTTCACTGGAGCTAGAGATTTTGCAACTCTTTTTTTTATGTTACATTGAGAACAAGAAGGCATGGTTTCAGAGATGGGTCCACCTAAGCATGAATGAGCACAACTGAGGAACATCCCCTCTGGCATCATTTCAGAGATTAGTATGGGATTTGTGAAACTGTGGCAATGGAGGCAAAGAACAGCATCCAAAGCCATTTCTTCCTCTTTAGTCCAGTCTAAATGCAAATTTGAACTTTCATAGCAGTTTGTTTGCATGTTAATGCCTATGCTCTGTCACCCTGGAGATGGCTTTAGATTTCCTAAATTAGGTTGGGTGGGTGGCTTAAGGAAGAGGTTATTTCATTACATAGGCCCCATTTCAGAGGCACAATGCACAGAGGTGGAAATCCACAGGAACTTCATTTTATGCTGGGGATGATGGTCTGGCTGAGGGTTGGAGAGCAGTGTCAAGGGCCAGTGGCTGGTCAGAAGTGGTCTCCTGCATGTCTCCCTAAAGATAGAAAAATACAATGAAAGAAGGAAAGGGTAAGAGTACACGGTGGTCTAATTAGCATTTGCTTCTTGTAGCCCTGGAAATGTCAGTCACCAGTTGGTAGCAAAATAAAGATGTAATGTTAGTGATAATGAATTAAATTGTGGCCATTTGCATTGGAATGCCATGATAATGATCTGAAATTACCATTGTATATATTCCCCTTGACAGTTCAAAATTGGACTCCAAGCTAATAGTATTTTGGATGAACTTTAAACCAATGAAATTGCTTTGAGTGAATACACTCCTTTTGGCAAGCCATGTGGATTTCAGAAAGTTAATTTACCTCTGCTTTGTTCAAGCTGTTTGGTAATTGATGAACATACCATAAAAGTTTTAATGAATAACCACAGGGACCATTTAACTTATTTACTAGGTAAAAGTGAAATGCATTTGATTACTCTCCCTAATCTGGCTCTCTAAATGAAGCCGACTCAGAATAAATACAGTCTTTTTTGTGGGTGCGATCGCTATTGCACAGAATATCACAGGCAAATATTTTCAGAAAGTCTGAATGAAGGAGCTGCATTTTCTCCCATTAGCTTCGATTTATAGTTCTACTGTAAGCCTTAGACATTGCTTAGGGAGAACTTACGTCTTTGTGCATGAGGATTGGAAGCTCTGTTGTGGTGGGGTTATGTAGCAATCCACAGAATCAGCACATATCTTCACAGCATCTGTTGTGTGAATAACTCTGCAACACTCCATTATTGTGAAGCAGTTAAAATAAGAGTCACTTTTTTTTCTTCTTTCTGGTCTCCCGGAGTCTAATTACACGATTGCATCCTTTCATAAGTAGAATCTTATTATGAGATAAATGCCCACATGTATCTTAGTTTCCCATTCAATTGTATTCCTTAGCATGCGTGGAGTGCTTTTAACAGCTCAGCCACATGCAAATGAAGAAGGTTGTGTTGAAACTAGTGGCAGAGTCAAAACACATGGGTATCTTATTCACACTACCTCAGCTGTTGCTCCTACAGATAGGAGTTAGATCTCCAGGCTTAGCACTAACTAGCTCTGCCTTTGGGGCCCATTGTTTTAGCTCCCCATGCTTGGTTTCCTTACCTGGAATTATGAATTGACATTGAAAGTCTGTTGTAAGGATTAAATGAGATAAGTTGTGAAATGTGTGATCCAGCACCCAGAGAATGGTTTTCACTTGGAAGGTTTCATTGATTGCAAATTCTGGGCCTGACACCAGAATTTCAAGTCAGTATATCTAGGATGGGGCTCCATAATCTGCATTTCTAATAAGGCCTCAGGTGATGCTGGTCCAGGGACCACACTTTGAGGACAACTCACCTAGAAGGTAAACAGTACTTGAGAATATTGGTTTCCTTTCATAGTTGGAAAAAATGGCCACTCCTGTATAATCCTATAGAGGGCCCCAATTATGTTTTATTCTCCTATATTATCTACTTACTCCAGAAACTAACACAATCAGTATTAAGAATGGAATTAAATTGAACTGTGATTTTTTTTAAAGGTCTAGAAACGACATACACTGTATAACATCATTGCATTGTCAATCAAAGGGCAGAACATGAGGCCAGATTGCCCCAGTATGATCCCAGTTCTGCTGCTGCTGCTTTTTTGTGTATACTTGGGCAAGCTTTAAACTTATTAAGCATCTGTTTTCTCATATATAAAATGGGTAAAGTAATAGTACCTTTATCTCTAGACCCTTAACAGAAATTTGGGCACACATTGGTTAAGAAACAAGGAATTTGTTTGGGCTGATCTGAGTTGCAACACTGAAGATGTGAATTTTAGGCCAGCTGAAATATTTTCTGGGGTCTTACAGATTTCAAACAACTTTTAACAGCAAAAGACACAGTGGGGAGGGAGATTATGTCAGTTGTTCCTCAAGAATTCAGGCTGGTGCAAGTTGGGTAGTGAGATGTTTTGTAAAAAAGGAATTGGGTAATTTATAGAAAAAAATTCAGAAAAAGAAATTCTTGGCAAAGGAGGGGGGGTTAGGGTGCTGTTGCTATCTATGGGACTGGAATGTTCTGCTCTATTGAAAACTCTACCTCTCACCATGTAAACTACAGGAGCTAGCAAGTTGCACAGAATCAGAAGTTTAGTTGGACATAGATATGACAGGAGTCTGTTCTCTCATGTTCTCTTGACCTGGTATTTAGAAAACCTCAATCTGCCTTTTGGTTTGATTTTAATTTTCCACATATCATAGCTTTTTTTTTTTTTTTTTTTTTTTTTTTTTTGGTACCGGGGATTGAACTCAGGGGCACTCGATCACTTGGCCACATCCCCAGCCCTTTTTTGTATTTTATTTAGAGATAGGGTCTCACCGATTTGCTAAGTGCCTTGCCATTGCTGAGGCTGGTTTTGAACTCTTGATCCTCCTACCTCAGCTTCCCAAGTGCTGGGATTACAGGTATGCACCACTGTGCCCAATTATCATAGCATTCTTTATAATATCTCTATCCCTTACTCTTTTAAAATACTTAGCATAATATCATGCTCAAAGAAAGTATCCAAACATTTCCAGTTATCATTATTAATAGTGTTTACTTCTTTCTCTTACTATTTCTCCTTGCTACCTATGAGAGAAATAAAATCCCTACCATGGTTCTGTTTTTGATTTTGTCATGTCACATTAGAGGCATCTCTGCATTTTGATACCTGCCTCAAAATGCAACTAGTTTTGAAGCATTACATGAGTTTGTATCAAGAAACAGTTATAGCAGATAATTTAGTCTCATCGCATATCAAAGCAGATGTCCTAAAGAAATAGGTTCTATAGATGTAACTGGATGTACTAGGTCAAACAGAGTTATACATTTTTGGTCGGATTTTGACAGGTGGTGAAAGAGACTAAATTCAGGACCCCAATTTGACATTGGGAGGCTTTCTCATGCTGAGATTGAAGGCTTTGAGGGGGCTGTACCTCCAGTCCTGACAGGTGGCCAAGGGAGAGGGGAGCAGAGAATGCCCACTCAAGCCTGTCTAACTAGGTGACTAAATCTTCCTATGTACATTTTCTGCCTTCTCTCTCATGATCCTGCCACCTTCTCTTCCCCTGTCTTTTCTCCTTGAAGATTTCTGCTCGATTTCAGGAATTTTGGAGATAGAACCCTTGAAACAACTAAGTTTTTTCTATTTTCCATCAAAGCTGGCTTTGGACAAAACCTATTTTTCTACCATTTTGACTCTGGGTATTTCTGGAACAGAGAGTGGGCATGGCCAGCCTTTTTCCTCCTGAGCAGCTTTAGAAGCACCTGGTAGCAGTGGTAGAGGTCGTAAATGATGGAGACTGACCCTTCTGTAGGCAACAGGGCAATGGAGTTCAGCTCCTCCCTTTCCACTTTTGTTATCTTAGTCTGAGCCTCTTCTGGAGTGGTGAGGATCCTGAAATCAGATGAATCTGCAAGGAGGATGTGATAGAGCCACTTGAACTCTGGAAAAGAAATTTTACATATGAAGAAATTGTAATTATTTAAATAATGCAGGATGGAGGAAAATAAGGAAAAGATAGAAGAAAACGAAATCCATCTTTCTCTCCCACAGAAAACCAAATTATTGTTTTTACTTCTTGAATTTTTCAAGTACACACCCACAATTAATTAACTAATCAAAATCATTGTTTTATCTATGCTGTTTTTAATGTGTTTTCCTTTCTCAATAATATGTCATGGACAGCTTTGTCTATTAAAAAATAAACTACATTTTTTTAAATGTTTACAAGCAATCCCATTGTATGAAAATATCATAATTGATTTACCAAAAATCTGTGAAAGGCATTGTGATGAATACCTTGCATGTATGACTTTGAACTTTCACATAAATTCTTTATGATGACATAAAAACTTCAATGATTCATCAAATATTATGCAGAAATTAGGGTTCTTGAGCAGTCAGTTACACAGAGTAAAGTTAAAGTTTATTGTAATATTTTTGCTTATTGGTGATCATTCATTAAATTTGAATTCCTGATATGAACCATATCTTTGATTATAGAGATAAATAAGTGCAGACTAAAATTATTGAAAATAGTCAAAAACTCAGACTCAGAATACAACATCTGTTTCACTCTCAGGCAGGAAAAATACCTTGTTCTGATCTGCTTATGCCACCCTGGCTCTACATTATAATTACCCAGTTCATTCCAGGGAGCAGTCAGGTTGGAGAACCACCAGTTTCTCTCTTGTTACCAAGCAGGTGCTGGACCTGCTGGGTTTTCCTGCCACTCACAGGATGCTGGTGTCCACAGTCAGTGTCACTGTGAGTTGCCCCATCCTAATGGCTTGCACAAGATCTTATGCCCCAATTCCCAGTTCAACTAAACTTGAGTCTGCCTAGGGACACTTTATATTTTGGGGGAGAGTGATTAGCTTTAATTTTTTTTTTCAGATTTAAAGTGGATACCTTTTGCATTTGAGATGAAACTGAAGTCCATCAGGATTGTCTTTCCAGTGGAAACCTCTTCAAAGTAGAGGTAGGTAGGTTGTCTCCGAATCATCTCTAATCTTTGGCTATGGCTAAACACACACATACCCCTTTACTTTTAAGTGGTTGGACTGTGTCAGTGTCTCCCTTGGCATCTAAGTGTCAAATCTACAGCCAGGTGGCCACAGAGTCCTGAGATATTGACAGTCTAGATTTTACAATGTGGCTTAAATACTTGCTCTATTAAAGCCAGAATATGCTTCAAAAGTACATTCTAGGAGAGCGATTTTCTTGGATGGCAAAGAGGATTTCTATGAATCCCAATAACAATAAGCCACTCAAACCTTCCTCAAGTTCCTCTATGGCCAGCTAGTGGGGTCCTATCCATGCCATTTACTGCAGTCCACTCAGCATCCCTGACGTGTGCTTGAGCCTAATTCTCCACATGTGCAATGGAGTAATTCAATTTGTTTTCCCTGGATGGAGACATTAGGTTTTGAAAAATAGTAAGATGTGCTTGCCTTGAGCAGTGTTTGAGAAAAATATGAATTTCCTTGTTACTATTAAGTCTCTCAAGAAGCTTAAATAAAGGTTCTGGTTAAAGGAGTTTATTCCATTAGAAGCACATGTGGTATTCAGAAAAAAAAATAATCAGCAACAACAAAAGTTATAACTCAATGTTTTGTGCCTGTCTGAAAAATAAACCTTGCTGCCACTTGTTGGTAATATTTATTAAGAGACTGTATTTGTGTCTACAAATATAAAAGTATAGCCACTCCTTGTTTCTAGTAACCTTGATGCCAATCTAACTTCATTGGTAGGCATCGTGCCTGGTGCTTTATGTGTTGCATCTCATTTAATCTTATATCTGGAAGTTTGTGTAAAGAGCATGTGTTTGTGAGTGGCAACTAGTTAATCTCATGATATATAAGCTAGTCTTGTGCATTGAATAAAAAACAGTGTATTCTTAACCTTAGGGTATTTGGTGGGGGGAAAAATCCCTGATGGTTGACAATAACCAAGTTTACTTTGTGGAAGAGATGGAGAATTGCTTTCTTCTAATATGTGGTCTCATTCAGTGACTTGGTCATATTTCTTGGTCTTACCCTTGCCAATCTCTTTTGAATGTAAATAACCGAAACTTTAATGTGTTACTAATGAAATGTAAGACCCCAGGTATTGATCTCTGTTTTGCATTTTTGGGATGGGTTCAAACTATCACATGCTTCCCACTTAACTATTTCTTCTTCTCAACATCTCAGGTCCTCTGGTTCCATATTTGATTATGTCCGTTAGATTCAGTGCTCTGTATGTGATAACATGTCACTGTGATTCCGAATGCGGGCTCATGGTCTGATGTGCATACAAGCCAATACTATTGCATAGATTTTTGCAAAAAGTTAAAAAGCTTTATGGTGTGTTCAACCAGCAAGGAAGTCAGGGACAATATGCTCAGATTTGCCTCTCCAATTAGTGGCTGGTGGTGAATTTATAGGAAGGGAAAAGGGAGAAGTTGCTTGTTGATTGGGTGGTGATAAGGGGGAGCTTTGGGTTCTTTTGCACAGGTGTGCATGGTCATTATGTCTCTTCACAGGTCATGTGTTCCTCTTCAAGGGGAGTTAAAATGTTCTGGCCTGGGGATTTTAAGCTTATGATGTCAAAATGTCAATTGACCAGATAATTTGGCTTCTGTCAGTGTCCATTCTTGAAAAGCCATCTCCAAGCCATCTCTGAGTGGATTCCAGAGGCATTTCCTGAAAAACAACTTAAAACATTTTGATATTTAAGGAATTTATTTCTAGATGTATCAAGGCCTTAACTGACTTCATTAGGAGCTCCAGGAGACTTGGTATCCATGTTCTTCCAACACAGTGATTTAGCATGTACTTTTAACACTCACTACATGTCCAAATCCTGCTAAGCCCTGGAACACATCAGTGGGAAGCAAGCACCTTTGAATGCGATGCTACCATAGTATGGTCACTGCTGTTCTTGTTGCCCATCCCAGTGGGAAATGCCAGATGGATTTGCTTCTCTCTCCCAGGACCCTGTCCATATGGGGATTGAACTATGATGGATTTTTATTTCCATATTGCTCTTCTGCTTCAATTGGAAAACTCAAATTAAGTGTCTCATAGGTGCCAGATGTACTTTTAGAAACCTTATACTAACATTTAAGGTAAACAAAACAGGAGACCAGAAGAGGTAACCTTTAGGAAGAGGGCCAAGCACAATTTGTCATTGGGTTTTCCTGCCATGATTCTTGATGTCTTCCTCTCCAACCTCTCCTCTACTCCTTCACTCACATTCAGTAGAGTTACACACTTTCTTAGCAGTCAAAGCTCTGTACTTGCTCTGAAAACACTGGTTACTTCTGGTAATGCATTTGCCTGTAGATAATGACCTCTACCAATATTTAGGAAATGTTAGAGTAGCAAGTAACTATGATGTACCCCATAAAAGTCAGTAAGCTGAAATGGGATACTTGTCCTGCTACCATGTCACACAAGATCCATAACTGAATATTCTGGTGGCACATCACAGTTTCTTCATGGTTTCTGGATTCTTTTCTTACAAGGCAGAAGAGGGACTAGATCTGTAGCAGCTGAACTGAGGATTAAAGATTATTTCCTTTAGGAGAAAGATGAATGAGTTATGTGAAAGGTGTTTGGATGGTTTCTGGGCTGTGGGTTGGGGAGAATCCCTGCAGTATTCTGAACTCCTTGTTTTGAATGAGAGGGATATCATGGGGAACAAAGAGGCTATGTCCTTGAATTTGGTATCTTTGGTGCTTCAAAAAACATCACTGATGTTAAATATTTGAGAGAATCTATGATTCTGCATTTTTTTTTTTTTTAGCATATCATGGGAGCACAAAAGGGAAAACAAGTAGACTACAGATTGTAACCCTCTCTGGAGAGTCTGGTCTGTGGAAGTACATGGTCCACAGTAGATGCTTTGAAAGAAAAAACTGCCCCTGACCCTTGTTTAAAAAGGCAAGTAAGTTTTTCTCAAGACTGTTACAATAGGGGTCAAGATGATTGATTGCAACAGGAGAGAGAAGGAACTCAACTTCTCTGAAACAAAAGAAAAGGATTTTTAGATGCACGGGTGAGCTAGTGGAAACATGCTGGAGCACACAGTGGGTGAGGTTGGTCAGGGGGATTGGGCCATCTCTGTTTGCTAACTGCAGCTCACTGAAGCCGGCACCTATCTTCCTATAGAGTCTGGGACACAGGGCCACTTTCTTTCCTGATGATTATATTTCAAAAAGGGATGGCTCCCAGGTCCTTGAGAAAGACTTCTTGCATTATAAAACCAGCAAAGAGCTGAGAGAAGATCTGTATCTCTAAAGGAAAAGGAAAGGAGGTACAATTGCAATTTTTTTCTTTTTACAGTAAAGTAAATTCTTTAAGAAACTGGAAGTGGAAGAGCTTATAGTCAGGAGAAAAACCTATCAAATGTTCCATCAATCTGAGAGGCACTTCATTAAGAACTTCTTGGTTGACACTCCGGAAGTATTGTTCCTTTTCCTTCCTTTCTCATGAAGTCTGTTGTACATGAAAAACAGGCTTAAGATTCTTCTGACCTGCTTCTTGATTCCTGTTGTTCATTTACCAGCAGGGTAAGAGTGACTTTTTCCTTGATGTGCCTCAGTCTTGATTTCCCTATCTGGACAATGGAGATCGTAAGATAAAAATCTACCACATAGGTTTACTGTAGAAATACAGAAATGCAAGAAGGAGTTAAGAAAATGATAACTTAAGCATTTAACACTGGAGAATAAAAAAGAGGAACTGTGTAATGTTTGTGTAATGGAATAACATAAAACAACTGAAATTAATGTGCTAGTTGTAATGTACCCACGTGTTATGCCTATAAAAACCAAAAAGTTTCAATGAAAATTTAATCCACGAGGAGACGCACCATATGAAATTTTCAGTGGAAAGTACAGATACAACTCACACAACACTATTTCCCATTTGTTATGAACACATACATACTAATAAAAGTGTGTGAACCTGGATGGAATGTTATACATCAAATTCCTGCTGGTGTTGCCTCTGGGAGCAAAGGAGGGAAATGAGTTTGGGCAGGAACTATGAGTTTCTACCCTATCTGTAACATTTGATTTCTTGTGAGAAGGTTTTAATCACATATGACAATATGCTAATTTTTCATTTTTAGGATGGCTACATCATTTTACTCATTCTCCTTGATATTTCAATACTTTAGCATCCAAAAAGTAAATAATAAAAGCAGAGGGAACAGAGAAAAAGAGAGAGGAAGAGGAAGTCAGAGATGCCTTCTTCTCCCTCAGTATATGTCTCTGTTATGGAGAAGCGAGGGGGAGAGAAATGGAAAATAGTTTTAACAAACAGCCCCACACTACATTATGCCTGAGGCTCTGGTACACAGAGCAGCATTCAAATAGACTGTCAGAGAGTGGCTGATTGTTTTGGCTGCTTCTGCTCTCCTTTGATTGAAGCAGCCCAGGTTTTAAGAGCTTCAAACTCCAGCTCTGATCTGAAAATGAAGTTAGGTGTTTGAGAAACAGCTGCTAGGAACAGCTCGGCTCCCTCTGGAGCCTCTGGTCGGCTTCAAAGCAGCTGCCGAAAGGGAGGGAGGCAAGGGAACTATCTTAGGCATGTGTGTGTGTTAATAAAACAAAATGGCTTTTCCTAAATAAAGCATGACTGGTTTCCCTAGGATGAAGAATTCAATTCCGATTCAACCTTTCTGTCTCTTTTGGGGCTCTGAGCAAAGTACATAGAGTGCCTCCTTTTTTACCTTTGGGGCATTTGGATTCATAGTCTGGACTCTTACCCCAGTGTAGCCTCTTCCAGTCGGTGGGAACTGGAGCAAAGTGCACTCAGCCCTCTGTGTCCATGGTTTCCCGTCTGTGGATACGGCCGACTGACTGTGCATCCAAAATGTTGGGAAAAAATTGCATGTAGAGATAGTTCTCCTGTCATTATCCCCTGATCATTACAGTATAATAACTATTTATACAGTACTTATCTTATATGAGGTATTATAAGTAATCTAGAAATAATTTAAGGTATGTGAGAGGATGTCATAAGCTATATGCAAATACTATGTCATTTCATTTGAGGTACTCGAGTATCCTTGGATTTGAGGTCCATGGGCAATCCTGGATCCAATCCCCCATGGATATCGAGGAAAAATTATGGTTAACCTCCTTGAGCCTCAGTTTCCTTTTCTGTCTGTTAGCTTAGATTCTTGTTGTGATTATATGCACACACACACACATACATATATATGTATGTAAACTTGGAACATGGTAGAACTCAAAAAAGTGAATACCTTCTACAGACCTCACTCATGTATACATTCACTTTATTAGAATATCTTTTGATTGCTTTATTCACTAACAGGTTTATTACCTTGTCCTGGTGTGCCTAGTGGGAGATTCTTAAGTCATTGAGGGTATGCCCCTGAAAGTGAGTGTGGAACCTGGGTCCATCTTCTCTCTCTGCTTCCTGGCTCATGATGTGGGTGGTGGGTGGTTTGCTCTGAAACATGTTTCCTGCCATTGGTGCTCTCACCAAAGGCTCAAAGTAATGGCGCTGCTCCATCTTGGACTGGAACCTCCAGAACTGTGAGCTAAGTAAGCTTTCTTCTTTATAATTTAATTGCCTCAGGTATTTCATGGAAGTAATACAAAGGTGAGAGATACACACTAGGTATTCCATCAATATGTACATAAGCATTTATTAATACATGAAATCAACCAAGTCCTTTCCACCCCCCCAGTTTTTGTGATCTTAATGATATCACTGAACTATTTGAATTTAAATTTCTATGTGAATCTCACACACACACACACACACACACACACACACACACACACACTGAAGTTGACTCAATCACTAGTGCTTAAACTTTAGTATGTTTAAGAATCATCCGCATATAGCATTAAAATACAAATCTGGGGGGCTCTCTACTTGAGATTCTGATAAGGTAATTCAGGGGTAGGGTCAATGAATCTTCAAACATTCATAGTGATTCTCATATTTCAGTAACGTTGAGAATGAAACAAACCTGTCTTCTTGCCTTATGAATAGGGTGCATTGTGCTTTGTTTGGGGTGGTCCTACTTAATATCTGTTGATCCGGGGAAGTTAACAATAGAGCCCCCCCTTCACCCTCAAGTGTCCCTGCTGGATATGTGTATAGTCACTTCACTTATGAACCAGTGCCGTGATGCTAATGCACCACACACATGGAGCTCTTTGGTTAGCTATACCTCTCTGGGGACTAGTTTCCCTCTTTATCTCAGAGCCTTTCCTGCTCATGCATCTAATAATGCATGCTTTCTTTCTCACTTTCAAAAATTATGTATCATCTCGAAACTCAGATGCCCAAGACATTATTTTGATCTATATTTTGTTCATACTAGGTAGAACAACCGGATCACTTTCACTTACTTAATGCAATGTTTAGATTTCCACAGCGGATGCATTATAGCCTGTAGTTCCAACAGAAACATGACCGCTATATATACATATATATATTTTTAATTCTTATTACCCTTGTAGGTGGGAATAGCTTCCCTATAACAAACAGTCCCAGGATCAATCAAGAAATCTGGGTAGATAATTTTATTAGAAAGCTTCATTGGAGGTGCTTAAAACTCACTCGTGTAGCAACACCTTCAATGAAGTCCCTTATATTTCTGCAGGTACAAGCTTCTTACAGACAGATTGGGGAAGCCTAGCCCTGAGATTTATAGTTGGAAACTATTTCTTTGTATTTTTTAAGCACAATAAAGATGAGTACATTGTACAACTGGCTGTGGCAGGGAACGCGGGGGTTAAGATTTCAGATCTATATTGCTCAGGTATGGAGTCCTGGTCCACCATGTACTAGTCGTGTGAAGTTGGAAGAATTATATCAGTTCTTTCAGCCTTAATATCCTTTTTAGAAAATGGGAAGCTACTGGTATAACAGGGGGTGGTGAGGATTAAATAATATAAGCCACTTTGCTGACCCTCTCACTGCCTTCACAGCATCTCCTTGGCAACCTCTGATTTTTAGCCGCAGCTTCGGTGGACGTTTTGACTCACCCTGACCAAACTCCACCTCAAGCACTGCTTGTGTTGCTGATTTTTGCCCCAGGGCTTTCTTGAAACCTTGGGAGTCCTCTTAGCTCCATGCAAGGGTGACCCAGAAGTGCAGAGGATACTGCCCCTGAAGCACTCTGTGTTTGGAGCCAGAGGATTTATGCCCCAGCATCCTGTTGTTCAGAAAAGTCATGGAAGTCGTTGCACATGCGTCTCAGAAGTCTTGGCATGATCGACACCTTGTTGCCCAAATCAGCAAGCTGGGTAAAAGATGCTGTAGTAGGTTTTGCTCCTTCTGCATCTCATTTTCTCACTCCTGTTTCCAAGAATCATCTTCCCAAACAACTAACTCCCTCCAAACCCTAGTCTGTTTTAAGGAAAATCAAACTAAGCTATATAAAGCACCCTAGTGAGGTCTCAATGAAAGTTAGCTATAACTACTAACAGGAATAAAAATGCTAATATTTCTCTTTTGTGCTGTAGGGTGAGCTAGAGATCTGTATAATTTTAAAGGGTAAAGAAACCATCCTAATTCTTTTTTGAAATAGACTTGAGATAAAGTCTTTTTTCCCCATCTACATTCTAACAGCTCACATACCCTTTACAGTCTTCGTTTTACTAAGATAGATATCTATTGTTTCCTACTTTTTACTTCACAGAAATGTTTCAAGAATCATAAGTGAGTGCTTTTCCTTGGTTATTTCATCCCTCAGGCAGAGGAGAGGAATGCACACAAATTCAGGGGAGTAGGTTGTATCAAATACCTGTTAATCTTTTTATATTTTACTTCTGCTTCTGCAGCGTGGAAGAGACACGTTTCATTACTGCCACCGGCAAATGTTACTGTTTGTTGAATATCCACTTGTCCTTCTGTTTCACAGATCTAGGCCATCGCTGACTTTTTGTTTGTCTAATCACTTTGCAGAAATCCTTTGGGCATTGTGAAGCCAAGACTATCTTCTCAGCTCATCCTGAACATGTAAATTTCATCCTTGATGACAAGAGATTTTAAGAGGAGCTTAGACATGCTTCCTGACGAGTTTTACAGTTCAAAAAGATTCTGGAGATTTATGCATTATAACTGTGGAAAGACTATTTCTAATATTCTTTCCCCTCTAAATTTTCAATTCCCTAAACTTTTTTTCTTTGTTGAAGATTATGAGTTTTGATGGATTCTCAGTAGATTTCAAGATAGACTATCTCAACTTAGTTTATCAAGCAATTTCTACTTAAAATTGTTATTTTTCTGCAAAATAATAAGGAAAGTTTTTTCTTTGTTGGCTTTTACTAATAAAGCCTTGTTTGCATGATTCTTGCTGGTCAGGACCACTCACAACTACGTTAGATGTTTCTCTGTCTGGTTTTACAATAATTTTTCAATCACAGTCAATTTAAATTGCAGCAGATTACCCCTACCCACAAACTGCAAGCTCCTTGAAGAACAATATTTTTTTTTTTTTTTTTTTTTTTTTTTTTTTTTTTTTTTTTTATAATTTTTAATATGTACAACTCATAGTGCATATATTTAGTATCTTTTTACATACAACTGTTTGTATACAAAGTATATTCGTGCAATTTAGGTCTTCAATCATGCATTAAGGAAAATGATATCCGTCTCATTCAACCACCTTTTTTTTTTCCCCCCTCCCTCCCCTCTTGCTCCCTCCCTTACCCTCCCTTCCCTTGACCATTCTAGTGTTCCTCTAATCCTCCTATGTACCCCATCCAACAATACTTTGAAATAGCCTCCTTATATAAGAGAAAACATTTGGTACTTGGATTTTTGAGACTGACTAACTTCACTTAGCATTATGTCTTCCAACTTCATCCATTTACCTGCAAATGCCATTAATTTATTTTCTTTTATTGCTGAGTAAAATTCCATTGTGCGTATATACCACATTTTCTTAATCCACTCATTTACTGAGGGACATCTAGGTTGATTCCACAACCTAGCTATTGTGAATTGTGCAGCTACAAACATTGAGATAGCTGTGTCACTGTAATATGCTGTTTTTAAGTCCTTTGGGAATAGACCCAAGAGTGGGATGGCTGGGTCATAGGATGGTTCCATTCCCAGTTTTCCAAGAAATCTCCATACTGCTTTCCATAACGGTTGCACCATTTTGCAGTCCCACCAGCAATGTATGAGTGTGCCTTTTTCTCCACATCCTCTCCAACATTTATTGTTGCTTGTGTTCTTGATGGCTGCCATTCTGACTGGAGTGAAGTGAAATCTTAGAGTAGTTTTGATTTGCATTTCTCTAATTGCCAGCGATGTTGAACATTTTTTCATGTATTTGTTGATTAATCGTGTATCTTCTTCTGAGAGGTGTCTTCTCAATTCCTTAGCCCATTTATTGATTGGGTTATTTGTTTTTTTAGTGTAAAGTTTTTTGAGTTCTTTATATATTCTAGAGATTAGTGCTCTATCTGATGTGCATGTATTAAATATTTGTTCCCAATTAGTTGGCTCTCTATTCACCTCACTGATTGTTTCTTTTGCTGAAAAGAAGCTTTTTAGTTTAAATCTATCCCATTCATTAATTCTTGGTAGTAATTCTTGCGCTACAGGATTCTTATTAAGGAACTTGGGGCCTAATCCAACATGTTGGAAATTGGAGCTTACTTTTTCTTCTATTAGGTGTATTGTCTCTGATCTAATTCCTAGGTCTTTGATCCACTTTGAATTGAGTTTTGTGCATGGTGAGAGATAAAGGTTTAATTTCATTTTGTTGCATATGGATTTCCAGTTTTCCCAGCACCATTTGTTGAAGAGGCTATCCTTTCTCCACTGTACATTTTTGGCACCTTTGTCTAATATAAGATAGCTGTAATTAAATGTATTAGTCTCTGTATCCTCAATTCTGTACCATTGGTCCACCAGTCTGTTTTGGTGCCAATACCATGCTGTTTTTGTTACTATTGCTCTATAGTATAATTTAAAGTCTGGTATGGTGATGCCCCCTGCTTCACTTTTCTTGCTCAGGATTGCTTTGGCTATTCTGGGTCTCTTATTTTTCCAGATGAATTTCATGACTGCTATTTCTATTTCTTTGAAGAATGACATTGGGATTTTGATAGGAATTGCATTAAATCTGTATAATGCTTTTGGTAGTATGGACATTTTGACAATATTAATTCTACCTATCCAAGAGCAAGGTAGGTCTTTCCATCTTCTGAGTTCATCTATAATTTCTTTCTTTAGTGTTCTATAATTTTCGTTATACAGGTCTTTCACCTCTTTCGTTAGGTTGATTCCCAGGTATTTTATTTTTTTTGATGCTATTGCAAATGGGGTATTTTTCATCATTTCCCTTTCAGAGTCTTTGTCGCTGATGTACACAAATGCCTTTGACTTATGTGTATTGATTTTGTATCCTGCAACTTTGCCAAATTCGTTTACTAGTTGTAAAAGTTTTCTGGTAGAGTTTTTTTGGGTCTTCTAGGTAGATTATCATGTCATCAGCAAATAGTGCTAATTTGAGCTCTTCTTTTCCTATCTTAATCCCTTTAATTTCTTTCGTCTGTCTAATTGCTCTGGCCAGAGTTTCCAGTACTATGTTAAATAGCAGTGGTGAAAGGGGACATCCCTGTCTTGTTCCAGTTTTTAGAGGGAATGCTTTCAATTTTTCTCCATTTAAGATAATGTTAGCTCGGGGCCTTGCATAAATAGCTTTTATTATGTTAAGATATGTTCCTGATATTCCTAGTTTTTCTAGTGTTTTCAACATAAAGGGGTGTTGTATTTTGTCAAATGCTTTTTCTGCGTCAATTGAGATGATCATATGATTTTTGTCTTTAAGTCTATTGATGTGATGTATTATGTTTATTGATTTCCGAATATTGAACCAGCCTTGCATCCCTGGGATAAACCCCACTTGATCGTGGTGCACTATCTTTTTGATATGTTTTTGTATCCGATTTGCCAGGATTTTGTTGAGGATTTTTGCATCTATGTTCATTAAAGATATGGGCCTGAAGTTTTCTTTTTTGGATGTGTCTTTGCCAGGCTTTGGAATTAATGTAATATTGGCCTCATAGAAAGAGTCTGGAAGAGCTCCCTCTTTTTCTATTTCTTGAAATAGTTTGAAGAGCATTGGTATTAGTTCTTCTTTGAAAGTCTTATAGAACTCGGCTGTAAACCCATCAGGTCCTGGACTTTTCCTTGTTGGTAGCTTTTTGATGACATCTTCTATTTCTTCGCTTGTAATTGATCTATTTAAATTATGTATAGCCTCCACATCCAGTTTAGGCAAATCATATGACTCTAGAAATCTGTCAATGCATTCAGTATTTTCTATTTTATTAGAGTACAAGTTTTCAAAGTAATTTCTAATTATATTCTGTATATCTGAGGTGTTTGTTGTGATATTCCCTTTTTCATCACGAATGTTAGTAATTTGAGTTTTTTCTCTTCTTCTTTTCGTTAGCATTGCTAAGGGTCTGTCAATTTTGTTTATTTTTTCAAAGAACCAACTTTTAGTTTTGTCAATTCTTTGAATGGTTTCCTTAGTCTCAATTTCATTAATTTCTGCTCTGATTTTAATTATTTCCTGTCTTCTACTGCTCTTGGTGTTGGTCTGTTCTTCTTTTTCTAATGCTTTGAGGTGTGATGTTAAGTCATTTATTTGTTGGTTTTTTTTCCTCTTAAGGAATGAACTCAGTGCAATGAATTTTCCTCTTACTACTGCCTTCATAGTGTCCCAGAGATTTCTATATGATGTATCTGTGTTCTCATTTACCTCTAGGAATTTTTTGATCTCCTCTTTGATGTCTTCTTCAACCCTTGTTCATTCAGTAGCATGTTGTTTAGCTTCCAGTTGATGGAGTAGTTTTTCTTATTCCTTGTTTTGTCGTTGATTTCCAATTTTATCCCTTTATGGTCCGATAGCATGCAGGGTAGTATCTCTATTTTTTATATATTTGCTGAGAGTTGCCTTGTGACATAATATATGGTCTATTTTGGAGAAGGAGCCATGTGCTGCTGAGAAAAATGTGTATTCGTTTACTGAGGGATGAAATATTCTATATATGTCTGTTAGGTCTAAATTGTTAATTGTTTTGAGGAGGCTTAAAGTTTCTTTGTTTAGCTTTTGTTTGGATGATCTATCCATTGGTGAGAGAGGTGTGTTGAAGTCCCCTAGAATAACTGTGTTGTGGTCTATTTTACTCTTGAACTTAAGAAGCGTTTGTTTGATGAATGTAGGTGCTCCATTATTTGGGGCATACAGATTTATGATTGTTTATATCCTGTTGATGGATGGTTCCCTTAAGTAATAAGAAATATCCATCTTTGTCCCTCTTGATTAATTTTGGTTTGAAGTCTACCTTATTTGATATGAGAATGGAAACCCCTGCTTGTTTCCGCCGGCCATGTGAGTGATAAGACTTTTCCCAGCCTTTCACTTTCAGTCTGTTGATGTCTTTTTCTATGAGGTGTGTTTCTTGGAGACAGCAAATTGTTGGGTCATTTCTTTTAATCCATTCTGATAATCTGTGTCTTTTGATTGGCGAGTTTAGGCCATTAACATTCAGGGTTATTATTGAGATGTGATTTTTATTCCCATCCATTTTTATTTGACTTATGGTCTTTAGCTTGATTTGGTTTCTCTTCTGGTTGGTATTTCCTTTAGTTTAATATCTCCCTTTGTTGATTTTCGTTATCATCTTTCTCTTCTTCTTCATGAAATATGTTGCCCAGGATGTTCCGAAGTGCTGGCTTTCGAGTTGTGAAATCTTTTAACTTTTGCTTGTCGTGGAAGGTTTTTATTTCATCTTCGAATCTAAAGCTCAATTTTGCTGGATATAAGATTCTTGGTTGACATCCCTTTTCTTTCAGAGCTTGAAATATGCTATTCCAGGATCTTCTTGCTTTTAAGGTCTGGGTTGAAAAATCTGAACATAATCTGATTGGTTTCCCCCTATATGTAATTTGCTTCCTTTCTCTTGTGGCTTTTAGTATTCTCTCCTTGCTCAGTGTATTAGGCATTTTCATTATAATGTGTCTAGGTGTGGCTCTGTTGAGATTTTGTTTGTTTGGTGTTCGGTATGCCTCTTGAACTTGGTTTTCCATTTCATTCCTCAAGCTTGGAAAATTTTCTGTAATTATTTCATTAAATAGATTACTCATTCCTTTGGCTTGAAACTCTGCCCCTTCCTCTACGCCAATCACTCTTAAGTTTGGTCTTTTTATGCTGTCCCATAATTCCTGGATGTTATGTTCATGATTATTAACAAGTTTTGCTGTATGGTTTAAATTCTTCTCTAAGACATATATTTTGTCTTCATTGTCTGAGGTTCTATCTTCCAGATGGTCTATTCTGTTGGAGATGTTTTCAATTGAGCTTTTATTTTGGTTTATTGCTTCTTTCATTTCTGGAATTTCTGTTTGGATTCTCTTTAGAGCCTCTATTTCCCTATTGAAGTAATCTTTTACTTCCTGTATTTGTTTTTGGAGTTCTTTGTCAAAATGATCTTTTGCCTCCTGTACCTGCTCCCTCATCTCATTTTTGAGTTCATTCTTAAGTTCCATAAACATTTGGCATATGTAATTTCTAAATTCCATCTCTGGCATTTGACCAACTGTGCTTGCCATGACATCTGCCGATGAGGTATCTTGATTTGTTTGTGTCATTTTCTTTCCTTGTTTTTTCATGTTGCTTGTGTGTCTATTCTTCCTGCACTGTGGGACCTTGACTGTTTCGATTTTACCTTAAAGCCTTATGTTGTTCCTGTAGTACAATGCTATCAGATCACCTTATAATTCCTTTATACTTTTAAAACCTAACACTTTCTATTCAGAAAATCCAAGTTTGGTCACAATGTACAGATTTTGTTATCCCAGATATTATTTCCAATTTACTCTGTACGTTTCTGATAGGGTTTTATAGCTTCAAGTATTGGATACAGAGGTGTTATGTTTAGGAAGAAGGAAGTGTCTTGAATTGTTCTTTCTTGGAAAGTATGAAAAGAGATATCTATTGAAATGGTTTAGTGGAAGTGGTTTAGTATCAGTAGACGATGGAAGAAAGAGAATGGGGTTGACAATTAGGTAAAAAGATCAATTTATATATATAGTAAGTTGGAAAAGAAAAAAAAATGATAAAGAGTAGGAATTGGTGTAAGAGAGAGGAGAGAGAGAATCAAGGAAATAGAGAGTAAACTGTATATAACACCACTTTGCTATCCAGTTCAATTGCGCCGGTTCTAGAAATCCCAAGTTTTGCGTATAACTTGTTTTTGGCTCTGTTTAGTATGCACTGGCAGGATGTAAACATGAAAGATGAAGGAGGAAGAAAAGATACAAGGGTGAGAAGGAGTAAAAGAATGAAAGAAAAAAGGGAGCGGAAGCAGATAAACACACTAACAATCAATGCGGAAGAAAAAAAAAAAAAAAAAAGCAGAACAAAACAAAGCCAAAAAAAGAAAAAGAAAAATAAACAAACAAACATACAAACAACAACAACAAAACAACAACAACAAAAAAAAAACCCTCCCTGCAATCCAGAAAATCAAGCAGACCAATAAAAAGAAAGGGAAACAAACAAACAAAAAAAAAAGTCAAACCCCAAGTCTCAGACAAAACGGGCCCTGGGAAGCCCCCCTCTTTTTTTCCTTTCCAGTTCAAACCAATTGCTATTGGATCACAGTCTGTGATCCTGTCAGTGAAATCAAGGCTGCATCCTAGGCCAGCGGCTGCACGGTTCAGTGAAGGAGTGGCCCAGGGGGACCGTGTGTGTCAGCAGATGAATGGCGCCGGGAAGGGGGATCTTCCAGAAGGCACCACCTCCCCAAGCCCACCCACAGTTGCAGTCCCCTGTGGCCGCTGTGCCAGCCTCAGAAACGCCTTCCCCTGCTGACCAACCAAGTCTCACCCAATTGTGTGTTGTCTTCAGAGAGCTGTAGAGTCCCTGGGTGGATGCAGCAGTCGCTCTCAGTCTCCTCCCCTTTGTCAGGACCAGCCCCTGCAGCTTTCAAAGATGGCGGCGCTCTCCTTCCAGTCAACAGTAGCTCCGCAGACTCCCAGACTCCCGTATCCTTGCCGATCGCACCGGGAAGCCACACCGAGGGTCACGTCAGGCGGAGTGTGGATTCGAACTGGGTGTGGACCCGCGGTCTCCTGTGGCTCCCCAGCACCAATCCCGCCGGCTGTTATCGCTGGTTTTTTATCGCCGGTTTCACGCTAGTGTGCAGTGAGTTTGGCTGGGGTTGCAGCAGTAGCACGGTCTCCTCACCCTGACCTTGTTTCGCACGGCCTGTGCACCGCCCAGGCGGTTTTGCAGGAGCCTCGCGGCTCCAGCCGCTGCAGACAGCTTGTCTCTTTCTCTCTCTGGTAGTGGTAATCAAACCATCCAGGATATCGGTATTTTCAGTCCATATATATATAATGAAAGGCAATTTATCTGCTTTGTTGGATTCTTTCTACGGAACTGTCCTGAAGTGCGGCTTCCTCTAATCCGCCATCTTGGATCTCTCCAATATTTTCTTAATTATTAGTCTCTGACAAACTAAGAAGCTTCATGAATCATTGGTTTCATGTACCTATTATATTTACTTCAATTCCACAAATTCCTTTATTCAGCTTCTCATTGTGACAAAAGCACAAGCATTACATAGAAAATCCTGTAATTTGATCACTTATGCCAATTGTAGGAATATTTCATTTGGGTAAAACATATATTATCTTTAGATAGAGATACATATTACAAAAAAGAAAATTATCAAAATTATAATGAGTTGGTAATAGGTAATGGTTGTATAATACTTTAAACATCACAAGCAATTTAAGAGACAATAGCAGACAACATTTAGAAGCACCTGTTCCAGGCATTGTGCTAAGTACCAAGCCTACCTTCCCTTGTTTGTAATTCACAATGGTTCTATGAACATAGTGCTGTGCTAAGGCGAACTATTGACTCACTAAAGTTAACATAGCCTTTAAAAGATAGATCTGGGCTTTCAACCAAGGTTTGCCTGACTCAATGATCTAATAGTAACCATAATATAATCTATCTTACTTCTTATCCATTATCTCATTTCACCCTTACTTCCCAGAGGCTATTACTTTCCCTCTTCTAGGGTCAGGGAAACAGAGACTTAGGGATGTTTAGTATTTAGCCTGAATCCTCCATGATGGAAAGGGCAGAATTAGTGGTCTCATTTTTTTCTCCCCTGCCCTATTACACCTTCCTTCCTCATAATTTATACACTGCTGAAAAACCCCAAAGGTTCATACTCTACACATCTGGACTAGACATGCTTTCCCCCCCCTACCTAAATAAACTCTTGTCATAGACAAGTTGTCATAGACCAAGTTCTATAGAAAGCAGATCTTCAGACATAAGTCAGGTACTAATATATTACTGGGGAGAACAATTTTCATGAAGAAGTAAGGCAAAACAGAAGGTAAGTGGGAAAGGAGAGGGCGGATAGAAGGGGATCCATTGCCTGGCCACCTAGCTGGTCATAGCTTTGTGAAAGTGAGGCTAACTGCCCACTTTCATGGGACATCTTCCAAATATTTGTAGGGGGACTTCTAAAAAACTTTCCAATCTTGAAAAGGGAATGGTGTTATGGTTTAGATGTGAGGTGTCCCCCAAAAGCTCATGTGTGAGACAATGCAAGAAAGTTCAGAGGTGGAAAGATTGGGTTATTAGGGTTTTAACCTAATGAGTGCATTAATACCCTGACAGGAATTAATTGGGTGGTAATAATTGTAGGCAGGTAGGGCGTGACTGGAGGAGTTCAGTCCCTAGGGGTGTGCATTTGGGGTTTAGATTTTGTCTTCGTTGAGCAGTGCGCTCTCTCTCTGATTCTTGGTAGCAATGTTCTGAGCCCCTCTCCTCCACCACATTCCTCTGCCAGGATATTTTGCCACAGCTTGAACACTGAGCAATGGAGGCCATCTATGAACTGAAACCTCTGAAACTGTGAGACCCAAACAAATTTTTCCTTCTCTGAAATTGTTCTTGTCAGGTCTTTTGGTCACAACTACGGAAAAGCTGACTAAAACAAATGGGAAAACATGTTTCCACAGATTCTCATCTCTCATTGTCCAATGTGGATTATTCTCATCTTCTATTGTCCAATGTGGGTTATTCTCATCTTCCATTGTCCAAAGTGGATTATTCCACTCAATTCTTCTTTAGCAGTTCTTCTGGGGGAGTTACCAGGAAAACCTAATCCCAAAACAATCGAAGTATCCACATAGCCAGTTAGAATATATGAAATCATCCATGGACAATGTTCATCTGGCCACTTCCAGCACAGGGGCTCACGGACACTAAGGGACCAGCCAGGGCCCCTGGTTTGGAACTGACCTAGTTGTCCTGAGCCACAAGGAAACCTGCAGGATGTGTGTTAAAAAGCATGAGGAATAGTGCTGACCCAGGCCATTATAGTAATTCCAGAAAGCTTTATAATGTGTGGTTTATTTGATAGAAAAAGTTGCCAGTAGAATGTAGAGAATCAGGGATTCTCAAAAGGGCCATTATCTCCTTAAAAAATGGTTTCTCCTGTTCTCCTAGGAATAAATTGGCACTTTCCTAATATCTCAGAGGAGAGGTTGGATATTATATTTGAAAACCCTGGCCAGGTTTGATCAAATAACAAGTGCATGTATACGTTTAGAAATTATGTTCGGTTGTTTTGAACTTTTATGTAAGAAACAGATAACTTTAAGCAGGTACTCCAGAATATTATCATATAATATAATCTCTGCACACCCCTGTTCTCAGGCATCCAAAAGGAGCCAGTCTTCTCTACCCTGATGAGCCTCAATCTGCCTCATTACACAGGACCATGTGCTCATGAAGACATGGCCTCTGCCAGGAAGATAGTGATGGAATTTAACCGCCATTCCCCAAAAGATGATTAAAATCTACTCCCTTCAGCCTATTAGAGCATAATTGTTGCCAGGCAATCTTCCTAGAAAGTCATCAAAAGCATCAAGCAGAAAACCATGGCTTAGAGAATCTAGGGGGATGTTTAAATTCCATGGTCTAAAGCACAGGTGTCAATCTTACCCTGTCCCCATGCTAGGCTATAGCTAAGCTGGGATAAAGCTGGAAGATCCCCGACTCAGAAGATGGGGAGATCTTTTGGCATTTATTCATGTGATTGATTCAGGTATTTGTTGTAAGAGAATTTTTTTGGAGGGAGGGCAGCATGCCAGGGATTGAACTCAGGGGCACTTGACCACTGGGCCACATCCCCAGCCCTATTTTGTATTTTATTTAGAGACAGGGTCTAACTGAGTTGCTTAGTGCCTCACCATTGCTGAGGCTGGCTTTGAACTTGAGCTCCTCCTGCTTCAGCCTCCCAAGCCACTGGGATTAAAGGTGTGCACCACTGCACCTGGTATAAAAAATTCTTACTAAGTAAGAGAGAATGAGATGAAGAAATCTGGTTCAATGACAAAGCATCATTCAGCAGAAGGAAGGAGAGATTTGCTTTTCAGATTTGCAACATCCCATCCTCCGGGATCCTGAGTCCTATACAAGCAGGTGTTTAAAAATAAGTGAAAACTAAAACAGATCTCCACCTATATTTTCCACTGGGTGCTCTCAAAACTTGCATGGTGGCAACAACTGGGAAGTGGTATGTGTAGCATTTCACTGGCAGTGTTCATTGTGTGATGAGCAAGGACCGCAATTCGGGTAACAGCAGAGTATCATCAGTGGAGTTATGGACTATGTACCCAACATCAGGCATTGGCACTGCTGACACAGACATTGATGTCCTTGGCCTCCAGCACCAGCAGCCTTGGCCCACTTCTGAATAACCTTAGGAACATGAACAGGTAGAAAAGCCTCCAACAGACATGAATAGCTGGGGTCATACCTTTGTTAAGGGAAAGAATGATCTCAGAGGCAGATAGCTTTGGTATTACTGCCAGTTCCACCTGAACTTGTTCCAATTATTAACCCTCTAGGCTTCAGTTTCCTCCCATATAGTGGGATGGTAATAAGAATGGCCTCCAAGGTTGTCATAAGGATTACATGAGATAATACCTATAAAATTTTATCTAGCAAAATATCTAGAACCTAGTGTGTACCCAATAAATGTTTGCAGAGGTTAAGGAATGTTTGTTGTACAAATCAGTAATAACAATTTTATTGCTAATATGCTTCAGACAAACCTCCAGGAACTGATGATACAATAATAAAATGTACAGAACATAAGCATTCAAGAGATAGCAGCCTGGTGTAGGGTTGGGAGTGTGTTTTTCTGTGTTCATGAAGGACAGGTATGTTGGATGGGGTAGGCAGCTGGCTGAACCTACCACAGCTTTTAATGGTGATGCTCTTGGGACCATATTAGGTCTACACAGCTGCCTGAAGACACTGGCTCCACACCTTCTTAGAGATAGAATATGGACTGGCTCAGCAACCAGCAGACTTTTTCTGTATAGGTCCAGATGGTAAATATTTTAGGTTTTGTAGGTCCTACTGTCTCTGTTAAACTACTCAACTCTGCCACCATGGCCTCAAAATAGTCATACAAAATATATAAAAGGTTGATGTATGTGTGTTCTAATAAAACTTTAATTACAATCACAGGTCATGGGCTAGATTTGGTGCATGGGCTGTAGTTTGCCAGTCCTTAACTTACTGCAGCAGTACAATGAGACCAAAGGGCGACTTTCTTCTATCTCTTACTCATAACAGACCAGAAAACAACCCCCTTCTACTTCCAGTACTGTGCCATTTCCTTCTCTGCCATTAACATTTCTTTTTGACTTTATAACTCTTTAACTGCATGTAACATTTACATAAGACAGTAAAGTATAGTGATGTATTCATTATTTTTTATTACCTGGAAGATGAGAGAAAATGAAATGTACTCACTAGCTATCATAGTCAACTGATAAAATTATATGTTCTCCATTCATCGATCAGTATATAAATGATATAAGAAACATATACTCCATTATCTTATAAGCGTAATGTGTGAAAGTCATAATTACTTATAACACTAAATCTCAACTCATTCTGCAAGAGACATGAAGCAAGCGAATAACAGAAAACTCATGTCCTAGGCATAATATAATATTCAGGATTATATTCAATATGCACATTAAAGTGAAAACAAGCCATGAAATTCGGCATCAAGGGAGTACTCTTGCACCAGTTGACTTGAATATATAAATATTTCCCCTTTCCCACATTACACAGGGAATGGATATTCATCTACAGAGGAATATGAAATGCTTCAAGTACTACTGAAACAGGGCTTCAGAGTCCATGCTTGTAACAAAGGTGTTCACACATGTGCATGCATATTCATAGTCTCTTTTGCACCACATATACTCATGATATACATATGTACTCATATTTATTTGTTTATGTATGTATTGTATATATACTCGTATAACCATACATCCATGTTCATAGTTTTGAAGCTCTGCTGATTTAATCTTTTCTTATTTAGTCTCAGGTTGTGTTTAAAAAAAGAGAAAAGACATCTTAGACGTCAGCATCCACCTTATTTTCACTGGATAGTTCTGCCAAGGAAGGGAGCCTGCATCTAAGTATGGTCTATTCAAGAAGACCCTGTGTAGGGCTGGTGGTGTAGCGCCATGGTAGGGTGCTTGTGTAACATGTGCATAATAAGTTGCTATTCAAAACATTTTCTTCTTCCTTCTTGTGACCAATTTTCCTCAAACTTTCCTGTCTCTACCTCTAGTCAGTAACTCTTTTTCCTGCTGGACATAATTTTCCTGTTCTTTTTTGTTGTTGTTATCATATTGAGATTTTCTTTTTTAGTTTTAAGCTTATGTGGATTTCATATCTTATTAATCATTAGGAACATGGTAATGTAATCACTTGTAAAAGATTTGCAGTTCTCAACGTTCCAACATGTTTTCTACTAATTTTGTATCATGCCTTCATAGATTTTTCTATCATGCCTTTATAGATATTCATAAGTATTCTGGGATAGCAAATGAGCTCTTACTAAATATTACAACTTGCAACTACTTCTTTAGGTGATTCAAGGTCTGCTGAATGTTGTGAAGCCAAAATAAATCATAGAAGTAAATTAGCTGAGCCTCATAGGAGACTAGCTCTCATGCTTAATTCCTCATTTTAAGTAATTTTATTCATCAAAAGGATCTTATTATTCTCATGGATTGACATGTAATATTATACCTTTGAACTTACAAATGAGTACTAACAAAATATAACTTTCATCAATTTTCCAAATGTGTTTAATATGAAATAATTTAAAACGTTTCCTGCTACCAAAAAACAAAAATAAATATCATGTTAAAAGGGGATTGGTGACAAGCAAATGTGGTATATCCTGAGATATTTAACTAAACTAGATTCGGTAATAAAAACTTAAGAATTAAATGTTTCCAAGGTTTGTTCATTTTCTGCAATCGAGAAAAAGCCTAAATATTCCAACAGAAACACATTCATGGGTTCCTGGTATATAAATAGCAAAAAGAAAAGAAAAACAAAACAACAACAACAAAAAAGACATGCTCTGTTACAGCTGGACATGGAGCAGGTGCTGTCCCTATGTTGTTCAGTTGTTTCCTGTTTTATTTAGTTATCAAATACATTTCTAATATGTACCAGGCACTTTTGTAGGCTTTGGGCTAAACAAAATGAGCAAGATCCTTATCTTCACAGTTACATTTCAGGGGGAGAAAATAGACAATAAGCGTAATATAATAATGATAATATCAAGAACATAATAGTGTTTTATTGCAAGGAGTTCTAGGCTGGGAAGGGTTATTTTTATTTGTTTTCCATACTGGGGATTGAACCTAGGGGTGCTTTACCACTGAGATACATCTCCATCCCTTTTAAAGTTTTATTTGAGACAAGGTCTCCCTAAGTTGCTGAAGCTGGCCTCACGCTTGCCATCAGGACTCCTGCCTCAGCCTCCCAAGTCACTGGTATTACAGGTGTGCACCACCACTCCTGGCTGGGAAGGGGTATTTTAAACAGTTTATCTGGGAAAGTCTCACTGAGAAGGTGATCTTTTCTCTTAGACTTGAAGTTCATGAATGAGAGCACCATGTGGATTTCTGGGGTAAGAATTCTATAAGCAGAAGAAGTGGCCACTGCACAGGTGTTGAGAGAGCAGGAGAAATAGTGAGGATGTCAGTGTGTTATGGGGAAGAGACTAGGGTGGAAATAATAGGCCGTGGTTACTCATCCCTCCCCACTGTGGAAGACCCTGCAAGAATTTTCAGACCCATGGTGTCAAACGATCACACCATTCACCAGATTGAAGACAGAGGTTAAGCTGTTTGTTCAAGGTCACAAAAATGTTACTTTGTAAGTATGTTTAGCTTTTTCTGCATGGCCTTGCTCTTTGAATCTTAAAATCCTTATTTTGCGCAGAAGGAAACTCTACAGAGTTTAAGTACCCCTCACAGAACTGCATAGCTAACAAATGTTAGAGATGGTATTAAAGTCCAGTTCTCTGTAAGATCAATACTCCTCTCCCTGCTATATTTCAGGGAACCTGTACATGGGGAGAAGGAATCTTGTGAAATTACCTATTAACACCTAAAAAATGCAACTACAAATGGGCAGCATGAGGTCTGGTAAACATCCTGGAGAGGAGAATAGTATTAGGAAGGTATGCTTTGGCATGCGGGAGAATCTGTCTTTGAATGGCTTATAAGTGGGAAAAAATATCATTTTAGAATGTGTGGAATGACATCAATTAAAAAGAAGATACAAACTTTGTCTAAAGTGCTGGTTGGATTTTTTTAGGTCAGTGGTTCTCAACTAGAGGCAATTTTACTCTCCAGGGAACATTGACAATGTGTAGAGACATTTTTGATAATCATGATTTGAGGTGGAGGATGTTGCTAGTATCTAGCCAGTAGACGCTAGAAATACTATTAAACAACATAAAATGCACAAGATGGTCTACCCTCTGCTCCCCCAAAGAATTACATGGCCCCAAACATCAGTAGTACCCAAAGCTGAGAAACCCTCTCTTAGCAGACATTGGATACAAGATATAATTTGGGAACTGGAGTCAGAAAGACTACTATTAATACTATTAAGTTTTAATCAGGGACTCTGGTCTAGTTGATTTGCAAAAACAGAATACTAGTGATATTTTAGGGACATGATGTACTGAGGATGAATAAAAATTTCAAAGCATAGGGACATGAGATAAAATTGTGGAACTCCTGCATGTTTTAGCTATCTGCTCATTTTTGAAGCTCAGTTTCTTCATCCATACAATGGAAAATGTAAAAAGACATACTTAGTAATGTTTGGAGATTAAAAAAATACACGTTTTCGCAAAAGTTGGGAAAGTACCAAACAAGTGTTAGTCATCTTTACTGAACACCTGTTCAGATTGAGCAAGTAATACTATTAAATTATGGGAAATAAGGTACAAATTACAGTCTCCCAGTTTCTATGAGAATCTCTGAGAAACGTTCTGGGTCAGAGGCAAGTTTTATCTGGGTGATTCCAGGCTCAGCATTGATCTATTGATGTCACTTGTATGATCTAAATCACCCACCTTCCCAACTCTGAGAAGAATATCTTTCAGAGAGAATGCAGGCAATATTTCAAGGATATAAATCACTCAGAACATCTTCCAGGACTGGCAACTAAAAGTTTTACCTTTGTTGTTCTTTCCTGACTATAAAATAATTAATCTATGGGCTGGGGTTGTAGCTCAGTGCAGAGCACTTGCCTAGCATGTGTGAGGCACTAGGTTCAATCCTCAGCACCATGTAAAAATAAATAAATAAAATAAAGGTATTGTGTCCATCTACAACTAAAAATATTTAAAAAATAATCTAGAAAGGGAATGACACATTGTGGGGGAATTCATTAAATATAATAATGCACACAAAATTAAAACTGCTTGCTACATGTAGCAATTGTATTCATGTAAGAATTGTGTTCATATTTTGCGTTGCAGTTTTGCCTAACCAGGTGACTATTTGAGAGCTTCTTTTCAAATTGCTTTCCCCATTGTAGGTAGGTTTCTCCCCGTTTTTCATTGCTGAAAGCAAAAGTAGCAATTCTGACTCCCTGTCACTTAAAAAGGAGAAGATTTATTACATTTAACTGAAAGGGCACTGTTGGAACAGGGACAACGTAAGTTAACTATAATCAGGGTGCTCCAGACTGGCTATCCTGGCCTCCCACGTTGTTCCTTATCTGCCCCTGCTGCCTGGTCATCAGCAGTTGGGACTGTCCACAGGAATGCTGCTCCAGGAAAGACCCTAAAGTGATCAGCTTTTAGCAGGTTGTGTGTCACAGGTTAGATAACTACTGATTTTCTTTTCATACAATCGGCTACACTCTTGCATTGGCGGAATATAGCATGTCAAGTAATTATTCCTCCAATAACTTGTACGAAAGAAGTACAGTTGAGGGAAGTTAACTTTTGGTTAGAATTCTAACACAGGCAAGAGGAGGCAGAAGACAAAATCCCATCTCATCCAAGGAGTAGAGCATTTGCATCAACAGAAATATTTATTGGTTATTTTTGTCTATGAAGAGATATTTAGGGCCAGGTGTGTAGTGGCACACACCTGTAATCCCAGTCACTTGGGAGACTGAGGCAGGAAGATTCCAGGTTTAAGGCCAGACTGAGCAACTTGGTGAGATACTGTCTACAGTTTAAAAAATAAGGAAAAGGGCTAGAGATGGAGCTTGGTGGTAGAGTTCCCCTGGGTTCATCCCTAGTACTAAAAAAAAAAAAAAAAAAAAAAAAAAAAAAAGAGGTACTTAGTCTCCAGTGTGGGAATCAGGACCATGTCCTTGTTTAAAGGGCTCCAGTTACATGGGTCAAGGACTCTTTATAGAACAAAGGGCATACTCTCTCACAGTGTCTGTCTTTTTTCTAATTCCATAATGATTGTGTAATTCAAAGGGGATTTTTAGTTTTTTATTTGCTTGTTCTCAGGATAGTCTCATGGATGTTACATATATTTATGTATATATATATACACATACACACACACATATATATATATACATATAGTATACAAAATGTATATGAAATGGATTCCATTATATATACATGCACATATATTATGTGTATATTAATAATAACCAGAATCATATGATTGTTGGTACTAATTATCATCCCAATTTTTAGGCTATAACATATTTTATATTTATGTAAGAAATCTTCCAACATTTCTTAACCAGGAGCTAAACTCAAAGTATAATAATAGGAAACTTTGTCTTTAATTAAAATACATACTTTCTGCCTCCAGAATAAAGTTCCTTCTTTTTCTTTTTTTAATGGGTTTTAAGATAATATAGATATCACATAATTTCCCTTGTATTCAATCCATTGTAATTTAACAAAGAGAAACTTTGCCTTTGAATTTGAAGGAATCTATTTCCTCCAGAGATAAACCTATATAATATTTTCTTCAGAACCTGGGAGTTTAATTTATAATTCTTCATTATGTTCAGCAGTTGTCAGAGGGAAGGCAATGACAGGTGAAAGAATGAGGAGGGGGGCTGTGCCAAACTGACCCTGTTGGCGGTAGGACTTTAAAACTTCTTATTATACACGTTTCTTGCATGATTTATATTAGAAACTGGAATTTGAGGTATTTCAGGCTTCTTTGAGATGGTACCTCCTTGCAGTGGGATGTACTCAAGAGGAATGAGCTTAAAAATCTGCTTTGTTCAAAATGATTACGAAGGCTTATTTACATCTTATTTACCAGGGCCCTGATACAGGAGCATGGTTAACATGAGAAGTCAATATAAAAAGACGTTTTTACTCCATTGTTTTTCTATGTGAATGAAGCAGTTGAATTATAACATAAATACAAAAAGTAAATGAATCATGATTTTGGAGCTTGAAAAATATTAACTTCACCCCAATTAATAAAGGAAATATTACCCCAGAAATAATCTTGGGAGTTCCTACCAGTCAGTCACTGACTCTTCTTCTCTGACAGTAACTTCAGCCATGATTTCTATAACTACAGATTAGTTTTGTCTATTTTGAACTTTAGGTAAATAAACCATGAATTATATTCTCTTTTGTGTCTTTTTTTGGTCCCAATGTTTTGTAAGATTGATCCATATTGCTGTATATAGTATTAGATAATTTATCTTAACTGATATGTGTTGTATATAAGAAAATGTAAGAGTATAACATGATTTAGCTAGTTATTATTTTATGGTTGAATATTTGAGTCAATCATAAATTTGGCCTATTATAAACAGTTGTGTTTTATTTCTGTACTTTAATAACACTGACATTTCTACAGAAAAATAAAGGGGTCTATTGTTTGGGGATTGAACCAGGGTCTCACATATACTAAGTAAGTACTTGACTATCAAGCTACATCCCCAGCCCTAAAAATGTTTATTTTTTTTCTTAGGGTGGGGAGTACTGGGGATTGAATTCAGGGGCACTCAACCACCGAGCGCCATACCCAGCCCTATTTTGTATTTTATTTAGAGACAAGGTCTCAATAAGCTTTTTAGCACCTCGCTTTTACTGAGGTTAGCTTTGAACTCATGATCCTCCTGTCTCAGCCTCACAAGCCACTGGGATTACAGGTGTGCACCACTGCACCATGCCTGGCAAAAGGTTTATTTTGATTAGGCTTGTGAATGTTATTAATGGGGAGAATAAATTAGGAAGTATAATAGAGATTAGTCTATTTCTTTATGAAAAAGATTTTAAGATTTCTTTTTGTTTTATCCATCAATTTTACTAAGATATATGAGTTATTTTTTTATGTGGTTTTCAATGCTTGAACTTTATAGTGCTTGATATTTGTTGCTTGGTAACATTCATTAGTTTTGGAAAAATTTTGGCCATTATTTATGTAAAGTTGTTTCTCTACATTTTTTTCACTTTTCTTTTTAGGTCTTTATACAAATGTTAGTTCTTTTCATGTTCCCTTAGTCTATTTTTTATATATTCCATCTTTTTTTTTCTTTCATTGGTTCAGACTGAAAAATCTTACTGACCTATCTTCCAAATCACTAATCCTTTCTTCATCTTTGTCTAATCTGCTATTAAACTCATTTTCTCAAATTCTGAGTTCAATCATTATATGTCCACATCTATAATTTCCATTTGATTCTTTTTATAGATTCCAATTCCCTGATTACATTTTTTTGTTTTGCCATCTCTTTTATGAAAATACTAATTAGTTAAAGCCTTAATCTAATAACTCTTAATACCTGGGTTGCCTTTAAGTCTGTTCTTATGGTCATTTTTTTTCTCTCTTGGTCCTATCTCCTGGATATTATTATTATTTCCTTGAATGATGGTTACTGTCCATGAAAAGTTTAAGAGGTCTATGAACCTTTAGGTTTTGGTAAGAGTAGAGGTAGTTCACCATAGTTGGACAAAAGTTGAGCTGTTTCCAGGCAGGATTTCAGTCTCTGTAGGTTCTTTTATTTTTACTATTTACTCTTATTTCTAGAATGCAGTCTTTTAAGGTTTCTAGCTGAAAGCCCAAGGTATTTAAAAGAGCCTTTGTTTCTTGTTGGGCTCTGAATACCAGCTTTTTCTATCTCAATCACTGTGCAGCTACTCTTACATTTTTCAACCTCTTGATTGCTGATTCTGCTAAGCTCTCCTTGACCTGAGCCCATATAAATTAGTGGAAATCCAAAGGAGGAAATGAGTAGAATTTGATCTTACCACAGTGATTTTTTCTTGTCTCTAGGATATTGGTCCCTCAGGTCTTGATGTCTTGATAGCACTCATGGCTGTAAGTGGATATTTCAATAGTTCTACCTGCTATAAATTAGTATTCACTACTGGAAATGGAAAATCCAGATATTCTTTAATATGCTTTTGCTCAAATATAAACTTCTCTCTTCTAGTATTAAACAGAATAATAATTTTACCATTATTATTATGATGCTTTGAACAACACATCTCTCCCTGTAAACTGTAAGTTCTAAGAGGGAAGTGATGATGTGTTGTTGTTTTTTTTTTTTAATCCCAAGTAACTAAAATAGTGCCTGATTCAGAGTTTAAAATCAAATATAATGTGAGTAAATGAATGATGAGATGTTCTAAGTATGTGTAGTGGATAGAATAAAACAGTAAGTTCAAGTAGCAAGATAAGTATAATCTTGATACGCAACAAAAAAGTTAGCAGATCATCAAAAAACATTGTAAGATATCATGAGATAGAACTTGGGAAATTGGCCTCAGACAATAGTGTGAAGTCAGGAAAATATTTTATTCAACCCTCTAGGAGAACATCTAGACAGAAAGACTCAGAACTTAAATAGTGGACCCCAAAATACTAGTGATGACTAAACATGATATTGCTTGAAAAATACTCTTTGCTGTGCTTAGAGAATACAAAACCTATTTAGCCTCAATGGTGCCACTAACCCATTCCTCTAATAGTGAAAACTAGCTTTTGAAATCCTGTGTGCTTAGAATTCCCATGCCTCATTATTTCATAGGACTGGTGGTCTTGATGACAAACTCTAGGAATCTGATATTTTAAAGGGACTTTATAATTGATATAAGATAAAATACACTGGAAGCATGTTGACTCCCTGAGGGTTCTAGCTGAAAATAAGTAAGTGAATGGGCTGTTTTATAGTTCTGTTATTAGGATTGCTTTGGGGATAGAGAAAAAATAGATTTGATAACTTTGTATAAATGAATCAAAGTGAGCAGAATATTTCATACAAGGTAGTTTAAGTTAAAAATAAAGAATATCAGACTTCAAATTCCAATTGGCATTGATCCCTTGTAAGTTAAATCAAAGGTTAGAAAATTACTTTAGTATGTCAGGGATTACAGTATTGTATCAGGGTTGGACATCAGCATCTTCTTTCTTTAATCTTGGAAGGGGAGGATTTGCTTGCTTATTTAGTGCATTTTGTTGAGTAAATACTATGTACTTAGCTCTGTCCTAGGCCCATGAGATATAGCAAAGTTGGTAGGGACTGCATTTTATCTGAAGCATTAGTAGGCTGTCAGACACGCTGAGTTGAGTGTAAGCAGCAGCTTGTTGAAAGGGTTTGGACAACCAGAATGGAAAATATGAATGCCTTATCTTCATGGAGGGTCCAACAGGACTCTTTCAATGCCAGGAGCAATAAGTGTGGCATAAATCAACTCTGGCCCTGGACTGCTGTAGGAGCTGATATTTAATTATTTTGCACAATGCAATTTTTAGTGGATATGTCCATGGAATGGTGCAAGGCTGGATGGCTGGATTTAGGAACAAGGGCTAATGTCACAGAGAGCAAATTCTGTAAATGCCTCTTCCACTAGGCAGTAGAGTTTAAGGATGAATAAATTGCACAACTTGATGTCAACTTCTGGTTCTACCACTTGTTGACTTTCTAACCTCAAGCAACCTTCTTAACTTCTGCCTCTTCACCTATAAAGTGGTTCTCAAAATATATATAACCTTTATAAGTGAGCCCTTTCTGATGAGTGCTCTGAGAAAACAAAGACAATTCACAATGTAGTTAAAAAATGATGGCTAAAAGTCATAGAATACAGAGTCAATGACAATTGCTGTAGATACTCAGAACAACTTTTGACCACTCTCTAGTATGTGAGTTTTGAATTTCCACACAGGTTCAGAATATTGATGCCATAGTACCTTATAGAACCATTAAATATCATCTCTGGCTGCTGCAAATCAGACTGGATCAGCAGTCCCTGAGTCTAATATCAGAAGGTGAAGCACTATGAAATATGATGGAACTTGTAGACTGTGAACACAGTGAGTGGAGGCTATTCAATAAATAATTAGTACCTTGTATTCTAGGTTTGGTATTTTGGGGTCAAAATAGCTAAAACTCTGTTAGTCTCTAAAGACCAAATGTCTACATTTCCCTCTCACAATTAATATCTTAAAGAAAAACAATTTGGAAAGATGGATAACCAATCTAATCCCTTCTTTTAATTTGAAAATTTTTTATTTATTCTTATTTGTTATATATGACAGCAGAATGCATTACAATTCATATTACACATATAGAGCACAAATTTTCATATCTCTGGTTGTACACAAAGTAGAGTTACACCATTCATGTCTTCATACATGTACTTAGTGTAATGATGTCCATCTCATTCCACCATCTTTCCTATCCCCATGCCCTCTATTCCCCGCCCATCCTTTTGCCCTATCTAGTGTTCATCTAATCTTCCAATACTCCCTGTCAACCCCATCATGAATCAACATTTATATATCAGAGAAAACATTTGGCAGTTTGTTTTTTGGGATTGGCTAACTTCACTTAGCATTATATTCTCCAACTCCATCCATTTAACTGTGAGTGCCATAATTTTATTCTCTTTTAATGCTGAATAACATTTAAATTTTGTATATATACCACATTTTCTTTATCTATTCATCTACTGAAGGGCATCTAGGTTGCTTCCACAGTTTAGCTATCCATTTTTAGTCTGAATTAATAATTTTTGACCCTATTAGGAAAATCTAATACAGAAGTCATTTTATAAGCTACCAAATTCTAATCTGCTTGAAAGTACTATATTTCCCCGTCCTGTGTTCAAGCCTCCTCCTTCTCACTGTTATGCCTCTAACCAATCTCCAATCTGCCGCCTCTTCCTATTCCAGCTAGATTCTTTACAAGCACTTGGCTGACTGTGTTTTCATCCAAATTAATGCTGTGAGTCTTCATTAAAAAAAAAATCCTCAAACAGCTCATTATCAGGTCACATGCACATAACTCATATATTGTCTATTTGGCGTACTGGCCCTCTTCCCTCCTCTCATTAATCTTTAAGTAGAAATTCATATTCATTTCTTAATTTTTCTGTACAACATCTGACAGATAGAAAAAAATAAATAAGTATAAAAGTATTTCAAACAAATATTTGTTTAATGAATAAATGGATGAGCAGAGGAAAGACTTGACATTTAAAAAGAATGGGTGGGCAACTGAGTGATTCCAGGAAGGGCATCTGTCTTTCACAATGCTGCTGGTTGTTTTCTGGTTATTTTCTTAATGTCAGTTCACAATCCCTTTTCTGAACTCCCTTGGAGAAGTAGTATTTTGCAGGAGTGCTGATTGGGGAGATGGCTGAGATTGCGGTTGGCTGCGGGCCATAGAGATATTCGGACATTGCCACCTTCCGTGGTCTCACAGGACTTGGCGTGGGATCTCACGAGACTTGAGCCGAGATGGGATAGGGTTGGCGCCATTTTGTTTTGTGAGTTTTTTGGTGGTGCATGTTAGAGTCGTTGTTAGAGCCAGAGAGAGAAGTTATCAGAATAAAAAGCCTGTTGGTTTCCAGTTTGCCTCTAAACTTCTTCATTGCTCCAAACGGCAATCACTTCAGGTGGCGACAGTATTTTAGGTTTCCGAATTTAGGGGTTGGGTGCAGACTTAGAAAGGTAACACAGCACAAATGCTACACAGCATGGCTTAGTATCAGCAAGAGTGTAGCAGCATTCCATCATCAGATTCATTCACGGGACACATATTTAGATTAAATAAAGACTTAAAATCAGCTCATGTCAATTCAAGTGTGATTCTGTAGCCAAATGAATTTGCCTTGAATTTATGAAAAAAAATCTTCAGTTTTTGGATCTTTTTGGATTTTAGAATTATGAAAAAGGTGATGGTGAATCTAAATGTAGACCACATAAGGAATTTCCTCTGGCTTGTTGCGGAAGAGGAAAATGGTTGTCCTGGGATGGAATCTGGTGTGTGGACATGATTTCCTTTCTCTTTTTCAAAGTGAGATTATACTATGCTTAAAGAAATAAACAGTAAGGGAAGTTAAGAAATTAGAAAGTTTCACATTAAAAAAGTCCTTTGAAAAATCCAGGCCTCTGTTAACATTGGATCTAAGTTCAATTCTTGGACAACTTAATTACCTTTCTCAGTATTAGTTTCTTTATCAAAGCAATAAGGATGGTAATAGCTATCATGTAGGTTTCTTTTGAAGATCAAATGAGAAAATACAGACAAATATTAGCAGTGTCTTGTTATTAAAAAATGGTTACTGTTTTATTGTTGTTAAGTGAATTCTGTAAGTCGGTTTCTCATTTTATAATATTTGGGTGGCCCTTTGCGATAAACATAGTTATGATGAGACTTCTGAAAAAAAGTGATCCTCTTAACATTATGTAGTAATAATGATAAAATTCAAAAAATTTGGGAAGTCTTAAAATATTGAACATAAATATTTTCAAAAATTTAAATGAGCAATTTGTCTTGTTTTGTGAATGCATCTATATATTGATTTATTATTCATTTATTTATAATATATTTTATTTGGAGGTAATTGTAGATTCATATCCAGTATATGAAATAATATGAGAGATCCTGTGAACACTTTTACCTAGGTTCTTCCAATAGTACCGTCTTGGAGAACCGTAGTACAATTTCTTAACCTGGATGTTGATATCAACACAGTCAAGATACAGAGCAATTTTTCATGTTTCCTTTTTGAAGACAAACCCATGTCCTTCATATCCTATCCCCCCACTACTTTAAGCACTAGCAACCACTACACTGTTATTCATTTCTATGATTTTTTCACTTTCAAAATTTGTATAAATTGAGTCGTGTTGTGTCAACCTTTTTGAAATGACTTTTTTTTTTTTTTTAATGAAGCATAATTCTCTAGATTCACCCAGGTTGCCATTCCTATTTATTGCTCAATATTATTCCATGGTGTAGATGTGCTACAGTTTATTTAGTCATTCACCATTGAAGGACCCACTATTATTTCTAGATTTTGTCTATTATGAATAAAGCCCCAATAAACATCTGTCAACAGGTTGTTGTGTGAACATAAGTCTTCATTTCTTTGGGATGAATGCTCAGGTTTGCAAAGGCTGCATCATATTGTTTTTGTGGTGTGGCTAGTCTTTTTTTAAAAAATCATTTTCTTTTTATTAATAAAACCCTGCTAACCTATTTTCCATGGTGGCCATATAATTTTGCATTTCCACCAGCAATTTGTAACAATCCAGTTTCTTTAGGTCCTTGCTAGTGTTTGGTATTGTCATGACATTACCCATTCTGCTTGTTTTATAGTGGCATTGTATTATTTTAGTTTGCATTTCCCTAGGGGTTTGGTTAAAAATATTCCTGTCTGCACATTTGTCATCAGTTCATCATTTCACTATCACCACTACTATCACCATCAGCACCGTTCATTATTTCATCACTGAAATGTTTCTTCATATCTTTTACCCATTTTTCTGATTGGATTGTGCAGCTTCTGATGGTTTCATCTAGAGAATTCTTTATATTTTTAGATAATAGTCCTTTGATGGATGGTGTGCAAACATTTTTATCACTTTGTAGCTTGGTTATTTATCCTCTTAACAGAGACTTCTGCAGAGGCAAATTATTTAATTTTCATGAAGTGCAATTTCTTGCTTTTTTTTTTTTAATGGGTTATACTTTCAGTGTCAAGTCTAAGAGTTCTTTGCCTATACCTAGATCTTGAGGATTTTTCTCCTATTTTTTTTTCCTCAAAAAGTTTATAGCTTTACATCTTACATTGAAGTCCATGATTCATTCTGATTTAATTTTTGTATGAGATGTGAGCCTTAGGTCAAGATTCCTTTCTGTTTTTCCCCACGGATGTCCAATTCCTCCAAACCAATTTGTTGAAAAGGCTATCTCTCTTCCAGTAAATTGCTTTTCCACTTTTGTTAAAAAATCACTCAGATGTTTATGTGGGCCAATTTTGGATTCTGTGTTCTGTTCTAATGACCTATGTCTCTATTGCTCTGTTTATGTGTCATCATCTTGATTTACCATAGCTACATATTTAATCTGAAAATTTAGTAGACAGATTCTTCCCAATTTATTTCTTTTGCATAATTATTTTAGCTACTCTAACTCCTTTGTCTTTCCACATAAATTTTAGAATAATTGTGTGTATGGGTGTATAATTTTGCTGAGATAAAGATTGCATAAAATTAAAATTGTATATCCACAGGGGGAGAAATGAAGTATTTAGATCTTCTTTCATTTATTTCTTCAATATTATATGGTTTTTAGAATTCAAATCCTATACATGTTTTGTTAGAATTATACCTAAGCATTTTATTTTGGGGGGTGATGTACATGGTATAGTATTTTTAATTTTAACATCAATAATTTCATTGCTAATACACACAAATACAATTGTTTTTCAATGTTTATATCATGTTATTATGTCACATGAACTTGTTGTGCTCCATTATCAGTTCCAAGAGTTTTATTTTTTCATAGGTTCCTTGTGATTTTCTGCACAGACCATCAAGTCCTCCACAAATAAGAATGATTTTATATCTTCCTTTCTCATCTATGTATCTTTTAAAAGTTGGTGGCAATGCTGAGTGAGAGTGGCACGACGATTGACCATCCTGAATTGTTCTGATGCAGGGAAAGTTCCCAGTCTTTCTCCATTTGCAATAATGGTAACCATAATGCCTTCAGAGACGCTCTTTATCAAGATAAGGGCCTTCCCTCCATTTACGTTTTTGGACAGGTTTTATCATGACTACATATTTAATTTTCTCAAATTCTTTTTTTTAATCAGGTGATGTGGTCATGTGACTTTCTTTGGTCTGTTGACACGGTGGATGACATTGATGGATTTCGAACTCACCCTGCATCCCTGGAATTAACGCCATTTAGTCACTGTGTATGTGTGTGTGTGTGTGTGTGTGTGTGTGTGTGTGTGTGCGCGCGCGTGCGTGTGTGCATATATGTACATCATATATATTACTAAATGGTTTTTTTGTTAAGGATTTTTGTATTTGTAGTCATAAAGCATATTAGTCTGTAGGGTTTTATTTGTTTTTTTTTTTTTGTATTGTCTTTTTCTAGTTCTGGTATTAGGCTAATATGATTTATAAAATAAATTTGGAAGTGCTTTCTCTTCTGTTATTTTATTTTTTGTGTACTGGAGATTGAACCCAAGGCCTCATACATACTAAGCACATGCTCTACCACTGAGTTACATTCCAGCCTCCTCCTCTCTTTTTGGGATGAGATTGTGTATAAGTGTTATTTGTTCCTTAAATGTTGATGAAAGCATCTAGACCTGAAAATTTATCTTTTAGCAGTTTCACTATTAAAAATTCAAGGAAGTGTCCCATTTTATTTCAGTTATCAAGTTCTTATGGGAATGAAAAGTTGTTTAAAGTATGCTATTTATTTATTTTTTCTTTATTTTATTGATGCATTATAATTGCATATAATAATGGAATTTGTTCTTACATATTCATACATGCACACAATGTGACAATATATTTGGTTAATATCATCCCCCAGTACCTCCCTTTCTCAATCCTCCTCTAACCCCCTAGTCCTTTTCCTACTCCATTATTTCCCTTCTATTTTCATGAGACAACTCCCCAACCTTTCCCTGCTGTATTTTTGTCTCTAACTTCTACATATGAGAGAATAATACAACCCTTGACTTTAAGTTTGGTTTATTACATTTAACACAGTGCTCTTAGGTGTCATCCATTCTGCTGTAAATGACATGATTTCATTCTTGTTTATACCTAAATAAGACTGCATTATGTATATATGTCACCTTTTCTTTGTTCATCCATTGATGGGCATCTAGGCTAGTTCCATAATTTGACTATTGGGAATTGTACTGTTAAAAATGTGGTATGCATGCATTTCTCTAGTATGCTGATTTTAATTCTTTAGGAGAAATGCCAAGGTTTGGTAGTATTCTCTTATCATCTTCTTGATGAGTGAAGGTGTTATCCACATGACTGGTGAGAGAGAGTGTGTGTGTGTGTGTTTGGGGGGGGGTCATGCCATGTCTCTCAACTCTTATGTTTATGCAAGAAGAGATTTTAAGCAAGACACAAACCATAGTAAAAGTGTAGCAAAGTTTATTAGAAGGGAAAAAAATTAACACCCTAAATTGGAGAGTGTGGGTTGTCTCAAAGAGGAGAATAACATCATTCCCCTTTGTTCTCTAGTTTTTATCTGGGTCTTAGAGAAGTTTCTAGAAAGTCCTACCCAGGCACCTCCTCTCAACTTTTGACTGATCATAGGATTGCCTCAGATTTCTAAGTCCCTATTGCACATGATTTTGCCCACAGGTACTTGAACAAAACCCAAGGAGGGTTTTTAATTCTGGAGGCTAGAAAGTCTGAGATCAAGGGCTGGGATTGTGGCTCAGCGGTAGAGCGCTCGCCTAGTACGTGTGCGGCCCGGGTTCAATCCTCAGCGCCACGTAAATAAGTGCATTGTACACAACTAAAGCAAATAAATAAATATTAAAAAAAAGAAAGTCTGAGATCAAGGTGTCCATTTATCAGGTGTCTGATGACAGTCTGTGTCCTTGTTTGCAGGTGCCTGTCTTCTTGTTACATTGTCACATGGCAGACAGCAAAGCAAAAGCCAAACTCTCTCTTGTTTCTTTTCATAAGGACACTAATGCCATCATGAGGGTTCCAACCTTTGGACCTCATCTCATTCTAAAGGCTCTACCTCCTCACACTGTCTGAAGGTTTTAACATTTGGGGACCCAAATGTTCAGTCCGTAGTAGTTATATGTGGAAGGACTAGAGGGAAACACATGCCTCTATTGATCTTTCTAGAAATAAAGTTCCTGTTTATTTTTTCAACAGCACATTTGTCCTTCAAATGGCTTCCTGATCTCCTCAAACTCTTTGATGTTGTTTTTATCAGAGAAGCTGTTCACATAAGTAATAACACATTAAAATGTGAATTAAAATGTTTTTTTTTTTACAATCATTCAACAATTTATAGCAGTTGACATAATATTGAAGAAATCAAACTTCTTTTCCTTATTTTTCAGAGCTAAAGATACTATAGGCAGAGGACTGTTGCAAAACCGAGGCAACCACAGAGGCCTGATTCTCGAGATCACACCAGAAATATTTCAGACATGATGCTCAGAGTAATAGACATGAATTTATTAGAAGGGATAGGAAAGGGGGAAAGGGGGACACTTTCAAGGGAGAGAGTGGGTCCTCTCAGAGAGGAGAAGGATGGAATGCCCCTCCTGTCCTCCAGTTTTATTGAGGTTTCCAGGGAAGTTTCCAGAGAATCCTGCCCAGGACCACCTTTTGACTTTTGACTGACAGCACAGGAACTGCATCCGAGAGAGAATGGTATGGTGTGGTGTTTGCAGAGTAGGAGTTAAAGAAATTGTATGCTCTGTTTTTGCTTCAATTTCCTGCCTCCTTAATCAGTTTGTTACTCTTTGACTAACTCTCAGCAAGCTTTCTTTGTGAGGGTCTTGATGTTTTGATTGCCAGGATGATTGGGGGTGGTGACATAGTTTTGTTGATAAGGAAGGGTCTAGGCCACTTGTCAGAGTGTGGTATGATCTTGAAACAATAGTTTTTCTTAATTTTATTTTTAATTATTTGTTCTTTTTAGTTATATGTGACAATAGAATGTATTTTGACATATTATACATACATGGGATATAACTTGCCATTCTTGTGGTTGTACATGATGTGGAGGTACACTGGTCATGTATTCATACATAAGGATAGGAAAGGGAAGTTATGTCTGATTCATTCTATTCTCTTTCCTATTCCTATCCCTTCTCCCTTCCCTTCATTCCCCTTTGTCTAATCCAATGAACTTCTATTCTTCCCTTCCCTATACCCTACCTTATTGTGTGTTAGCATCCACATATCAGTGAGAACTTTCAGCCTTTTTTTGGGGGGGGGGATTGGCTTTTATCACCTAGCATGATAGTCTCTAGTGCCATCCATTTACTGGCAAATGCCATAATTTCATTCTTCTCTATGACAAAGTAATATTCCACTGTGTATATGTACCACATTTTCTTTATCCATTTATCTGTTGAAGGGCACCTAAGTTGGTTCGATTAGCTTAGATATTGTGAATTGAGCTGCTATAAACATTGATGTTGCTGCATCACTATAGATGTTCATTTTAAGTCCTTTAGGTATATGCTGAGGAGTGGGATAACTGGGTCAAATGGTGGTTCCATTAAAAGTTTTCTGATGAATCTCCATACTACTTTACAGAGTGGTTGCACCAGTTTGCAGTCCCACCGGCAATGTTTGAGTGTGACTTTTCCCTCACATCCTCACCAACATTTACTGTTACTTGTATTCTTGATAATTGCCAACAATAGTTTTTCTTAAGGGGATGTAATTATGGCTTGGTGAGGTCTTAACATACCAACCCCCATCTTCCAGGTACTTATCTGTCAGATAAGGCTCCCTGTGGTTTTTAGCAACCCACCCCTATCTTTCTCCTGCTTACCCATTCGTGGCTGACTAGCTACCTAACACAGGTAATGCTTAAAGTTATCATAGCAGGAATGGGGTTAGACTAATCAAACTTTTCTATAGTAAGTATTTCAAAACAATAATGAGGTTGGCTGTAATTTGTAGAGTATGTGTCTGTTGTTAAAGGTCATCTGGGGGCTGGGGTTGTGGCCCAGTGGTAGAGCACTAGCTTGTGCACTGAAATATATTTAGTTAAATCACACAGGCTGCAAATGAACAGACATAGCAGAACTATAAGAAAATTGATTTTTGTTTGTTTCTTGGAGTTGCTCCTTACAAAAGCCTCTACCTGACCTTTTTATTCATCATCATCAACAGACTACATCTTCGGTTACCCATCCTGTTCTTTGGATACCTTGAACCAGATCTCCTTCAGTACTGCCTCATACAAAGTTTACAGATGCCCCCAAATAGCTCATTTGCATCTGATTATTGACAGAGCTGAGCAGGTGGTGCAGGAACTTCTTGGCCACGTGAGGTATGCTGTATTGGGCAGTGCCAGGTGATGTTCACTGGGCCTGCCAATTTAGAGGGTTGGAGGAGAAAACCTCTGGTTCCACTCAGCTAAGAATTTTAGAAAATCCTAAAGATGGAGGAAGGTGACCTGCTAGGAAGATGCACAACCTCTGGCCATCTCTGTTTCTGTGAAGCCAGTACAGGTGATTAGAGTCTCGTGGCATGCCTCTAACACATGTCCTGTGCGTCAGTTGGGAAACTGTGACTTAAATGCATAGATTATGGCCTTACTATCCTTACTCTTCTTTCCAGCTGCTACTGGCAGAAAGGAGACAAGAGGAAGGACAAGGAAACTCATTTTAACCTGAAACCCCATACCTTTCCTCCCCAAGTCAATTCTCTTTCCCAAGCCCATCACTCTCAGATTTGGGGGAAATCTATAAATATTTACTCACAATCTTAAACTTACTGGAAATTTCCCCACTTATAACAATTTTCCTGTGCCCTGTTAATTAGTGCACTAATACATGTGTATTCTAGAATAGATTGAGCAAAGGGAGATACAAAACCCATGATAATTGGTACTTTCCCAGCAGTATGTATTCACCAGATAATGGAGATGACATTAAATAAAGGATCTGGAGAATTGCCAGACCATCATAACAGCCCTGTGATCACCAGACTCTCTGATATCACACCCACACACCTTCCTCTGCTCGCCATTTATAACATTTCCTTTGAAAAGAGAAGCTTGAGATCCCCCAAATGCTCCCCACTCCAGATAACAGCCATTCTCCCTTGAATGTATATTTCTTGCTTTCCTAAATAAATGCGATGCATGCCGAAATTCTTTTCTGTCACATCCTGAGTTGAGACACCACTCTCTGGGACCTTCTTGGACCCCCTCTAGTGGAGGTCCCTCTCTGGTGGCATCTCACACTGGTACCTGACCTGGGACATTCTGAATCACTGACTTTGATAAGTTTACCTGATTGCTTCTCTTTCTTCTTTGTACTTTGACTATACTTATTAAATATAAGCTCCTGTACTTCCAATCCCTTTCTCTGCCTCATTCACTTCTAAAGGCTGGGACATGCGAGCCCATCTTCCTAACTTGTTATTGCTCCATTTTTTTTGAATGAAATTTTAAATTTGTTTTAATTAGTTATACCTAATAGTAGAATGCATTTATGCACTGTGATATACATAGATGGGATATAATTTCTCATTTTTCTAAGTGTTCAGGTTGCAGAATCATATTGGTCATGTAGTCACATATATGCATACAGTAATAATGTGTTTTCATTCCACTATCTTTCCCATTCCCCCATCCCCTCCCGCCCCTTCCTTCACTTCCCTCTATCTAATCTAATGCTCTTTTTCCCTAGTGCCTCACCCCCCGACTTATTGTGAATTCCCATCCACATATTAGAGAAAACATTTGGCCTTTGGTTTTGTGGGATTGGCTTATTTCACTTAGCATGATATTCTCCAACTCCAACCATTTATTGGCAAATGCCCTAATTTCACCCTCCTTTAAAGCTAAGTAATATTCCATTGAGTATATATACACCATATTTTCTTTATCCATTCATCCATTGAGGGACACCTAGGTTGATTCCATAGTCTAGCTGCTCCATTTTTTTTTGGTGGCTGGGGAATCCCTGAGTTGTGAAGATTCAAGTGGTGATGAGGTAATGGTTAATACTGTCTTTGAGATCTGGAGGAGTCTTCTGAACTCTAATCGTCCAGGAGTTCATTGATTTTTTTTCTTTTTTATTTATTTTTTTTTTGATGTGTGTGTCACAATTACAATGCCAGGGACCTGGTAATAGTTAGTGCTCAATAAATGGTAATTAAGTAAATTTATATAAGAATGGATATCATCATCTCCACATTTTCTGTACCCTGGATGGACAGGTAGTTGTGACCTTTTATTATTTATTACCATATCCCAATCAAAACAAGTTATTATGATAGGAATCAAATTTTTTAAAGGTAAATAACCATATTCTTATTCATCAGGTTTTCGAACATCCAAATTCTGGGAAGAATGGAGGAAATACAACTGAATTGCTGAACTAATACACTCAGCTTTAGCAACAGAGAGAACACGGATTCCATCTTAATACCTACAGTGAGAGGTACTTTGAAAATTTTCTACTGTGCACAGATGTATTCTGAAGTTGGAAATATCAAACACGAGGCCGACAGCTAACATCACAGATGTTTGAAAACAAACAAAAGGAGAATGCGATTTGATTATTTGTTTATTTCTAAAAATTCTGAGAACAATACACTGACACCTCATTTGGCTAACAGAAAATAAAAGGCACTGCACAGACACCGTTTCCCATCTCAAATGGGCACGTTTTCTGCTGTGCTTATTTTATTTTTTTTTTTTTTTGGTTGCTCTACATTTCCTTGAAATATATCCCCAGTCTGTTCTTCTAAAACTGATATTTCTTAAAAAGCTCAGCTTCAAAAATGTCAAACATAATGAAAAATGAAAATCACAAAAGAGAAAGTTGTTCACAGACACTCCCCTGGGGTTCCCTCATGTTTCTGGGTCACCATGCCGACTCTCCATGTGTTAGAAATAACATCCATAGTATACTTAGCAGGGAACCCCTTGTGGTCAGGGTCAGAGTGGGCTCCAAATAAACAAAGCCAACCCTTTCCTTGAAGACAATGTACCATCTGCTTAGAAATACTCTACATCATCCACCAAAGCAGTTCCAAAAGAAGTTCCCCTTTCAAAGTATAAGAAAAGGAAAGCTCCTTTGGAAATATTATAAAAGGGCACTATATTTTCATCATTTGGGGCTAGAGTGGATGAATGATATGGGACCAAGGCCTGGCCCATGGGCAAACTTGATGAATACCATCCAAAGGAAGCAGTGAATAAGCACTAAATTTCTGACCAATTGAGGACCTACAAACTCTTATCAATAGAGAGGACAAGCAAATGGCACAGAATTGCAGAATAGTCAAGCCAGAAAGGAGTCCAAATCCTTTCTGTAAAAGAAGGAGTAAAATTTGCTCCTCTCTTAAAGATGGGGCATCTGAAATCAAGAGTGAACTGCACAAATTTTGTCTCATAAATGCTTCCATACTTACTAACATTAATATCACCAGCTATTTAAGGTATAGTTTATTGAGCCTGTGAGAATGTGCTTAAAATCTTAGTTTCTAAAATTGAAGATAATAATCTAAACTCCAACTATTCTACTTATTAGCTATGTGCCCTTGGCCAGATTATATAATTGCTACCTCTTAGATGCAGTTTATTTGCAAACTGTTTGGAATAATAACTTTCTCATTACTTGTGGTTACAATTAAGTAAAATCTTAATCAAGAGCCAGGCATGTCATAGATGATCCATAAATATCAATTATCATTGATATCAGCTGTAATAAATATTCCTTTCATGTGCTAATGTTCTACAAACTGAAAAAGGAGAAAATCATAAGCCTAACTTCTGAAAAATCTCAATCAGCAGTAGCATCTTTTGTGCAGAGTTATAGGTTTCTGTATAAGCTATTGAATCCAATTGGTGTAACGTTTTCAATACTGAATATAATATAGTATATTAATATAATATCAAGTATTAATATAGTATATGTTTCACATATTATTTCATGTATTATTCATTCACAGAAACTTTTCCTGGCTTTAGTGAGTAGTTTCTACTGAAGAGTCTCCTGTCTTGATATTTGTAACAGATCCTATAGTATCTATCTTTTTTCTAATTCTCAAAATCACACTGTGCAGTGATTTTATAAAGGGAACTCACACAGAGAAGAAACACCAGGCAATCAAGTTAAACTCAAACTCGCACTGCTTCCAATAAGTAGCCTAAATGGCCAAATGCCCTTCACAGCTTTTGAGAGGGCCATTCTGTCTGCTAGCTTTGTTCCAAACTGTTTCATTTGGAAACATCCATGGCACATCAGTGAGCTGTTGGCATGCCTGAATGTGATTCTGACTGTCAAAGGCCTGGGTCCTTCTTAGAGTCTGTCTCAGCTGCCAGCTTGGTTTGGAATATCCTTGGGGAAAACGAGTGCCACTTCCTAACTGAATTAGGTAGCAATATCCATAAAGTGCACCGCTCGGTAATGCCAACAGTTATATTTCAGTATGACCCATATGAACAGAAGATGGGTATGCCAAGAACTGTGAAGGGTCTGAGATTTTACCTTTCATGTAAGCTAACAAATTAGTTTCATGGATGCTGGCAGAAGAAACAAACTTCTGGGTCAGAGACAAAGACTTTAGTATTCACAGTATGAGATTCATGTTCGCATTGGTTTCTCTTGTTCCTTATGCCTTGGGACAATGCAGAGGTAGACTGAGGTGGCTGCTGCACACCCAGTTGGTCTATGTCTCAGCTGAGGAGTCTGATTCAGGAAAACCCATCCAAATTTTGCCCCTGAGACCTTCTGCTCAGGAAGCAGATCTGCCCTCTGCCTTGGAGGGAGATGTTATCTTTATCACCCTAGACAATTTGCTACACAAGTGTCTTTGAAAAGATGGCCCAGAATAAAACTGTCAGTGCCTTGCTTAAAAAAATGGGAGAAATAGAGAAACCCATGGAGAATTGGCTCTCAACAGGATATAACACAGTGTGGTTCTGTGATGGATGGTACCTCAGTTGGACCGCTGTGGGCAGGATGAGATGGAGATCCAAGAGAGGCAATTCCTGTTTCATGTTTTATATAGAGTGTTTTTATGTAAGCTTTCCTTTAAAGAAAGGCATCTGTGGTTAGTACTAAACTAGTCTAGCAAATAAAAACTAAAACACAAAACAAACATGTAATATAACATTACTGGAGAAAGGCAAGGAGCTATGGATTCAAGGGATTGTGTAATAGACTCTTGCACTAACCAATGTGTAACAGTGAATAAATTGTTTAAGCACTAAGAACCTCAACTTTATTTGTAAAATGGTGATACTAATATTGTCTATCATACAAAGTAATTGGGGAGTCTGGATAAAGATAATGTATTGAATTCTGACACATAGCCCTCAAAAATAGGGCTTGCCTTCTGTAGCAGATGCTGTAGGTACGTGGTTCAGAGATTATGGATCCCTTTCATCTATTTAATGCATCATTGCATCAGGTGTTGGGGTGCTGCCGTAGGCAAGAATTTTTCTCAGAGAATGATTCTTGTTTGATTGGCAGCCTTTCCTGGAGATGTGTTGGACTCATGTTCCCTCCCTACCCCCATGGCCAGTGGTTGATCAACAGTTGATCATGAAAGTGATTTGAAAATCCAGCTCTGTTGACTCAAGGTGGGACAGACTATGAAGTGCAGTTCACCTTCCAGAGTGCCCAGGGAGATCAGATGGAAGTCAGGCTTTGGCTTCATCTGAAACTGCATCTTTGCTTAGCTTCTGCCCCTTCCCTATCCTGTGTCCTTGCTTTACTTACATCTCTCCTTGAAAGCACCTCCTTAATAAATCACTGATTTATTAATGAGAAGTGAACATGAATATCTATCTCATGTTCTGCTCCCTGGGAACTTGCCCTAAGACACTATTCAAACATTGTCTCCATGTTGGCACAAATTGAACAGTATTCAACTGTACCAGTCACATTAATATTCTGATTTCCTCTAGTATATATCTCTAATCTGTCTTTATAATTGCAAAGTATTGGAGATGAAAGGCATATTCCTGTTCTGTACACATTTAAAATAAGAAATATTTTCCCAACATAAATATATTAAAAGAGGTGAGAATGTTTCAGTAGAGAAAATCAGGGAGCGTATTTTTAAAATTTTGTTGATCCAGATCAATAATTAACACTTTAATCTATAATTAGCACTTCATTTTATATTATGCATGCACTCACATTAACACACATACACATGCAACACTAGTTTTGTTATAATAATGCCTCTTTTGAAAAATGTGAATTTGTTCTAACATCATTTATGTATCAGGGAATAGTTTGAATATGACATGAATTTCGTGTTTTCTTAAGTATGATTTTGCCCATAGGAAACATTAGGTGAATTCAAAAAACTACACCATCCTGAGCCACTCAGGGATACAAAATATGCACAGATGCAACACACACACACACACACACACACACACACACACACACACACGTAACACTTAGTCACCTACCAGCTGCCTCGGTTTACTGCATATGTTATTTGCAGTGTTTATTTTGTTCTTTTTTTGTATTTGTGAGGGTTTTTGTTTTTTTTTTTTTTTTTTTTTTTTGGTAAAAAACAAAACAAAAAAATCTCAACCCATTCAAAACCCAAACCATGTTTCAGTGTCCTGGGTCAAAATCACCAGCAATGCATGTACATTTAAAGGAAATCTTTTAATATTGAAAAAAAATGAGAGGACATGTGACATCTGTAGAGCAACTGGCATAAAGGAATCCGTGTTGCAGTCCATTCTATACAAAGCCATGGAAAGCAAAGAAAGGCCTCTGACTTTAAGTGCTGCGAGGTCAATAAGAACATGACCTAAAGAGGTAAGGAAAATGGAAAGATTGTTAAGCATAAGGATTGAAGACCAGAGAGAGAGTGAGTGAGAGAGAGAGAGGAGAAAGAGAGAATGAATATCAGAAGCAACCTCGCTCATGATCAAAGAAAATATACTCTGTATACAAGAGGACCTTAAATGAAATCATCTAATTCTGCAAAAGTGGCTCCTTATTTACTTTTTAATCCAGAAGCAAAAATTGTACATATTTGTTACGAACAACATGCTATTTTGAAATATGCATACATCGTGGTGACTAAAGACTGGGGGTGAGTGGGGAGATGCTGGTTAAAGAATATAAAATTTCAGTATAAGGAAGAGTAAGTTTAAGAGAGCTATTTTACAATGTGGTTGACTGTAGTTAATAATGATGTGTTGTCCACAAATGGTTTATGCATTTGTAATCATTTAACATATATAAAACCATACTATTATTTTTTACTAGATTCCTGTCAGTTTTGCATGGTCCTCATGAAGTTTTTGAGCATTTTCCCCTGAACTCCATAAGCGCTATAATTTTTCTTTGGTGATTGTGCATAAGTCTGTGACTTCTGGGAGCAGACAGGACTTGCTTCAGTAGTGCATACATATCTACATCCCTTGCTTTCTCGTCAGATTGGAACACCCTCCCTTCTTATTCTATTTCCCAATTTTTACCCTTACTTCATATTTATCTCTCCTTCTCTGGAAAAGATGATTGTCTTTGGCTTATTGTCCATAGAAACAAGGATTTTGGAGTGCATGTGGTCTATTTGGGAGGTGATTCCAGAAATAAAACTGGAGGGTAGAAAGCAGATCACGAATGGATGGAGATGTGCATGTAGGGGGCGCTAGTGAGCAGCTTGCCTCTTGTGGCCCTTCACCCTCCAGCCTGCCTTCACAGGGATGGTGTGGACACATTTCACCTGGGAACAAAATATCTCAAATGTTTTTTTTCCTACTCCCATCTGTCATTGTCTGAGGACTGCTCCCAAGGGCATCAGTTCCCTGGCACTTCTTGTCTGCCCCATGTGTGGTCTGAGAGAAAGCCCTCAGATGGAAAAAGTCTCAGGTGTTTGCAGTAGAATGCTATTAGCATATAATGAAATGGTGAATGCACATGGGGTGTGGGGTGTGCGTTGGGGTGAGTGTGTGAGCATCTGCTGTTCCTCTGTTCCTGTATTGACATTCCTTGTCAAGGAAAAATATCGCTGTATACGTCTTTGAACTTAGATTCCTTTCTTTGAAGCACTTACTACATGGATCATTTTTCATTTATTTATAGAAGCATTTGTTATGTATTCAGTGGTGTGCTGGAGTCAGCGCACACTGGCTCACAAGATCTGATTGTTCTGGGAACCCATTAATGTCCTCTTGGCAGCTTCAAACAGGCCGTGTTGGGAGTCTTTACAACATAGAAATTGGCAAACACCACAAAATGTTCCCTCCCTCTGATCCTCCAGTGCCTTCTGGAAAGCCGGTTGTTGAATGCTTGCAAGCACAGCTGCTGTGTGAGTGGTTTGTGTCACTAGTGCACAAACTTGCTCCTTCTCTTCCAGGCCACAGAGTCGTCTGGGTCCCTCTTATGACTAAATTGACTTATCGGCTGCTTGAGGTGATTGAGAAAGCCTATGTGGACCATTACAAATGTCTGCCCCAAACCTCAATATTAATCTTAGCAGAGTGAATATTGACATCTTCTTGGCAGTAATTAGGTCACAGGAAGCATTGCAACTTGTGGCCACTGCGTCGTCAGTGGTCAATGGCAAGGAGAATATTTGTCACGCTAATTGCTCTGGGGAGAGGACATTCATTCAGTCCATTTTAGGGCTGAATATTATTAAACTCTGCAATCTTAGAGAAGAAGAGTGAGGATTGTGAATGCTTGAGACAGAACTTTCACCTCTGAAGAACATACTTACTCTTGTTTTTGAAGTGTTATTACATAGATTTTGCAAAACCGAATAAAAGCACACATGGGCTAAACTTCATAACCAATAAGGCCTCTCATGACTCTAAGTATCTGTGATATCCTGCCAATAACTCCCAGTGTTTTTAAAAATTGTAACATTAAGGTGCATTATTTGGGATGAAACATCAACAGTAAACAATCACCATGAAATAATGTGCTACATTTATGTCAGTGAATGAATGGAAAGACATTCTTTGGGAAATAAAATAGCCTCTGGGGAAAAAGATGAGAGGTGTATGGATTCAAGCTGATTTGCTATGTAATTCTATCTGGTTGCACACTTCTCCAAACAAGTTCCATTGGTTTAAATTCACTCTCCAAGTGTCCAGTGTGCACAATTGTACTTTAAATGTAAATGCAATTGGTTCTAAAATAGATAGGTTTCTAACTCCAATGACGAGTCACAGAGCAATTATTTTTGACATGTAAGATATTGTTCCCAGCGTGTAGTCTTTTGTAAGATTGAGAGAAACCTGGAATAAAAAGATTGTAACACTTTTAGGATAAATGGAGTGTGTCCATACATGTGTATGCAAGCATAAAGCTTTATGGGAATATTAGACTTTATTTTTGCTTTAACTCCAAACATAAATAGCAATTTTATACCAACCTCTGAAATCTCTGAAAAACATCTCTACCAAGAATGTTACAGATACATGGTTATAACCACAAAGTCACATGTGAGTAATACTAAATGTTATCTGATTCAAATAACCATCGGTGGTCTTTATGTCTGCAATTTGATTAACCAAGAACTCCCAATTACTGCATATAAATTATCAAAGTTCTACTAGTATGGGTAGGCTTTGGTTGAAGGGTAAAAGATATTCCTGTTTCTACTTCTAAACCAGAATCAGAATAGGAAGCAATCCTTGCATGTTTACTTTTAATTTATTTTTAATCAGCTTCATTTTAATCAGAAAATTACATCTAGAAAAAACTCATTGAATGATATCTAGAAAAAATGACACAAACATTTAATATTATGTTGACATTTTTAAATGTAACATTTCAGCATGGATGTATGCTAGACCAATGAGATGTTTTAAAGGAAAAGATGAGATTTAAAGTGCAAATAAATAAAGAACTTGCTAACCCGCATAATGCAAAGAATTAGCTTGAGGACTTATATTTCTGTAACCTTCTTCCAAGATTTTCTGATCTCATTTTCTTATACAAACAATGCACATCAACTACAAATACAAAGAATTTTAAAATTGTGAGAACATAACATATTTTTTTCAGGCATGATTTCAAATGACTTTTCAATTTATACAGCATTTATGAGTTTCATTTATTTACCCATGAACCCATTCATCTAACAAGCAAGGATTGGCTATCTGGGGTATATCAATGCATGTTAATTAAACATCAAATTTCTCAGAGGACTTAAAAAAATTTCTTCACAGGTCAGTTTCTATTTGCATTGAATACATCATCTGCCCTGTACATAGTAAGCTTCATAATTTCAAACTGGATTGCACATGATACATTAAAACAATATGCATTGAAATATTTTATTATAGTGGTAAAACATGGGCAATTAACCATATCTTTCAGGTTTAAATCTCAGCTCTACCTTCTACTAGCTCTATAGCCTCATTTTTTTTTTGCCTATAATGTGACAACATTGATAAAATTAATTAATTAATTAAAAATAAACCAAAAATTAAAATAGTAAATTAAAAATTGAATAAAATGGCTATTATTTATAATAATTCCTAGAATAGAGTTATCATCATCACATAATTATTAATACCAAAATATATAGTTCTTACTGAGTGCCACATACAGGCTTGTGTTACTAACTGGGGAGGGAAATCTGTAAAGTATATAAATTACTTGTGTTCTAATAGGGAGACATATCCACCCATAAACAGCTGTTCCACAAAAACATATGTAATACAACAGATGAATGTGTTGCGTGTGGCAGGAGTCAGAGAAAGGAGGTGAGATCCAAATTTGAGATGAGATCCAAAATGTGACTCATAGTTATCCAAGGAGGGAAGGAGGCAGTATGTTCTAATTCAAGGAGGCCTCTAAATAGTTAAATGTGTGTCCTACTGAAAATTAAAACACATTTACAATGTGTGTTTTGGTGGCTTGCTTCTGTGACAGAATAAAATATTTTGTACTATGGTGGAAAGAACACTGGCTTAAAGATGTAAAGACCAGATTTGCTTTGCATCAACTAACTGTGAGACTTGGGAAAATTTCCCAAAGGGCCAGGTGACTTTTAACATCTTCTTACCTCCTTTCTTAAACACTTTTAAGTTAAGTTTGCACTTCACTGTAAACACTCAACAACTGTACAAAATGAGTTTTCAAATCTACAAATGCAATCTAGTATGGATGTTAGGGAGAAAGATAAAAATGGATTTTGATGCTTGCTTTGTTAACTCACTAGGGATTTTACATGACAGGCAGTGATGAAGAAGAAATCTCTGTTTATTTAGTTTAAAGACAGGTTTAGTATCCCTTATCCAAAATGCTTGGGACTAGACTTGTTTTGGATTTTAGATTTTTTCAGAGTTTTGAATATTTGCATATGTGTAATGACATATCTTAGGAAGGGGACCCAAGTCTAAACATGACACTCACATGTGTTTCATATATATCTTAAACATATAGTCTGAAGGTAATTTTATATTTTGAATAATTTTGTGCATAATGCAAAGCTTTATCATATAGAATTTTCCACTTGCATCATGTTGGCACTCAAAAAGTTTCCAATTTTGGATCACTTTGCATTTCAGATTTTTGGATTAGGTGTGATCAATCTATATTTATTGATAAATTGAGAACAAACATTTACACTAAGTAAAGGATAGATCCCTCCCCGAGAAGATAAGCTTATTTTAATTCTCACAGTTACTGAATTGGATTGTTAAATTGATAAAATTTTCCTTCTACTGTGATCAGGGTTTCTCCTGGTTGACTCATGTCCTGAGGGAAATGTATATACAGGAAACTCCTTGAGGTGAGGTGTTGCAGCAGCTCCAAGACTTACCTTCCTATGAGCTGAACGAGGTCTTTGAAGGACTATCTTTTTTCTCTCTTAAGTGCTGTAGCAAGGTCCCTATTATGGTTTGGATCTTTAATGTCCTTCCAAAGCTCTTGTATTGAAGGCTTTGTCTCCAGCTTGTGGGGCTACTGGAAGGTGGTGGAAACTTTAGGATGTGGATTCTAATTGCAGGTGGGTCACTGAGTGTATGTATGCCCTGGTTCTTTTCTCTCTTTGCTTCCTGGCTATGTGGTGAGCAGCTTTCCTTTGCCATGGGCTTCCTGTCATGATATTTCTGCCTGACCCAGGTCCAAAAGCCACTGCACCAACTGATCATGCACCTACAACTTCTGAAAGCATGAGCCAAAATCTTTCCTCCATTAAAATTGTTCGTCCCGGGTATTTTGTCACAGTGATGGAAAGCTGACTAGCACAGACTAAGAACTGAATCTCGCTGGCTATGAGTATCTATTCTGATTTATCTTTGCCAAGAAGAGGTGAGGTTCTAATGATTCTAACTTTTATCATAAGACTATTTCTGGGGCTGGAGATGAGCCAACTTCATTGAGTCATGTGCACTAAGATCAGGGTCGTCTCCCAATCTTGGTAGAGTTACCTGAAGAAGTAGGAGAAGATGCCGCTTGGCAAAAATGAGCAATGCCCCTTGCAAACAAGGTCTAGATGGACACAAGTCTCCAAAAAGAGACCACCTTCCATCTATGAGTCATAAAATAGCGATGGAAGCCATAAATAACTTGACATTTTCTTTTCACTCAGTTGTCTCATTTTAAAGCTCTCTTTCATGAGGAAGTTGAAGAATTATTATGCCCATTAGTATCTGGAATGATGTAATGGCACTCTATCTGTCAAATTGCTTAAAATTATTTGTATTAAGGGCACAGAATGTGTCCCTAGCCTTTGCTCAAATAACATTTGCCTCTTTATTTAAAGATGATATATCCTCTAAACAGAGGATAAATGGAAAGTAAAATAAAATCCAGAGGCACATTCTATGTAGACCAGAGGAATTAAAAACTATAAAAATTAGGTTTAGACATTAATCACTATTTGGTTATTTTTAGATTAATTTGACTAAAATATTTAATATTAGGATATATAGCTTTTCATTATTGTTGATGCTCAAATACTATGTTTAATGAAACAAATAATTGTCCTCAGGGCCCAACACATCCTACTAAAGTATGCACAGAGTGTGGATTGCAACAGATGCTAATCTTATTGGATAGAATGAAAAAGATTCATATTTTACATATTTTTAAAATATATGGCACAGCAAAATAAATTTTGGCTCAGGAAACCAAAAGGCATTGGTATGTGTTCTCCTTCAACTTATGACATATGTGGCTTTGGGCAATCCACTTTAATCTTTTTAAGCCTATATTTTCTAATGAATAAAATGAGAATGCAAAAAAGTGCTTACTTCAAGGAGTTATTCTGAGAATTAAGTGAGATAGGCTATTTAAGGCACAGAATGTATTATCTTGCTCAAAAATTATCACTTTGATTTTTGTGGTAGCTCCTATGTAGGCATGCTATTGTTTGTGTGATCATCCTGTTATAGCTAAAAATTTAATTTCTTTTAAGATTGCTAAACAACCTCAAAGTGAACATTTTTGTATGTAAATATTGTTCTGGACCACTTGACTTATTTCCATAGAATCTAATCCTGAAGAGATGCCCTCAGGTCAAGTATTTCTAGAGTTACAACAATATTTTTGAAATTCTATTCTGGTGCCCTTGACCAAGAGTGACTGGTTTTATTCCCGGACAGGAGTTTCTTATTGCATTGCAAATAGCCATACAAACGTGGCTTGTTTTCTGTGGAGTGACCCACACCCAGTGGTCTATTTTCCTGGTTGCTGGCCTTTAAAAAGGCTAACTAACAAGCTGTTAGACTGCTGCCCTTTGAAAGGGCAATCCCAGACTGCACTCCCAGACCAGAATTGCTTATTTGTTCTAGCCTGATATTTTTGTTCTGCACATGCTAGAAGGTTTTCAGGTTGGTTCTGGTGTTTGTCTGAAAGCTGTGAGGGATATAGCTAACAGGAAACTTAAAAAAATGACATGAATATACTTATCTCATAATTCTATTTTCCCTTTCATTAGTCATTGATTTTTGTCTCTGGCTTTGTAGCCGTATGTTTTTCTTTAATGAAATAATCTTAAAAAGGGGGAGAGATAAATTTATATATCTCTATCTCTCTACCTATCCAGCTATCATATGTAACAGATTTAAACTAATTTTGTAAAAAAAAAATAGAATTTTAAAGAATCAAGAGCAATGTTTTTCATATACTGAATCAGAATAGTGCAGTATAAAAGGCTGAGCTAGGGTGACCAACTCTTCCAGTGGACCCAAGACTAGGAGAATTTTCTTGGATGTAGGAAAACAGGGAAAGTCAGGGAAATTGGGAAAGTCTCAGGGAAACTAGAATTGGGGGGGGGAGGAGTGAGTGAATTGTAAGTCAGAGTAAAACCATTTCAGAGGTCAATATTCTTTTAATTAAAAAAATTAAATTAAAAATTTTAAAAATTAATTAAAAAAGAAATAAAACCTTTGGCTTTGTCCATTCTACACTGGGCTCCTGCAAGAATTACAAGTAATGCCACTTGGTGCCATATATATGCACTTTCTTGACAATGCCTGGGACTCTCCTGCCTATACCAGGTTGAAGTAGGCACTGTAAATTCTCCAGTGCCACATCTTCTTAACACAATTACTTCAGTTCAGATTGCCACTCCCTCTAGTCACAGAAGTCTGGCTGTCCTTCCTCTCTGTTTTCCCAGGAGTCACTTGCCTGGATAAAGTTGTTTAGAGCTTTCCTTTTGAGTCACACAAATGGAGGGACAAGAAATTTTGTAGGAAGGGTCTCTGATGAGAGTGGTAGTGGTAGGGACATGCTATCTTTTCATTTTTAGTTTTTCTTGATTCCCAAGTTTTACTTCAACATTTGAACATTTGTTTGAGATTTCTTTCCTATCTTCCTATGGCATCTGTGTTTTTTTTTTTCTTTTCAGTGATACTGGGGATTGAAGGCAGGGCTTTACCTAAGCAAGCACTCTACCACTGAGCTACACCCCCAGTCCTTTTTAGTTTTTATTTTTAGACAGGGTCTTGCTAAGTTGTCCATGTTGGCCTTGAATTTGTGATCCTCCTGCCTCAGTCTCCCGAGTAACTGAGATTACAGGCGTACACCACTGCACTCAGTGACTTCTGTGTCTTTTAGATATTTCCAAGACACACAGCTATTTTACTACCACTACAGCTCATATTATTGTTATTAGAATTAATATTGTTGGTTTTCTTTATCACCACCTTTTTTTTTTTATCAGTAGTTGCCATTTATTAAGCAAGTGCTATTCTAGACACTTTGCACAATGTCCCATGAATTTCACCATGAATTCTAAGATAGCTGTGACTACCCTCATTTCATACATAGAAAGGCAAAGGTTCAAGAATTTAGGTGCATATCACTTTCAGGGCACAACATTTTATAATGAAAAATATGAAGGTTTACAAGTGGGGCAAACTCAGGTCCAAGTCCTTGCTGCTCTCTTTTGCCAAAGATTTTGTAGCTGTGAGGATAAAACCTTCCTCTGTCCACTGAGATACTCTTAGAAATGGCATAAGATTGCATGGGGATTTCCTGAGACACAGATTCTGATTTAGTATGTTTAGCATGGGGCCCCCAAATTCTGCATATACAACAAGTTCCTAAGAAATGCTGATGCTGCATTTCTGGAGATGCCAATTAGATCAGCAAGGGTGAAAGCATAAATACCTAAAACTACAAAGCCCATGAATCGGTACTGGAAGCGGCCAGGACATGGCAAATGTTTCTCTTTGTATGCAGATTTCATACATTTCTCTTGGCCAGTGCCAGTGATGCCATATCTAATCAAGTTCTTTGAAACCTTGAACCAAAGAAATCAAAAGTTTCTCTCCTCAGACAACTGCTGATCTTTGCATTGCAATATAGAAAGCCTCTGCTTGCCTTAGAACTCAGTCTCCTTACACACAGATAAGAAGTGAAGGAAGGGGCAGTTGATTTCTCTCGAAGGACTAGAACTTTCAGAGAATGGGGAGGCAGAATTCAGCTCTGGCCCATCAGATGCCAGGGAGTATTTCTCAACTTTTTCAGCCTATGCCTTTCTCACTGATTAGTCCAATAATTTGTTAACTAATCATCTGTCACACAGCACATTGCCTGGGATGTCATGAGCATTCAGTGATTGAAGGCTTGTTGAATTCATTATATCCAGGAGACCCTTCATAGTCCATAGAACCCTTCACTTCTTAAGATGTGCCATAAAACTAGAGGATTCTGTTTCAAATAAGTTTGGAGAGTGCATAGCATAGCCCTTTCTTGGAGATTTGCAATACCCTCTGTGTAAAATTCTCTGAGCAGTAATAGACCCATTGCACAGATTGCTTTCTTTAATAATATGTCCGTGTTTTAGAAGTCTTGGAGAGTTAGGATTCTGTTTGTAAGGAGGTAGCATGTTACAGACATGCCACCTTTCTCCTCTACCAATTGATAATAAGCATCAGTAGTGACTACAACCATACATGTTTTCAAGCAGAGCCTAAAATAGGAAATCGGGCCACCAATCTTTAGCCTCCTGTTCTTGCTTCCTGCCTATTCCTATGTACTCAGCTTTATAAACTGTACTTTTGTGCTAAGGGAATCTACCCTTAGGTTGACCAGGGTTAAGAATACATTCTATGTCTGGGTGCTGTGGTGCATGCCTGTAATCCCAGCAGCTTGGGAAGCTGAGGTAGGAGGATTGCAAGTTCAAAGCCAGCCTCAGCAAAAACAAGGTGCTAAGCAACTCAGTAAGACCCTTTCTCTAAATAAAATATAAAAAAGGGCTGGGATGTGGCTCAGTGGTTAAGTGCCCCTGGGTTCAATCCATAGTACAAAAAAAAAAAAAAAAAAAAAAGAATAAATTCTGTGGACATGCATTAGGTATCTCAATTTGCATTGGTCCTGTCTGTGGTTACATGCCTAGTTTTCTACTTTTAATTATATGGGAATTGGCGTGCATCTGATCTTTATTACTGGGAAGAAACCCACATCTATTCTCTTGAGAAGTAAGGAAGAGCAAGTTAAAAAAAAAAACTCCTTTTAAAGGAAAGGATTCATGTATAGGTACTAGCACAGTGTCTAATACATAGAACATATCATTTTACTATTGCTGTTAGTACTGGTCTTCCTAGGTAGAGGTCAACACTTACTAAACAGCATTTATTATTATTTAAAGTGTATTAACAAGATTAGCAACTAGTAGGATGTGATTCTCAATATTAGCCATTCCCTTATCCTTTTAGTCTTTTGCTTATCTTAATTAACATTTTTTTTCTATTTGCATCAGTTTCTATGACCATACTTTTACTGCTATTAAAACACTTCAAGAAAATTGACATTCTCAAGAATGAATCCCATGGAATTATCTTCCACATAAGTTAAGATTATGTTGAAGGAATTAGATTGCTAAATAAGACCTATTAAGGAATGATATTTTTGTTTAGTGAAAAAATAACTGGGCTAGGAATAAGAGGACTGAGGTTCTAATTCTCATTCAATCCCTTTAGCAATATATATTTTTGCACACTGTATCTCTCTACATGTTCCCTGCATGTGTCCATAAAATGTGGGAACAAAAAGGTCTTCTTTTGAGAGGTGACAGGAATACCACCAAAGATCCAACTCCTTAAGTCAATAGTTACTATATTGGTATAAATTAAATCAATTTATTTCCTTTTTCTGAGTATCAGTTTTAGCTATTAAAAAATTGTGTTGAAAATGACTAGATGATTTTATTATCTTTTCAGGTATGTTAGACTCAGAATTCTCAGCCTTCAGATAATAACACAACCTTGGAACTTGGTCCCTGTGTTAGGGTTCTGCAGAGGGGACAGAACTAATGCAATATGTATGTATCTAGACATACAGAGAGGATACAGATATAGATACATAGATGAATGATGGAGAGGGGAATTAGTAGAATCAGTTCATGGGATTATGGAAGCTGAGGAATCCCATGGTAGATCGTCTACAAGGGAGACCCAATAGTGTGGCTTAGTCCAGACTGGGGAACCAGGGAAGCTGATAGTGTAACTCAATCTGAGGCTGAAGGACTGAGAACCTGGGTTGGGGGTACTGGGGTAAAATGCTGGAGAACCTGGAGTTTACGTTCAAGGGAAAGAGAATAAATGTGTCACAGCTATAGGAAACAGGTGGCAGGAGGAGATGGAGATAGAGATATAGAGAGATAGAGATAGAGAGGGAGAGAGAGAGAGAGAGAGAGAGAGAGAGAGAGAGAGAATGAGAGCATTTTCCCTCTGCTTTTTTGGTCCATTTTATTTCTACCAATTGGACAATGTCTGCCCACATTGAGGGTGGAACTTCCCTACTCAGTTCTCTGACTCAACAGGGTTGTCCTCTCCAGAAACACCCTCAAAGACACACCCATAAATTCTGCCTTTTCAGCTATCTAGATATTCTGTCATCCATTCATCACCTAAAATTAACCATCATTGGTCCCCTTTTCAGTTTGGAGGCACATACATATATAATTTCAGCTAAGAGCCTTGACTCTGGAAAATGATTCCATTTTTAAGATAACTAAAGAGAAGGAGCCAGTAATTTTCAGGAGGTAGCTAGGAAGGTATATTCATGTAGAAATGAAATTCCAACCTACATGAGGAATGGTTTTACTTTGGCCTATCTCAAATTTCAGCACCTAGAACAGCACCCCGAAATAATTGTTGAATGAGTGAATGAATGAACGAATGTATTATACTGAGAACACTGTGGTAGTGGAGAAACTAGTTTCTTGTGTGACCTTGACCTTATCTAGTAGCAGTTTATGGCCATTATAATTTGCAGTGATCAAGGATGCTCATAGGAGTTAACGTCAGGAAGCATGATAACCACTAACACCACAGCTTCCCTGAGGGGCCAAGATCTGCATGATGATTCTAAATTGGGGATTGTATCCCCCTGCCTAACCCTGCCAGTGTTGAGAGCACGAGAAATCACAGGGGATGACAATGTCTTTTTCGCTTTGGTAGGGGTGGTTAAATCACCATGGTGATTACTAAAATTACGACACAGCCTCATGAGGCAATTGAGCAGAGATTTCAAAACTGTCAATCACGAGTGTTCATGCACACAGAGTCCACAGCGAAACCAAAGGATATTTTAAGTGCTATTTCATCCATCAGACTTACTAGAAAAACTAATGTTAAAAAAGAAAAGAACAAACTGCTAGATTTAAGTGAAGTCTTCATTGTTTTGGTCAGTTTACTATATTTCACAATTGTACCTTTTGAAAGTTCTTAAATTCTCTTCAGTGGTTTTCTACCACTCTTAGAATGATATTCCAACTTCTCAAGAATTGTTTTTGAATTACCTTCCATGTTTTATAGGCTCTGTCTATTTATCTCATCTATGCTGTCTCTTTCTTCCTCACTCTGCCCAGGTCACGGGCTTTCTGACTGTTTCTTGAGTGTAGGGAATTTCTTTTGCTATTCCTCGTTTTGTAGCAAGGTCCATATTTTATTTTCCTGCCTGATTCATTCTCAGTCCTCCAGCCCCATTAACTGCCATCTCCTGAAGAAGCCTTCATAAACTACTGTGTCCACAGGAAGCCCACCCTCGATAGCTATGCAGTGCTAAGCCTTCTTTTACCTTTTGTTACTTACCCACTACTACTATCCTCACCACTAACACTGCAAAACTTAACTCCCAAGATGGAAAGAACCAAAATATTGCTTATTTACATTTTGTCAGGCACTGTGCTAAGTTCTGGTTAGAGCTGAACAAAATATTTGTTGAATAAGTAATAAGCCTAAATAGAGTAGGAGATGGGACATCTACTCTGGCAATTCTTGATTTCTTTAGACATAGGAAATAAACCATGCAAGATATGGTACAAAAAGTTCTAAAAGCTTTGCTGTGGCCCTGACTCTACCTCTCTATTTGAAATATTCCCTTTACTCAAAATTTTTAGAACTCCTTAAGTCTTGGGGCTGTGAAGAACTACACAGGTTAGACAGACTCTTCCTGAATGAATCAGCTTACCATCTTTTGGGTATTTAACCACTTGATTAATAATAAATTTATGGTTTCCTTAAGGCTTTTATTGTGAAAGTGAAAGAAGCAATAAGAAAAACTAGGTTACTTTTGCTTTACTTGAACTGGCAGTTCTTAAAATTAATTGTTTAAGGCACTAGTGTCACATTTTCAAGTGTTTGAAAGAAATGAAAGGAACCTCAATCTTACATTACATCCTCCAACTGGGATAAAGTCTTACACATATGTATAAGGAGATTTGGGAAACAATGTTTTCTATAGCAACCCAAATGTCCATCCAAAGGAAACAGGGTAGTTAAACCATATATTTTTAAACAATGGAAGATACTCAACAATAGTCTTAATAAAATGAACTAGATTCAATTTGATCCTTAAGGATAAATGTCAAGAACTTAATATTGAAAGATGGCAAGAAGCAAGTTGCAAAAAAAGCTAAAAGAAGCTTCCTATTTAGGAAGCTAAAATCATGCAAATTATATTTTCTTAATTAATGTAAAGGGTAGAATTACTTATAGCCAAGATTTGAAACACACACATATGGGTTGGGTAAGTGAGTGTATTTTAGTAGTGTGTGTTCTACCTATGATAAGAAATAAGACACTCGAGTGATTCTCTAGCACAGGAGTTGGCAAACTTTGGCCCATATGTCAAACCCAGCCCACTCCCTGTGCTTGTTTGCGCACAATTAAGACAAGCATCCCCTAGTTTGCTTAATGATCCCTACAGATCATGAGAAGACAGTCCTGATGACCCAGGTGCTAGTGGTTGGAAAGCAGCAAGAGAAAGACATACACTGAGAGACACATCAGTCCATCTCTCCATGCTTATTTGGTTTCTTCAGTAAGGTTTGTAAGAATAATTGCTCCAAGAATTGCCTCATCAGCTTTTGCTGCAAGTATAAGCCCATGTGAACTGTATTTTCTTTTCTGTGACCTGGAGATACCTGCTGTTGAGAGAAAGGTGAAGACTTGCAGTGTTTCGGTACCCTGGGTTCCTAGGTCATGTACCAAGAATGTTCACTCTATGATTATATTTAATGTTAAGCACTGTAGCATCTCCTTCAACTGGTCCTTTTGAGTCTAAGGATATAGAATTACTAGTTGCTTCATGAAAGTCAACAAACTAACAAGTGCTATGTATATTTAGCATGTAACACTCAACATTCTGAATGTAACACTTACAGGTGTGTGATAAGCCACATGGATGAAAATGGAATAGACTCTTGTTGATAGGCTCAGCAAATCTCAATTCTGTAAGCTTCTCCTAATAGCACTTTGAGATTGTTTCCTCCATCCTGATAGTCTCCTGTCAAGACAAATGGAAATTAACTGCTTTTTCATAATTGTGAAAAGAGATAGTGCAAGCAATTCTTTTTATTTATTTGTTTAAAAAGTAATGAATCAAGCATTGGGTTAGTAATTGAACTCGAATCTTCTAGACCAGTAATCAATTCTCTGTCTCATTCTAAAAAGCTTCACAAAACTGGAAACATTTTAATATCACTAATGACCCATTCACGATTTTCTAAGGAAAGATCTTTTTAAACCTCTGTTGTCTCTGATAATGTCTCAGTATTAAAAGCTCTGAAATTATTTTCTCTAACCTCTCCTTTATTTCACTGTTGATGTGCATGTGTTAATGAGTATATTAAGTAGGAGAAAGATGTAACATTTTAGAGGCTCTTGGCATGCTGGCAGTGGGCATGGGGAGGGCCCCAGATGAACTGGATGCATAGTTCTGGTATGCATGCTATGCAGGTATGAAAGGACTGATATTCTTAACATCACTGGTGTTTTCTACCATTGTGTGGCAATAAGACGTATATTAAGTATGAAACAGACTTCATGAGTGTATGTTCTTGCTCCAGTTTGCTACATAGAGCATCATCTCCTTGGCCTTTATAAGTTTCACTTTATTACCTTGAATAGCGCATAGGTAATTTTTCCAGGTGGAAGGAGTTATTTACATCTCAATAGTTGAGGACATTTAGAGGTTTCCTACACTACTTTTCATCCTCATCTTCCTGACTCTATTGATCCATGAAAGCTGAATTTTCCTCTAAAGCCCAGATCCAATGTTCCCTTGAAGTGCAACACAACTTGAGATTGAGTTTGTCCCTCCTCTGCACCCTTGAGATTTTGATATCTTCCTCTATTACAGGTACAGACACTAGAACAATGGCTATTTATTTGTGTGTCTTACATCACAATGTGAGCTCAGCCTTCTTCACGGTTGTGTCTTTAAGGCCTAACTCAGAGCCTGGAAAAGGAGGTGCTGTATATATGTATGTTGAATAAGTAATGAAGAATGAGTAAAGAACGATTTTCTTTCTAGATTTATCTCCTGCTGTTCTCCAATTTATACACTGAACTCTGCCTGCTCACACTGAATAGACATTTCCCAAGCAGGTCAAGGCCTTTCAAATCTTCTTAGCATTCTTCCTACGTGATTGAATCTTTCTGTCTTGTTTTCCTAGGAACTTTCTGTTGCAAGCAACTTGCTCACACATCATGACCTTTTCCTGTAAAGACGTGTTCAACATCCAGAGACCGAAATGATCATTCCCTCACGTCCTTCTTGAACACTTTGTTCCTTTCTCTGTCCTGAGATAAACTTCTTTTAGTGGTTGTGGGAGTTGTTAGCTTATTCTTCTGCCTCCTCATGAGGCAATGGTAACTCTTTGATGGTGGGAGCATGCTTGTTTCAAGGATGCAGAATTGTTGTTATGTAGTGATCTGTTTAATGTGGATTCTAGGACACCCTAACATTTGCTGGAATACCACACCTCAAGGTGCATCTTATTATTTCAAGCTTCATTTTTAATCTTTCTTTGATTCCTTTCGGAATTGAGAAACAAAAGAAAAAATAAGTTTGTAGACTTCTAAGACTCTCACAAATTTCTTGCCTCAATACCTATTTTTAGCCTTTTATCAGAAGACATTTAACCTCTTTTACAAAATTATGTTAAGAGCTCAGGTCATCTGACCTGGGGCTTTAATTTAATCACTTGGATTTCTCACTTTTGACAACTGTTTACAAATTCATATAATAATATTCTTTACTGGGATAATGATTTCCTATAAAATAAAACATGGAGTTCAACTGAAGAAAGTCCATTTTCTTTGATAGCTAGTTGATTGTTATAATGGATAATTGTGCATAAAATAAAGCATTTCAAGGAAATTTGTTGTGGAATATAATTTTTAAAAATTTCTTGAATCTTGCTCTGCTATTCTGGATACTGTTTCCCTGATCTTACGACTTTGTGTACAGTGGGTGCTAAAATATCAGGAGAACTTTTATTTACTAGGAATTCATTTTTAAGAAAGAATAGTATAATATGAAATGGAAATCATGGAGGCATTTTTGGTTTTGGTCTTCTAGTTTGAGGAGAAAATAATTTTATAAGAGAGTGAAGCAAGTGCCAGACAGAGGTAGACATAACACATAAAGAGACATCCTACTTTTTTCTAAGCCATTGTGGCCCATCAATAAAAGGACTTTTTAGCTTAAGCAATTTAAATTGTAGCTTCTGTTATTGCAAGTCAGATTCCCAAATAAGAAAAAATTTCAAAGTCACATTCTGTTATTTGAAGAAAATGAAGAATCTGTATGAATATGTGAAGACATAATTTAGCTAGGACATTATCTCTCCCTTCTATTCTGCTTCTTTTCAGCTGGTTATGATAAGAAAGTTGGTCCTATATTAAAATGGAGACTTGGGCCCAAAAATGTGTAAGTTCATTATTTATGGACTAATCAGCTCCTCCAATGAATTCTTCAAGTCCCTGACACCCACCTCCAGGGTTGTACCTTGAAATTAATGAGTCTGTAGAATAAGGCATAGCTATAGCATGTTCCACAAAATGGGGAATAATTTAGGAAGGAGGGACTTGTGTTATTGAAATATAACTGTTAATAATCCACTGAAGTTTTTGACGCCTTTTGCAGGACTTGTGGCATAATGGTAAATATGTTACAAGGTATTTTGTTTCACATTTCTCTAAAACTCTTCCATCAAGTTTTATGAAGCTAACTAGACACATATTCATCATTTCACATTTTCAAACAACTTTCTACTACCTTTTTGGCATAGCACCATTTTTAAAGGAGTAAATATTTTGAGGATACATGTGTACTGTGAAGACAGTTTCCTGTTTTGAACTTTTGGTTTTTAGATTGTGCAATAATCTACTTAAGTATGCATTTACTTATTCACCTATGGACAATTGCACAGAATCAGTGTTGCTTAGTAATAATGTACAGCATTCACTGAGAGATTATTATATTCCAGGTAGTCTTTCAAGCACTGCTGATAGATTATTTTATTTAATCTTTATAAATCAGGATGAAGTGGGCACTTCTACTAACATCTACATTTCATAAATTGGAAAATGAAACAAAATGAGTTAAGCAACTTGCCTAGGGTCATAGAGCTAGTAAGCATAATTCAGGATATAAACTAAGAGCTTCTTTTTGGAACTCTATTCCTAGTACTTTTCATGAACAAAGGGGCAACGGATTAAGAAGCCTGAGTCCTGAACTCTGCCACATCATATCATAGCACTTCTTAGCCTAGTTTCCTGTCTAGTGGATGTAATAAGGTCTATCTTGTAAGGGTGTAGAGGTTTAATAGGCAGCTTTACTTACCTAACTTGTGGGTAGGGCACAAGAATTGATCAATACAACTTTATTGAACCTGACATATACATTAACAGTTTTCAGCTTGGGGTTTTTGGTAAACTAGATGCAAATGTTATATATATGTATACCAGTGCATTTTTTACAAGAAGGTAGTCTATATAATACTATTTAAGGGATTTATGACATTAAAAGGGATATAGACTAGATGAACATCTAATTTATCTTTTAAACCAGAATATCTTTGCAAATTAAAGAGAAGGACCAGTATTAATTACACTGAGACAACAGGTCCCAACCAGAACATATGATCCCATCTAGAAATGACTAATGAAAATACACCTCTGAGTTCTAGTTTGCTATTATATACAGATGAAGAGGTCAAGTTAAATTATCCCTCAGGGCCATTCCATTTCTAGAATTATATGACTTTTTTTTCAGTTAAATTTAAATCTAACTGGCTCAATATGCCATTCAGATAATTTAAGACTGCCTCCTGATGTCATCTGTCATTTCAGAGAATAAGCCACACTTACCAGTACATTTAGCTAAAATATGATTAGGAAAGCAAATGTGAAATGACAACAAAGAAAAAAATAAAAATGCAAATCCAAATATAAATGGATTTAGGATTATTTTGTTATGTATCATTCAGGATGCCACACACATTCATTTGCATGGAGAATTATGAGATGATGATGCTCCATTTTCTTCAAAGCCCTGAGCAGCAGCATCGTCATCAGAGTAGAGGTGTCAGATGTCTACTAAGGTACAGACTGGCAAGGCCTTTTGTCCAAATGAGTGTGACGTGACAAGTATACATCTACTGTCAAACAGCATCACAGTGAGATCCACAGACTGATGGTCTTTCAGTCGTCAAGTGTCTTTAATGACAAAGAGGTCCCAACTTTTGTGCTGCATTATAAGATGGTATTATTACCATGTGAGTTTTGATGACATTCTACTGATATATCTCTTGACTTAGAACCAGGGGCTAAGGTGTATTCTCTAAATACACCTTTTGATTCTTCCAGAGCTTTGAGTTAATGGTAAGAATAAACACATAGACCCATGTCTGGAACCAGACAATTGTTTGAAAAGAATTTGCTGGATTCAGGGAAGAGAATATTATGAAATTCCAAAAGAAAAATAAATAAAAGTAATAAATAAATAATAAATAAAATGAATTATAGTACTAAGTACTCTTTTTTTTCCTTAAGTTTGATGTTTTATGCTAATATTTACATCATTAACCTAATAAAATATCATAGGCTGAAAGTTTGATTCAGTACACGTCCCCAGAAAGTCATGTTGTCTTTCTTTTTAAATCATAGTAAAATAAGCTTCATAAAAAAATCAGCCATTTTCAAAGGCGCCAAAAACATATATTGGATAAAACATAGTCTCTTCAACAAATGGTGCTGGAAAAACTGGAAATCCATATGCAACAAAATGAAATTAAGCCCCTATCTCTCATCATGCACAAAACTCAACTCAAAGTGGATCAAGGACATAGGTATTAAATCAGAGACTCTGCTCCTAATCGAAGAAAAAGTAGGCCCAAGTCTCCATCATGTTGAATTAGGCCCTGACTTCCTTAATAAGACTCCTATAGCACAAGAATTAAAATAAAAAAAATCAATAAATGGGATAGATTCAAACTAAAAAGCTTCTTCTTAGCAAATGAAACAATCAGTGAAGTGAATAGAGAGCCTACAGAATGGGAACAAATTTTTACCACACACACACACCAAATAGAGCACTAATCTCTAGGATATATAAAGAACTCAAAAATCTTAACACCAAAAACAAACAAAAAACCACAAATATCCCAATCAATAAATGGGCCAAGGAACTGAACAGATACTTCTCAGGAGATGATATACAATCAGTCAACAAATACATGAAAAAATGTTCAACATCTCTGGCAATTAGAGAAATGCAAATCAAAACTACTCTAAGATTTCATCTCACTCCAGTCAGAATGGCAGCTATTAAGAATACAAACAACAATATGTGATAACAAGGATGTGGGGGAAAGGGCACACTCATACATTGCTGGTGGGACTGCAAATTGGTGCAGCCAATATGAAAAGGAGTATGGAGATTCCTTGGAAAACTGGGACTGGAACCACCATTCGACCTAGCTATCCCACTCCTCAGTCTAAACCCAAAGGACTTAAAAACAGCATACTACAGGGACACAGCCACATCAATGTTTATAGCAGCACAATTCACTATAAGCTGCCTGAAATGGCCAGCCATTGCGCCGCGGGAGGAAAACTCGGAGGCAGAGTTAAGCTATTACTACTTTTACTTCTACTTTCTTAGAGAGAGCTTAGAGAGGGAAAGAAAGATTTTTAGAGAGAAAGATTAGAGAGAGCTTTTCTTAGAGAGAGAGAAAGAAAGAGAGAGAGAGCTTAGCTTAGAGAAAGATTATTTTTTAGAGCTTCTTTCTTCTTTCTTTTTTTCTTCTTTCTTCTTTCTTTCTTCCTCGGGAGCCTCGGCCTAACTCTGACCAGCCATTACTTCTTCTATCTGGTTTCTCTTCTGTAACTGCTCTGCCTACATTCTGGCTGCTCTGATTCTTTTCTTCTCCGACCCGAACTCTTCTTCTGACCGACCGAGCGACTGCATGACTGACTGAATGAATTCGTTTTCCTAACTCAGACCGCTTTCACCCGGTTATATACCTTCAGCTTTGTGGGTGCCTACAGGTGCGTCACATACATATCAGGTGGAACTTATGGCTTCCAGCTAGCCGCAATAGCCCTTCCTAATTAGGGCTCCTTCAATTCACAATAGCTAGACTGTGGAACCAACCTAGATGCCCTTCAGTAGATGAATGGATAAAGAAAATGTGGTATATACACACAATGGAATATTACTCAGCATTAAAAGAGAACAAAATCATGGCATTTGCAGGTAAATGGATGGAGTTGGAGAAAATAATGCTAAATGAAGTAAGCCAATTCCAAAAAAAAAACAAATGCCAAATGTTTTCTCTATTATAAGGATGCTGATTCATAATGGGGATGGTGGGGAGCATCGGAGTAGTAGACAAAATTTAGATAGGGCAAAGGGGAGGGAGAAAAAGAGAGGGAGCAGAGGGGTAGGAAGACAGTGGAATGAGAGGGACATCATTACCCTAAGTACATGTATGAAAACACAAATGGTGTGACTCTACTTTGTGTACAACCAGAGACATGAAAAATTGTGCTCTATTTGTGTAATATGAATTAAATCATATTCTGCTGTCATGTATAACAGATTAGAATAAGTAAAATAAAATAAAAGACACAAAGATTAACAAAAGTGAATGAAACAGGCAGGACATTTGGAAATGTATGAACTATTGCTGGTGCATTTTTTGTTACTTAATAAAGTGGTTAAGTAGCACATCGATCTTCAAAGGACAATAAATTGTGCATAGTCTGCAAAAAAAATCAGTAACTTTAACAATTCAGTGGCATTAAGTATATTCAAATGTTGCACAATTATCACTGTTATCTAGTTCCAGAACTGTTTCATCACCCCAAGTGGAAACCCTGTACCATTCAGCAATCATTCTCCGTCCCTCCGTTCCCTAGCTCCTAGAAATCATAAATCTTCTCTCCACCTCTTTGAATTATTTTATTCTGCATATTTAGTATAAGTAGAATCATATCATTTGTGGCCTTTTGTGTCTACCTTCTCAGACTTAGCATGCTGTTTTCAAAGTTCATCCATGTCATAGCATGTTATCAGCATTCTCTCTCTTCTTGTGGTTGTATATTATTTCATTGTAGGGATATACCACTTTTTATTTATCCTTGAATGGATATTTGGGTTGTTTCTACCTTTTGGTTACTGTAAATAGTGATGCTATGAACATTTGTATACAAACCTTTGCTTGAACATCTGCTTTTAATTCTTTGGGGCATGTACCTTGTAGTGGAATTATGGGGTCATAGGTTAATTCTGTTTAGGTTGTTGAGGAAGAAACTGCCACATGTTGTTGTTTTAACTAATTAAAATATCAACTTCTTGCAGCTATTGCAATGGTCTCTTCATATTTAGGATCCTTCTCTCATAGTTCAGTGTTGCTGTTGGGAAGCAAATGGCCAACCAGAGATGATGGTTCCCAGCAGGCTGGCATTTAGGTGAGGTTGCATGATATGCATGAAGTGATATATGTAGAGCAAAGACTGTGCAAAAGAGGGTATGCCTTCTCCAGTATCTGTATCCCATTTTTTAGCTTAATGTAGATGAGGATAGTGCCCTTAGAAGTCACATGTGGACAGTGGTAGAGATATCAGGGCCTTGGTCCCAGAATCATTCTTGTAAGACTCTGTCTTTAATCAAAAACACAATTGCTCATAAATAAATTTATTATCTATGATCCATGACATACACCAGGGGTTGCTTAATTCAATGGCTAGCTTTATCTTCAATAACACAAACTGTAAGTTGAAAAGATTAAGAATACAAAGATGATAAGAGTTCTGTCTACCTCCTTTCTGCCCTCAACTTTTCTTGTCTGGCTTTAATTATTCAATCATTGTTGAGAAACTTGGAGAAGGTCAGGAAGCTCATCTAAATTCTATCTTTAGGATACATGAGCTTGTCATCAGATACGACTTGTGAGGAAATAAATTATAGGAGTGTTATCACAGTATGTACATCGGAAGAAAACTTTCCAATCTTTTTTTTTTCCAGAATATTGATGAAGGTAGAATGGATATTGATGTAGTATTGGAGGACTGGGTTGGCAGGAGACAGAGAAAGTCAAAGCACACAGGGATTAGAACATCACAATTGTCAAGTGGGGAAAACAAAGTGTTCTAACTTGATCTAGCTTGTGGTTTTGAATAAATTATGTGAATGTTGCCCATTTTGGTGGCCAATAAGGATCTCTTTTGTGACAATAGCATTTAGTCCTGAAATATCACAAAGAAAGACAGTGATCATAGGTTAGCAAACTGTCCAACCTCTTAAAGACACACAAAAATATTCCAGTCCAAGTTCGATTCTACTGGAGAGTCCTTTATCGAAGAGGCATTCCACCATTGGTTTTTCAGTGCTTACTGAAAGAACTGGTAGAGAACATATTTTAGGCAGACACTGGAGCTTTTAAGCTAGATCTTTCTTTTTGTCCGGAGGTGCTTGTTTCTATCCCTGTGTTGGATTGGAGATATTTGTGATATCTCATTGTATGTCCTTACAAATAGGCTTTTTGGGTAAGAGTTTTGATGCAGCAGGTGAAATATTAAAAAATAATAAATGTACTGCTTGTGCCTCTGATTCTAGGCCATCACACCTCGAGTCCTGAGCTAGGCTAATGTAACTTGCTAAGCAAAAGATGACAGCATGAAGCTCTCTGCTAAGCCACAGCTGCCTTGAGTTCAGTGTCATCTTTTGGGGGTGGAATCAGATTTGCTTGAGATTTCAATCCTCTTCACAATTAATAACAGACATCAATATTGCTCATATACTTACATATAATGTAAACTATTTTAGTATGGCAGATACAGCTTACTTGTTCCTTATTGATGTAGCACAAAGTATGATATTCTTTCTTTAATAAATTTATTCAACTTTTTTCCAAAAGTAACTTTTTCCAACTTTAATCATAATAATTTAACTTCTTCTTGATTATTATACTTCTCATTGGACTTTACTACGGCATTACTTGCTTTCTTTAATGAGACAACATGCAGTTTGCATTTTTTTTTCTTTTTTAATGCATCTTTTAAAACACTATTTATTTTGCCTTAGAAACCATTTGTCCTTTATTTTTCCAGCAAAAATATTTGGGGTTTAATTAAAACCATCAAAAATGCCGTTAAAACATCATTAGTAAAAACACCTGCTGCCATTATTAGACTGCGTTATTTTCTCTGGAGCCCAGAGGAAGTTTCACTTTGTGGAAATGTGAGTATTATGTGTTTTATGGAATTGTGTTACTGGATTTTTGCCAAGGTTTGGAAATTTTTATCCATGCATCTTAGGAACTGTTCTTTCAACAGTCTGAGAAATGCTATACCCACATGAACCAAGTACCTTGTGATTTCTGAATAAATTTGAACCCCAGATTCAGGCTCCACTAGAGGCTCTCCTTGGGTTTTAAATCAGGTGCAAGAGGAACTAGGTAAATTCCGGGGATGATCTATATTCACCATCACATTCCTGCCACATCAAAACAATCCCAGATCTGCTGTCAGCAGCACATTTGTGATTTACCACTGGAAGGAGCTAGAGTAAAGATATTGAAAGAACACAACCATAACTGGGTAGAAGTATGATTAGAAATGACACAGAAGGAAATGATGAAGGGGAAAATAAAGAAGAGAAAGAGAGACTGACCTTACCTTCTAAAAGGCAGAGATTCAGGCTCAAAATTCCATGGCACTGAGATACAGAGGATCATTTTAAAAATTTGAAATGTGGAACTTGTGCATGAAAGTTGTAAGGCAAAAGCCTGAAAGCCTGTCATTTTTTATTTTGCTTGCATCAAAGATTCAAAAGGGAAACAGTAAAGGAGATGAAGAGTGAATCGGAGACCATTATTCTAACTTAGAGAATACTTAAATTTTAAAAAAAAGAAGAGATCTCAGAAGAGATCTGCCTAAATGTTTAACTCTTTCTTGACTAAGCTTCAGAATCTTTCTATCTTAAATATGGAAAGAGGGCTGGGGCTATAGCTCAGTGGTAGAGCGCTTGCCTAGCATGTGTGAGGAACTGGATTTGATTCTCAGCACCACATAAAATTGAATAAGTAAAAATATTGTGTCCATCTACAACTAAAATAATTTCTAAAAATACAGAAAAAGTTTATTGGGCTTGACCTCAAAACTTTTTCTGAGTCAAGACTCTTGAATTGATTCTAAAAATGTCATGATTTTTTTTTCTGAAGAAAGAACTAAAAAGAGATTCAATAAACACTACTGACAATAAATCTCACTTTGCTTCTATAACTAGAAATTTCTTCCCTGTTTCTAAATTAATATAACTATTTTGATCTGTCCTCATTGATAAGAGGTAAATTAATTAGTCTAAAGACAGAAGAACTGCTCTTGACAGCTTGTGCTTATTATCTCTGGATAAAGGTTTCATTTATAAAACATGAAAAGAAGTAGAAAATTGGTAATTTTTTAGTTACATTGGCAAGGTATGTAGCGCAAATCACCAATAACATCCCAAACATTCATCAGCATTGTTTGTTCCTGGTTACTAGCAGGGCAGAATGTTAAACAGCAAACTTCTAGACTCCTCAGATTTGATTCTGCGCCTGCCCCTGAGAGTGCCTTCATGATCATGTTGACAGGGATGGAGGTTGAAGACATGTTGTCTTTCAGCCCTTCTGTCTAGGTACATCATTCATTTCAGTAATAGTTTTAGAATTCAGATCATTGTTTTACATATCCAGACAATGCATCCATTTTCTTCTGGCAAATGGTTGACTTTTTGGTGGAACTTGCAATTCTAAAAATTAATCTTATGTGGGGTAGTGGGTATGGAAAGAAGGCAAAAAAAAAAAAAAAAGAAGAAGAAGATTGATTCCGTTTGAGGAAATTGATTCTGATTGAGGAAATTAATTCCAATTGATCTTCTGTTTGAGATTCACAATCTTTTAGTATATGGACATTCCGCTCTGTTGAACCTGGGCATTTAAAAAATTATTTGCTCTCAGAAACATTTAATTTTTTCCACATAGTATGCGTTGAGAAATGCTTTATTATACAAAGTAGCTCCTAAGATTTACTTTCTATGAACTCAAGAAGGATAGCTCTCTCTCTCTCTCTCTCTCTCTCTCTCTTACACACACACACACTACACACATGTTGTATTATATAAATTGGACGAAAACTGAATGCCCTATTTTTGTTAAAAAAAATGGCAGCTTTTTTTGAGGCAGGGAGTGGATTGTTCATTTTGTTTTCTAATTGTTGGTTTTTAATGTGGATTTAGTTACTTATATATAACATTATTTTGAGTAGAAGGGATGCTGTAAATAAAAATTATTACTATTATTACTTAAGCTTCGACCTTTCTGGAAGAGCTAATAAAGATGTTGACAGTAAGCAGGAAATGAAAGGGAGTGGTCTTTAGTTTTTGTCTCTTTTTGCATAATAATTTTGAGCATAGTTATCTCTAAAACCACACCATTGGAGTTTATAAACCTTTCATATTGGAACAAAGTTCCTTCCATCCACTTTTCAGAGTTACTTTATGAATTTCTTTATGCCTGACTTTTAAAATTGAAATGGACAAATGTCACAGTAAGCAAAACTCATGTTATTCTTTCCTATATCTTTATAAAATTAACAAGAATCAGTTATTATCTTACAAAAACAAAAATTTGATATGCCCTTGGAATTTTCTAATTCACTGATGAACCATTTATATGAAATACTGACAACTTTGCATCTGTCATTACATTGACCTTTAGGATTTATTTAGGAAATTTTTTGACTTGTTGAATGGTGTTTCTTATCAAGATCCTTGAGCATCTTCCCAGAGGAAGGATAACCATTCCTCATATAAGAGTCCGTGGGCATTCCTTTTCCTCCACTGGAACCCTAACGTATAACTGGGTATATGATGGAAAATATGAAAATGGCTTCCATGAAAACTAATATGAACTGTGAAAAAGGACAAAGTTTTATTTAATGTTTTCCAGTAATCTAATGTATGAGCTATGAGGCGATTTATTAAAATTTAGTTTTGGCTTTTATATCAGGAGAAAGATCTATCTGGGCAACCCTTTTTCATTATGCTCCATGCTATATTTATTGTCATGAAAACTTTTCCTGTCTCAGGGCATTTGGAAATGATTTCTAGTATTACTTTTCCAAAATAATAACTCCTTTTGTGTTTGCTTAAATCTTTGCCTTGTTTTCTCATTTAACTCCAAAATGGATGCAGTATGATTTCCAATCTAAATATCAAAACGATCCCTGAGAATAAAAAACTGTAACCAAACTTTAAAACACTAATTCCAGGGGAAAAGAATGTCTCCATAGAACCTCTGAGACCTGGCATCATCCAGTTCTGCTTTGTAATGGATTCATCATTTCAGTCAATATATTAAACTTTAGGCTGAATATGCATTTCCACATTTTGGAGGTCAGAATCCAGGGTTTACCAAAGAGAGACATGAATAAACCTATTAACTGACCCATTGAGTCCTTAGAAAAATAAATGTCAATATGTTCCATAGAAGTAATTCCAGAATGGGTTCAAGAGCCCTACATTATGCTGTCAGCTCTGCCAACTAGTAGATGTGGGAGCTTTAGTCCAACTTTCCATGTTTCTGGGTTTTAAGGGTTCAAATTATAAAGAAGGACTCATATAGTCTATAAATAGAAAGTTCCTTATAGATCTGCTGCTTTGTAACCAGTGGGCCTTTATTCATGGGCCTGGCAGTAGGAGTAAGAGAAAAATGGCATTCTTCATGACATGTAATCAAGCCCCAAGTCTCTTAGAATTTCTCATGCATGCTCACATACTCTGGGACTTGGAATGTCACTGTTTATTTAGCAAACAGCCCAAAATCAACATCTCTGGGTTCTGAATGATTTCTGTTGTATCTATTTCTATACATTTGTCAATGTTTCTTCCTAAATGCCCCAATTCTTTCTTATTGACTAAATTTGGAACCAACATAGTCCCAAAAATGAAACCCCAGGGATTAGTCAGCAGGTAGCTGGGAAAGTTTCATATATCCAGCCTTCTCTAGGAGGAATGTATTTTCTGTGTACTAAAAAGTAACCCTACAGGGTTAAAGAATTTAGAGTACTTGCTCTTGGACTTTTTGAAGAGTAACTTTGAGCGAAGGGGCAAGCAGTGGATGCATTTGGGTGCCTGACTTGACTAATCAAAGAGACTGATTCCATTTCTAAAAAATATGTGACATATCAGTGACCATGGCTTCTTACTGAGGCTATCATGGCAAACATGTTTTACTGTGAGGTGATTGTACACTTCTACCCAGTTGTCCCCAGTCTAGTTCCGACAGTAATATATGACTTAGGACTCTAGAGTTTCTTCCTACCTTGTCTTTTCCATGAATTCCTCAATAAAAACACCCTTTAAGCACACTGCTCCATGGTTTGAAAACACTCAATGTCTCCACATGGGTTCTAAGTAATGGTTAAAACCCATTACTAGGAATTTAAGGTCCTCCATTCTCTGTTCCTCTCTACACTTAGAGCTTTATCTTCCACTCTAAGCTCTGGAGTCCTGTATCTTGATTATGTATGTATCATGTATGTACTTACTCTGACACCAGATTTCTTTTGCCTCCATGCATTCCCTCTCCACTGGCAATATTCCATTCATCCTGAGAAACTCAGCATAAATGCCAGCTTCCCTCATGAAGATCACTCTATTGTCCTTAATCTCTGCCTTTTGACATAAAGAATTATGTTCATTACTGCATTCCCACATCATATTTTATTTCCACAGCCTGTGTACATATCTTCCTCTAAAGATTACATTTTTCCCGGAGGGCACATTCTATTCTATATCCTGTTCATCTTTTGATTCTTAATGACATTCAGCAGTTCCTTGCAAAAAAAAAAAAAAAAAAAAGTTTTTCAACTTCAATAAATTAATTGAATCAATTGCTACATCATTTTGGCCACTCCAAACCATTTAAATGGATTTTTATTTTGCTTTGTACTTATCCATTACGTTTCTACTTTGCATTATTTTTCCTTTTAAGTACAATCTGAGGGAATTTATAAGAAAATGATGACACTAAGTAATGGATTTGATTCTAATTGAATAACTATAGTTGGGGGTGATGTCTGCTTTAGGATTTCTTTAGTTATTCTCATGTTATTTTATACATATACAAAATAAAACTAATAGCACAATGTATCAAATCAAGGAATCAATTGAAATTTGACACTGGGCACATTATTTTGTCATTATTATTAGAGATTTCAAAAGTGCCATTTTGCCTTTTTAAATATATTGCAGACCATATCCTTATTTTCAAACAGTCCCGATCCAGTAATCATAAGTACTACACAGTTTGATCTTGGACCCTGTGTTAAACATAGAAAGGCAATTTATAAGTGGAAGGATGTGTATACGCCTGAAAGAGAGAGCCAAAGGCAGCCAAACAGCTGAGAGGGGGAAGAAAAATGGTTAAAGGGAACATGTCATTTACCAGGTGGGCAAAAGGTAATGTATAAATGACTGACAATCCAATTAGAGAATTCATTTTAGACAAAACAAGTGTGGCAGAGTAGAAAGTTATGAACTATATAACATACCATGACAAAAATTCCCAGGGCAACCAGTACCATTCCATTTTCAAATATATGTATGAGAAAATCCATGAATAATGGATTTTATATAACATCTTTGCTATACATTATTTAAAATATTGGTGCTGACTGAAGGTTATCATATTCTTTTTTCTTCAGTCTTGTGATGTGGTTAATGTTCTCTCCTTATGTTATTAGTATAGGGACATTATACTGGACATGCTGCTTTAAAGCTTACAACAGGTTATCAGGAATTTAGATGGGATTGTAAGCATTTGGGGAAAATGCATTGCAAAACAATTTTTTCAAAAAGATTCAATGTTTGTATGACATTTTTCCCCCAGAAAGAATGACATGAAAGTAAAAATAATACGTGCATGCTAAATTGTTGTTTGGTTATTTCTCCAGTGTAGTGTCATGATTTAGTCTTCATTTCATGTCTCAGCAAGATCTTAGGAAAAGTCTTTCCCCTGCCCCTCTACACCTATTTTCAGCTTAGTGGAAATTACCCAGATGAAATAGAGTTAGCCTGCAAATGACTTAATTGTCTGAAAATATCAGACTATCCAAAATTCATTTATTTAAACCTTCATCTCAGTATCTTAAAACCAGAGGGCAATTTTGGAAGCTACCTCAGAAGTTATTATGACAGTGCATTTTCTCACATAGGAAGATATTGATGCATACTGTTACATAACCTGAAGTATATTTGTGTTGTTTTTTCAGCACAAATATATTACATTTGCTTAACAATATTTACCAAATGCCCAGAATGTTCTAGGCACTGTGGTATAATGTATATATGGTAGCTATATGGAAAATAAATTATCAATCTTGTTGATCAATGTCAGCCATCATTTCCTTGGGCTTACTGGAACTAAAGCAAACTAAACAACCAAATTAATAATTATAGAATTACTATTCTATAATATACACTGTATGATATATAATACTATATATTTTTTACATATTGTATTGAAATGGTATTTATGTACAAAGATTCAGCTGTGTCTCTATACACACATGTTCTACAACATAAGATCTGTTATATAATACAATAGATATATACTATAGAACATGTATCACAGATCATGTATGTATGTGTAATACAAAACAGTAAGACTAGTAGAATTAAATTCTTGTGTAAAATACCATTTCAATGTTAGTGACTGAATTCTAAGTCTACTAAGTAGTGCAAGAACTTATAAATGTCATTTTGATTGTGGAAATGGGCTGGATATTTATTTTATTTTATTTTATTTGACTTATAAACAATAGAAATTTATTCATCACAGTTCTAGAGGCTGAAAAGTCCAAGAATAAGGCACTAGCAGATTTAGCATCTGGTGAAAGCTTACCTGCTGGCTCATGGAAGGCACCTTATTTCTGTGTCCTTGGTAGAAGTGTCAAAGGAGCTCTCTGGAGTCTCTTTTTGTTGTTGTTGTTGCTCTAATTGGCCGTACATGGCAGCAGAATGCATTTCAATTCATTGTACACAAATGGAGCACTACTTTTCATTTCTCTGGTTCTACATGATGTAGAGTCATACCATTCATGCAATCATACATATACCTAGGGTAATAATGTATATGCATTCCACCATCTTGTCTACCCCCAAGGCCCCTTCCCTCCCACCTTCCTCTTTGCCCAATCCAAAGTTCCTCTATTCTTCCCACATGTCTCTATCATGGATAAGCATCCACTAATCAAAGAAAACATTTGGCCTTTGTTTTTTGGGGATTGACTTACTTTGCTTAGCACATTTTCCAATTCCACCCATTTACCTGCAAATGCCATGATTTTATTCTCTTTTAAAGCTGAGTAATATTCCGTTGTGTATATATACCACAGTTTCATTAATCTATTGATGGCCATCTAAGTTGGTTCCACAATTTAGCTATTATGAATTGAGCTGCTATAAACATTGATGTTTCTACATCACTGTAGTATGCTAATTTTAAGTCCTTCGGGTATAGACCAAGGTGTGGGATAGCTGGGTCACATGATGGTTCTATTCCAAGTTTTCCAAGGAATCTCCATACTGCTTTCCAGAGTGGTTGCATCATTTTGCAGTCCTACCAGCAATGTATAAGTGTGCCTTTTCCCCCACATCCTCGCCAGCACTTATTGATGCTTTTATTCTTGATAATTGCCATTCTGACTGGAGTGAGATGAAATATTAGAGTAGTTTTGATTTGCATTTCTCTGATTGCTGGAGATATTGAACATTTTTTCATATATTTGTGGATAGATTGTATATCTTCTTCTGAGATGTATCAGTTCAGTTACTTAGCCCATTTACTGATTGGGTTATTTGTTTTTTTGGTGTTGAGTTTTTTGAGTTCTTAATATATCCTGGAGATTAGTGGTCTATCTGATGTGTAATTGGTAAAGATTTTCTCCAACTCTGTATGGTCTATATTTACATCGTTGATTGTTTCTTTTGCTGAAAGAAGCTTTTTAGTTTGAATCCATCCTATTTAGTGATTCTTGATTTTATTTCTTGTGCTTTAGGATTCTTGTTAAGGAAATCAGGGCCTAATGTGACATGATGAAGATTTGGGCCTACTTTTTCTTGTATTAAGCGTAGGCTCTCTGATCTAATTCCTAGGTCCTTGATTCACTTTGAGTTGAGTTTTGTGCATGGTGAGAGATAAGGGTTTAATTTCATTTTGATGCATATGAATTTCCAGTTTTCCCAGCACCATTTGTTGAAGAGGCTATCTTTTCTCCAATGTAAGGTTTTGGTGGGCTGGAGATTTAGTTTATTATTTCCTCTGAGGTTCCTTTTCTTAAATGAAATATACTTTGTATTATGCACATCAAAATTTTATACCAATGTAATCAGAGTTAAGACTGCTGCATGCAAACAGGATTACATCTCTTTGATTCACAGCTATACCCAGAACAGTGCTCAAATATAGATGATGATCAATAAAATTTGTTGAATTAGTAAATGAGTAATGCATCATGGATATGTGTATGTGCACATGATTATTTCAACTGTACTTTAAAACATGGTCCAACTCAGGTTCAAGAGGAATTAGATAACATATATAATTGTTTAAATGGAACATATATAATATGTCAATAATAATTGTAGTGAGAAAACTATCTACCATTTTTGAATGCTTAAGTAAATCCTCATCCTGGACTAAGAAGCCTTTTCCATTTCCATAGTTTTCCTCATTTAATTCTCACATGCCACTTGAATACATCATTATTTTCATTTTAAGGATGGAAATACTGAAGCAAAGAGAGGTTTAGTAATTTTGCCCAATATCCTCATGTGAGCTATCTGCAGAGTTAGAATTTAAAATGATTTTTTTCAAATGCCCAAAGTCCTGTTTTTATAATATTTATAACATCTCTCTCTGATAGTCAAATGACAATTTGCCATGCCCAGCAGACCTAGTGAAAGTGAATAATAATAAAAAATGAAGAATGCAAACTTTTTCATAAACTAAATCATTCTCAATATTATTGTTAGTAGAGCCCTGAATGTCTCCCTGGAAATATTCAGGATAAAGGAATAAATACTTTGCTAAGCTTTTTCCTTTGGTTGCAAAATTCTCCCATGCAAAGCTTTGGTTTTGCCTTTAGGAAAAAGAAATAGATGTCCAATATATAAGCTAGTATTTGGATATTTTATCTAAACCAAGCCAAAGAGTAACTACTTTTTAACTTACAAACTATCTGGAATTATCTTTCAGGAGAAGACTTAGCAACTAGTTGGAAAATTAGAACAGTAATAAAATTTGGGGCCCACACAGGACTGGGTTAAATTTATTTCAACCATTTTCTATTGTTAAGCAAAACCAAGAATTAAATGGAGAACAACTTTTACAAGTTGGATTGTTTCTGTGCTTGAATGTCAAATGATATTAAATCTCCATTTCTGAGGGTGGAAACAGCAAGACACAGCTTGTTCTTTTCATGGCAAGACTCTCAGCATTCTTTATAGAGCTTGTCATGGTGTGTGTCCCAATTGCTGTCAAACAGGCTGCTATATATCTTGCTAAATGTAGGTTTGAATTAAAAATCTTCAGGCATTTATAGGAAAGTAGTTTAGATATAGCTGAGGGGATTCTGGGAAAGATAAATGACTTCACGTTCTTCCCATTAAGAACTGACCAGAAACAAGCACACAGACTATGTTCTGTTTAGAGTAACTGAAGAAGACTGATAGTTTAATTAGTTTAAAATAAGGTTATAAGTGACAAGTCCTGTGCTCTACTAGCTGGTAAGATGTCATTGGATATTTTAAAACAAATGTACTCTGTCTCCATTTCACACACACAGAAAGGAAAAGTATTTTTTTCCACATTTTTTAGAACTTGGTTGACATAACACCTTTAATCATTGTCATGAATGTCCCATTTCTTAAGTGAATGTGCTGATTTCATGAATTGTTCTAGAAAGCAGGAAGACTCAATTTTCCATTTTCATTGATTCATTTATGCATCCCTGGCAAAGGGGGCACTTGGGATATTTGTGAATGACTAGAAATGTGCTATTTTTCTTCACAGTGCAATGGGTATCATGAAGTTTAAGGCACACAGAATGATACAGGCTGTTAAATCTTTTAAAAGATCTCTTTCCCTCTAGATCTTGATGCCTATGTTATATGGATGATCTTATTCTTTTTACATCTTTGAAAAAAGAAATAAGATCCTTCTATATTCATTTTGGACAATATTCAGAATCTCATCTAAATCCCCAATTTGAAAGCAGTTTTCATGATTCATGTTCATATGGAAAAAAAGTATTTCTCAACTACTAAGAAGACAGGTTTAGAACACAGACCACAGAAGTTCCAGGACTTTCAAGAGCTTTGCAGATGTTCTGAAGTCCACCCAATATAATCTAAAATATAAAACCTAGAAATAAGGGGAAGTCCTTGAACATTGGAACTTTACTTCAAAACCAGTGGCAAACACTGCTGTATAGACCATGATATTTCCATATCATATTTCCCATGCTCATTTGAATACATCAGAGCTTGGAAGTTAATTTGTCAATCCATAACAGGAGCTTTTCTGCTCAGTGAAGATTTCAATATAAATTACTATGGGGGAAGGATCCAGAAGGACCACCTCCAATTCCTCAAATTACTTTTAGGAAAAAAGTTTCTTCCAGCACATATGTAGCTTTTAAGGATTTGCTCACACAAAGAGGTCAAATCTGCATGTTGATCTACATCTTGCTTTTGTTCCTGCTAATGCAGGGAGCTATCCAAGCCACATTTAATGGGACAGTATCTACCTTGTTCTTTTTAAAGTTTTCTTCATCTTTCATGATATTTTCTTGTTTTGTATTTGTTATTTCACATTGACCTTCTGAATAATTTCTATGAGGAAATGATACCCCTGACACCAAACTGCATCTGTCCTTTAGTCAGGGACCAAGACAGTTGACTTGGTAAGATTTGCTTGAGATTCCGGACAGTGAATATTACCATATGTTCTATGAGTTTGTTAATTAGTAGGGTGATTATATAATTTATCATCCAAACAGGGATACTTTTGAAAGATAAAGGGTTACTATTAATAATTAAACCTGGACAAACATGCATACCCTGGGACTGAGAGGGCCAACTGGGTGGGACACATGGTCACTCTCAATTAAGAATAGGAGATACAACCCCTTTTATTCCTGTTGTGCTGCTGTGTCACTGGACTCTCTTGCACCCAGTGATCCCCCTTGTTCTGTCCAAATGACATTGAATAAACTATATCTGACAGCTTTCTTTTCAGGAAAACACACTGAAATAAATCTTTTAGAAATTTTTTGAAAATAACATTCTTTTAAGATCTGATATCTTAAACCTTGTTCACATACATGTGTTTTCTCTTCCTAAAATATTTTATTTTTCCCTTTCTGACAATTTTTAATTCCTATTCATTCTCCAGTTCAACTGTCATCTCCTGTGTGGAAATTCCCAACTTCCTTTTGCTCCGTACTAACTGTGGGGGCTTGGGAAAATTTTTTTTAAACATAGGATTCATTATTTTGTGAATTAATCTGGAGTAATTTCAAGAGATTGTTTAGCGGATCAACTGACAAAATATTATGTCACAATGCCTAACAAATCATAGAAAGCAAAATAAAACAAACAAAAATAAACAAAACTCAAAGCTTTGAATTGTACTCAGGTTTTAAGAAACTGTCAAAAATATCTTATTCAAACATTGCTTCAGCTAGAAGGGGAGAGAGTTAATTGTTCATCTTAAATACCAAGGATACACTAAGAATTTCATAAATGATAAAACAATGGATTCAAGGGAGAAACTTAATGAGCTTATCACTAATTGATTTCATTAACATAATTTATGAACTAGTCATTGTTGTATCATTTGATGCAATTGTCAAAACAAATCTTGATATAACCAACTCAGATATAAGGGTACCTACTAGGTAGGTTTTTCAAAACTTGAAATTTAGAAAAAGAGAGTTCTTATATTCTTTGCCATATGGGGCTCAAGAATGAGAAAGAACTGCATATAGCAAACATTCAATCTGATTTAAAGTTATTTTTATGAATTTCAGCTGGAAAGGGGCAAATTTACTGGTTGAAAGTTAGTTTCCATTTTAAGAGGCTGTGTCATATATGTGAGTTCATATTTTTATTTTCTAAAAGGTTAGATCATTGCCATCCCACCTCCACATTTCAATGTTGGTTTAAAAGTTAGTTGGTTCCAAAGCTATTCACCTTCACAAAAAAACTTAGCTATTGAGCTGGAGAGGCAGAAAAACTCTTCTCTTCTAGTCTTTTCAATTCCTATAAGACACACTTACAGTACTGTGTTTCATGTTTGTCTCCCCCATTTGTATAAACATCTTTCCAAGCAGGAATTGTGCTTTTCTCCCCCTATTCTTAGTTCAAAGTGTGCACATACCCACTAAATATTTGAATGAATGAATAAGTGTTTTTCTCTTGAATCTCCCTGTGGTTGCAGCCACATTGGAGATAGCCAGTCTATTTATGTTGTATTTACTTTTCGTACGATTTAGAATGATGAGATTAAATCCATAGCAATGTATAAATTTTATCTAATTTTAGATAAGTATATTGTAAAAACACTGTCTCTCAATCCTCTTTTTTCCCCACAGTGCTTTAAAGACTTAAAGATGCAGTGGATAATGGAACCATTTTATCAACTTAATGGGAGGAAATTTTCATTAACAGCCACAGTATGCACACAATATGTATTTGACTTTCTCTTTGTTATGGTCAAGTACTCTTTGCAATTTCTCTTTAAATCCTTGCTGGAAAATCCTGTCTGTTATCATAAGATGATGTCACTTGAAAGATACTCCTGTAGAATACCTAAGAGCGACATAGATTACTTTGAGAAATGAGAGCTGTTTTAAAATATCCAAATTCCTTACTGTTTTAGGAAAGCCCAGCCTACCAGGAGAGCTGGCTTCTGTGAGGCCCTGGGATAAAGATCCCATATAATAGCTCTTGGCAGCTCCAGTTATCTATATCTAAGTGTGGGAGGCGCGGCTTGTATGTTGAGCTTTTACAAACGTTCAAGAGGAGCTGTCCATTGTGAGAGTGCTGCCCTCATCCAGTGGGGGTGTGCGGTCCACAGGTAACACAGGGGCATTTGACAAAAGAATATATTCTCTGTCCTGTTGCCTGAAGAGGACAAGTAATCCTATGACTTGAAGGCAACCCTCTAGGGGTTTTTTTTTTTTTTTTAATGGTTACCCTGTCATTCTGAGAAGGTTTTTAGATGGCAGGATTTTAAATTCTGCTATCACAGCAAGTCAGGGAAATGGAATGAAAAAAAGTACACGTTTTGTTGTCATCTGCAGGCAGCCCTCAGTATCTATGGGAGATCAGTTACTGGTCCCTGTGTCCCCTCCTCCCACCTCAGGATTCCCTAATTTGCATATGCTCAAGTTCCTTACCTAAAATGGTGTTGTATTTGCATGTAACATGCACATCCTACTGTATAGTTTATATTATATCTAGATTACTTATGGTACCTAATACTATGTAAATATTTGTTCCATTTTACTTAGAGAATAATGACAAGAACAAAAAGACTATACATGTTCAGTACAGACACAATTTTAAGAACATATTTTCCGTCTGTGGTTGGTTGAATCTGCAGGTGCAGAACCCAGGGATGACTGTGCTTTAATGTTTGTACACTGTGCTTTATGTTTGTACACGGCAGCCAAGTGCTTAAGCTTTCTACCCTTCAGTTGTCTGCTCTTTAGGATGGGGATAATGACTGCTTCTACTTCAAAAATGGTCAGTAAGTATTCAATGAGACGATTCTGTGTCTGCATGCAGTGGATGATCATTACCTATTGCTATTTTTATCATTTATTATTGGTATCATTGAGTCATTTATCATTTGAGCAGTGTTCCTGGTGCAGATTGGGTTGGGGTTGGCTGGGTATTGCTAAGAAAAATGATTCATAGATCCTACGCTCAAGGATATGACAGTAAGGAGATAATGCACACACATAAAGAGCAATTTATATTAGCAAATTATTCCATTGATTGCCTTAAAAGGGGACTCTGGGAGTTATGATTTGAATGAAATTGTATTCAGCCTGGGGTAGGAAGTAGGTGTGGTGCTGGAATTGCTGGTTTGAAAAATATTCTTTTAAAGATGGGTCTGGAAAAATGAATATGAGTTAGAGACCTGACGTGGGAAAGCATTTCATCCCAGAGGGAACACCACAGATGTGGGAAACTATTCAGTTGATAGGGGAGAATTGGCAAAGAATTAAGTTTGGATAGTAAATGAGTTTACTAGGGTTATAATAACAAAATACCACACACTGAGTGTCTTAAATCACAGAAATTAATTTTCTTACAGTCCTGGAAACTGGAAGGCCAAAATCAAGGTGCTGTCATAGAGTTGGGTTTTTTTTTTTTGTGGCTCTCCCCTTGGCTTGCAGATGGATACCCTCTCGTTGCCTGTTAGCATTCCTGGTGCCTCCTCCTCCTCGACTTATAAGGAAATGAGTTGTATGGGATTAGGAACCCACTCTAACATACTCATTTTAACATAATCACCTCTTTATGTGGGGGTGTGTACCAGAGATTGAACTCAGGGGTACTCGACCACTGAGCCACATCCCCAGTCCTATTTTGTATTTTATTTAGAGACGTGTCTCACTGAGTTGCCTAGTGCCTCACTTTTGCTGAGGTTGGCTTTGAACTCAGATCCTCCTACCTCAGCCTCCCAACCTGCTGGGATTAGTCATGCACCACTGCACCTGGCCATAATCACCTCTTGAAGATTTAATCTCCAAACATGTTTACTGCCTGAAGTAGAGAGGTGGATATTTCAACAAAATATTTTGGAGGGGAACAGTCACCCTCTGAAAGATGGAAAGGTAGGGAATGTAAATCGGTGACTGACTGTTGTCAGCTTTGAATGATACTAAGTCGGTATAATTCATTGAATAGATACCTGGAAGAAACTAAATGTTTTTGATAGAGAAAGGATCAAAGCAGTACTTTAAAAAGATTGATCTTCTTTAATATAAAAATTGGATTGAAAAAAAGAGAAATAGAAGGTTGAGATACCAAATAGAAGACTCTTGTGAATCCAGATGACTTTAGATTTAATATGAAGCATAATGGGAAAAGATTATAGAAGTAAAAATGATCAGGTTTTATAGACAGGATGACCCCTACTTGCAAAGAAAACATTAGCAATTAGATCTTGAATCACTGGGATTTACCCATGGTTACAGGAGAAAGTCAGGGGGAAGTTTCTAGATTTTCTAAGAAAACATGACCCCTTCAGTTTTGCAAAATGAGCCTCTGTGGGTGGGCAGGGGGACTCTCCATCAGTCATTTGAAATGTGTTTCTCGACTTTAGAAGTTGAATTTGGAAATATATATGTGAAAGAAGTGGAGTTGATGGACCAACAGACTTAAAGTATAACTCACATTTGTACTTTTAGTCTTTAGCAGGACAGAGGAATTCCCTTGAATGTGATCCGCCTCTTGAAAACAAGTGGCAAATGATACAATTTGGTTGGAGTGCAGCCTCCTAGTTTTAAGCAAAATGTCTGAGGGAGACTTAAAGCTCATAAAAGAGAAAATTTCTGCTTTAGAAAATGTTCAGATCGAAGACATTATGGGGCTCTAATATTGGGATTCTGTTTAAACACACCACTTGTGATAGCTAGATAAAATCTCAAAAGATTAGAAATTTGTTCTTTTGATGCATTTGTTTTAAAAGAAACCTTAACCGCTTTAAGAGAGTTTGCTACTATTTCCTAGTTGATGGTTTTACAGTAAAAAGAGAAAATATGGTGGTACAGATAGCTCCCATTAGTCCTCTCACAAACACACAGTTTGGGTTGGACAAAATAATAAGTGAGTTTCTTGTACTTTTTATACATTTAATATATGTCAAAAATTGGAGCCAAGAAAGCTGAGACATTGTCCTAATTCTGGCCTAATCTACTGTGGGAGCTTAGCAAATTGTTTAAAATCTTTGTCCTTGGTTTCTTTATTATGTAAACCATGATGTAACAGAGAAATATTTTATTTCATTGACCTCATCAGCATAGAATGCACCTCAGATGATGATAGGTTGTGTTTCTGAAGACATTCAGTCCCAGGATGCAATAAGCATGTCTATATTTGAGCTAGTGTCCTTAGGGAGATGTGTAAAGTTATTGCCTAGCAAAATAACCAAACATGTGAAGCACATTATAAATATGTGCCATATGGGCCAAAGGCAGGAAGAGGGACTAGTAAGGTGTGGCAATGCTAATGTCGAGCTTGCAAAACCAGCTAAGGCCTTGGAAGTCTCAGTGAGTTTGTTAAGTACATACATCTTTGAGAAACTGCTAAGTTGAGGCTTAAAGAGGGAATCCATCACCCCAATTAAAAATTAATAATTTTACTCAAATGTGTCCTAGCTTGAGCTAAATGCTTTCTCACAACAAATGATGCACTTTCAACTAGATTCATTGACTATTATTACTTCTTTTTTCAGAGATGACAGCTAAAGTGTAAGAAAGGCTAAGTAACTTGCAAAAGGTTATTCATAGGAGCACTGAATTTTGTCTGTGTTCTGCCTGCGCTGAATAACTGAAGGTGACAACTCTGTCCATTTTCTTCTCATACTTTCCAATAGCAGCAGAGTAATAGCGATTCCTTGGCTACCTAGACATGTAGTTCTCATACAGGCTTGCTCACTTATTTGAAGGAGTAGTTTAGCAAAGCCAGAATTTCTTTCCAGTTCCAAATGAGTTTCTTCCAAGCTCTGAGTCTATGGGCAGTCGCCAATGCACAGGCCTGAAAGATGTGATATAATGGTGCCTGCCGGCTAGGAATCTGGTCTGTGGGACATATTGTTATTTACAGAGTTGCCATGAAATTGGCTGGGGACCCAGCCCTCTATGTTGGAGCCAGACTCTGAGTGTCTTTGGCTAATCAGCATGTTTCCAGGGAGAAAAAAAAAAAAATTGCTGGTAAGCAAAGGCACTGTTAATCATTAACTGTGTGGCATCTGCTTCCACAATTACATTTCTAGAAGACCTGTATAATCACATTCTTTTGCAAATGGTCTAATTAATGTGCTTTTTGCTATTATTATATTTTGAGCATTGGGAATACCAAGCTAATCACTGAAGACCTTCAATTTTGCAGTATGCAAAGACATCCTATTGATCGACACAAATATCCAGAGAAAGTGACATGAACCATCTAAGACCATGATAATTCTAGTCCTTGCCAAACTCAAGAAAGTAAAATGACTATTTCGTGCATCTTCTTGATTCATAAGTTATTCTGAGTATAATCAGGCACATTCCAAAATCAGAAATATTTTTCTATGTACATATGCAGAAAGAATAAAAAAATATGACAACTGTGTAAAATTGGGCTGGAATCTCAGTCCTGACACTAACCATCTGTGGGGCAGTGAACATAAACATTCCTAACAGTGGTTGCCTTTTCTTTACAATATGGGCTATAATTTGTGCCTTAAAGTATTCTGACAAATGCTAAATAGCATGACACATGTGAAATGTACTGGCACAATGAATTATATCCAATAATTCATTTAGCATTCAATACATAATAATTTCATTTCTCCATAATATTAGGCTATTGGTATGATGCCCCTATTTTTATGTTTTATGACTTGGCAAGTAGAGTCTATTCATATGGACTGTAGAACAAAATTCTGCAATTTGGCCTGTCCAAGATATGTGGTTCCCAAAGCTATTAGACATTTGGTGAATAAACTAACAGCAGAACATCATGGGTCTGGATACCAGACTTAACACTAATGGGCAACAAGATTTTCACCTCTCCCAAGCCACCAGCCCCCTGCTACATTTTCTACAACTATGAATGAAGTAGAAATACAGGGTTGACAAACTGAAAATTAAATTGATTTATCAGCCCTATTCCAGACTTGAGAGGAAATGTGAAACTTATATACAGCTAAAACTTAGGTAATTTTTCCTATGGCAAATAATTTCTAAATTTAGTACTACTACTACTTTTAGAGTCAATTTATTGTAACTATGTCAGATTTATATTTTTATTGTTATCACAAACATGTTAAGTGATTGCTATTTTTCTGTTGTTTTTTTTATAAATAACATATAGAAAGTTAAGTAATTTGTCATGTAATAGTTCTTGTAAGTAATACAGTTGGGATTTGAATCCAGAACCTGAGCCTATTCTAAAACTGAAAAGAATTTAAAAAGTCACAATGTTTCAAGTCTGAAGTTTTAGATGGTGTCTCCAGAGGTCTGAAGCCTTTTTTTTTTTTTTTTTTTAATCTCAGGAAATCTCTAGTTGCTGCAAATTTTGTATGGTTTAATACTTGCCTGGGCTTTGAGGAACTACAAGGTATTTTGGTTTTCTGGTATTATGCACAACTCACAGGAGGTCAAACACAGGGAGGAAAGATTTCGATATTGTAAACAGATTGCATGTTACTTGAGCAGAATTAAAGGCCATCAGAACCAAGGAGTGGGATAGCTGTGTCATAAGGTGGTTCCATTCCAAGTTTTCCAAGGTATCTCCATACTGCTTTCCATATTGGCTGCACCATTTTGCAGTCCCACCAACAAAGTATGAGTGTGCCTTTTTCTCCACATCCTCTCCAACATTTATTGTTGTTTGTGTTCTTAATAGCTGCCATTCTGACTGGTGTGAGATGAAATCTTAGAGTGGTTTTGATTTGCATTTCTCTAATTGCCAGAGAGGTTGAGCATTTTTTCATGTATTTATTGATTGATTGTATATCTTCTTCTGAGAAGTGTCTGTTCAGTTCCTTGGCCCATTTATTGATTGGGTTATTTGTTTTTTTTGCTGTTATGATTTTTGAGTTCTTTATATATTCTAGAGATTAGTGCTCTATCTGATGTGCTTGTAGTAAAAATTTGTTCCCAATTAATAGGCTCTCTGTCAGCATACTACAGGGACACAGCCACATCAATGTTTATAGCAGCACAATTCAAATAGCTAAACTGTGGAACCAACCTAGATGCCCTTCAGTAGATGAATGGATAAAGAAAATGTGGTATATACACACAATGGAATATTACTCAGCAATAAGACAGAATAAAATCATGGCATTTGCAGGAAAATGGATGGAGTTAGAGAATATAATGCTAAGTGAAGTTAGCCAATCCCAAAAAGCCAAATGCCAAATGTTTTCTCTGATATAAGGAGGCCAATTCACAGTTGGGTTGGGATGGGGAGCATAGGAGGATTAGAGGAACACTAGTATGGCCAATGGTGAGGGAGATGAAGGGAGGGGGCAGAGGGTGAAGGAAAAAAAAAGATGGTAGAATGAGATGGATATCATTACCCTAAGTGCATGTATGAAGTCACAAATGGTGTGAATATACTTTGCATACAACCAGAGATTTATAAAAAAGTGCTCTATATGTGTAATATGAAATGTAATGCATTCTGCTGTCATTTATAACATCTTAGAATAAAAAATAATTTAAAAAAAAGGCCATCAGAAATGTTCTCTGTAACCTTATTCTCCTACATTGGAATCACAGATGCTTTGGAAATATATAAGAAAACAACCTAGTGCTCAGTATCTTGATGCTCTCAAAAAAAAAAAAAAAAAAGAAAAAAAAAAACAAAAAAAACAAAAAAAAAAAAAAAAAAAAAAAAAAAAAAAAAAAAAAAAAAAAAAAAAAAAAAAAAAAAAAAAAAAAAAAAAAAAAAAAAAAAAAAAAAAAAAAAAAGGAAGGAAGAAAAGAAAAGAAAAAAAGCAAGATTTCCAGTTTCATCATCTCTTCAAATCATTTCCAAGCCAAATGACAAGCATTGTTTCAGCTTCTGAGCTGCTTGGTATTCATCAACCTTGTTACATTTCCCAGCTTATGGGCTTAGATATTCACACTGTCAGGATATATTGGGTAGGATAGGGCTTTTGGTGCCCCCCTGTTTTGTTTTGTTTTAGTATAAAGACCTTCTTAGTTTTTAATTATTTTTATTATGAAACTAACACATGCATGTGATAAATAAATAGGCAGTACTAGAGTGCTACAAAATGAAAAGCTGATTTCTTCCACATTATTCTGCTGGTCTTTCTGTTCAGTCAATAACTCTATAGGGTTCCAGAGGAAACATATTATTTATAAGCTGCATCCCACACAGATACTTGTAAACATTCTGTCTTTTTATATAGATATATGTACATTTCAGATATTTTGTATTTATTTTCTTTTAATTTTTTCTGATGAAACATATCTCAGGGGGAGATTTCTAGAAAAAACATGAATAAGTAAAAACAAATGTTCCAATCACTTCTCTAATATCAAACAAATAGCAGTTTGAAAACAAACTGTCACTACTGGACAGAAAAGAATTAGATAAAAATGTATTTTCTTATTATCTTAAATATGGAAGCAAAGGGCAGAAATAAAAGATCCAGGTGTGATATATCTACTCTACTTGACTCATTGCTCAGAAACTATAAGGAAAAAAATACAGGAAACTATATTTTGAGAGCTGTCATTTACTTAAAGAAAACTGTTCAATGGTAGTCAAATCATCCTGGCCAAAAAAAAAAAAAAAAAAAAAAAAAAAAGTATGTCCAAAAGTCTTGCAAATTTAGAGATAAATGTAAATAGAGATCGAAGAAGGTCCATGTACTTCAGGCGAACAAATTATGAAGAAAATCACACTTAGGCAAATCATAGTCCAACTGCTAAAGCCCAAAGATAAAGTGAAAAACCTTGAAAGCAGCCAGGCAAAAATGAACTATGTTATAAAAAGGAAAAGATAATTTGAATAATTCATCAGAAACTATGGAGGCCAGAAGAGTGTGGAACTATTTTTTAAAGTGCTCAAAGTGAAAATAAATTAAATCATTTTCCCCCAGTTCAAGTCTCCCTCAAGAATAAATGTGAAATAAAGACATTTTTAGATAAAAGGAAATGAGAATATGTTGCCAGCAGAGCTGTATTCAAAGAAATGCCAGGGTAAGTTTGTCAGATTGAAAGGAAATTATATTGGATGAAACTCAAATCTTCAGAAAGTCATAAAGAGCATCAGAAATAGTAAATACCCTAGCAAATAAATCTATATTTTTTTCTCTTAGTTTAAAAAATTACATATAACTACTTAAAACAAAAATTATAGTACTTTCTTGCGGACTTTGTAAGTATGTAGATATAATTCCTATGAGAACTACAGCATGAGGAAAAGAGAATAATGCATCCATATGGTTGCATATTTTACATTTTATATGAGATGAAATATTCTATATATTCATGAAATATACATGAAACACATTTCATATATTTTACATAAATTAGTACATTAGTAATTCTAAGAAGACTGAAAAGTTAAAGCTGTAATGGCAATCACTAGAACAATCTTTTAAAAATGTAGGTATACCTAATGATGGATATAAGCGAATGATGGATAAAAGTGAAATTCTAAAAATAATCAAATAATGTTAAAGGAGTTAGGAAAGGAAGAAGATAACAACAGTGACTAAAACAGGAGACCAAGAAACAAAAATAATAAAAATGTATACATAGATCCAGCCATACAAATAATTACAATAAATGTTAATGGATGAAAACTTCCAAATAATAGAAATCATTTTCAGAACAAAAAGTTAAAAAGTTAGACCTGACTTTACATTGTCTATCAATAATTTAGATATAAAGATACAGATATGTTAAAAGTAATATATGGAAGAACGTATGCTATGCAGAAAGCTTAAAAAGGCTGAGAGTGACTATAGTAATATCAGACAAAACTGAATTCAAGACAAACAGCACCACCAATAAGAAAGAGCATTGGAGAAAAGATAGCCTCTTCAACAAATAGTTCTGGGAAAACTGGAAATCCATATGTAGCAAAATGAAATTAAACCCCTATCTCTCACCCTGCACAAAATTCAACTTACAGTTCATCAAGGACTTAGACAGTAGAACAGAGACCCTGTGCCTAACAGAAGAAAAAACTGGCCCAAAACTTCACCAAGTCAGCTTAGGAACTGACTTCCTTAACAAGACCCCTAAAGCACAAGAAGTAAAATCAAGAATCAATAAATGGGATGGAATCAAACTAAAAAGTTTCTTCACAGCAAAGGAAATAATTACTAATATGAAGAGATAGCCTACCAGATGGGAGAAAATCTTTACCACATCCACTTCAGATATAGCATTAATCTCAAGGATATATATCAATAAACTTAACACCAAAAAAAAACCAAATAACCCAATCAATAAATGGGCTAAGTATCTGAACAGACACTTCACAGAAGAAGAAATACAACCCACCAACAAATATATATATTTTTTCATCATTTCTAGCAATTAGAGAAATGCAAATCAAAACTAAGATTTCAGCTCGCTCTGGTCACAATGCCAATTATCAATAATTTATAAGCAACAAAAAATATTGATGAGGATATGGGGGAAAAGGAACATTCATACATTGCTGGTGGGGCTGCAATTTGGTGTAACCACTATGGAAAGTAGTATGGAGATTCTTCAGAAAATTTTGAAAAGAGCCACCATTTGACCCAGTTATCCCAGTCCTCAGTTTATACCCAAAGGATTTAAAATCAGCATACTACAGTGACACAGCTACATCATTGTTTATAGCAGCAAAGGTCACAATAGCTAAACTATGGAACCAACCTAGGTGCCCTTCAACAGATGAATGGATAAAGAAAATGTGGTATACATACACAATGGAGTATTACTCAGCCTAAAAATAATGAACTTATTGCATTTGCTGGTAAGTGGATGGAGCCAGAGAATATCATGCTAAGCAAAATAAGCCAATCCCCAAAAAACCAAAGGCTGAATTTTTTTTCTGATATGCAGATGCTAATTCACAATGAGGAGGTAGGGGGGCCTCAGGAAGAATAGAGGTACTTTGGATTAGATAGGGGAGTGAACGGAGGGGAGGAGGCGTGGGGGGAGGAATGATAGTACAATGAATTGGACATTATTACCCTATGTGCATATATGATTACATGATTGGTATAATTCTACATCGTGTACAACCAGAAGAATGAGAGGTTATACTCCATTTACATATGATGTATAAAAATGCATTCTACTGTCATATATAACTAATTAGTACAAATTTTTAAAATTATGAAAAATGAAGGACATTTCAAAAAGTTAGGTAAACTCACCAGAAGAATGTAACAATTAGAAAGGTATATGAGACTATAAGATAATGAGAATATGTTGCCAGCAGAACTGTACTCAAAGAAATGCACATAATAACATAGCTTCACAATGTAGGAAGCCAGACTTTACAGGATTAAGAGATAAATAGGGCTAACCCTATACTGTCTACAGGATTAAGTTTAAATAGACATGTTTGTATGAAATTCTGTAACAGGCAGAACAAATTAATGGTAGAAAAAATAGTGTAGTCATCACCTCTGTAAGATAGGGACAGTGATTGTATTGGAAAGTACATGAAAGAGCTCTGGGATGATGGTAATTGCTTGTACCTTATCAGTAGAGGTTTAGGTTATATCTAAGTATGCATCAGTCTGTATTATTAACAGTGGGAATTTAATTGTCTTTACTACTATTATTAGTAGTAGTATTTGGTACTGAACCCAGGGTCACTTAACCATTGATCCCCATCCCCAACCTCTTTTTTATGTTTTATCTTGCTAAATCCTTAGGGCCTCACTAAATTGCTGAGGTTGGTCTGGGAATTTCAATCCTAGTACTTCAGCCTCCCAAGTTGCTGGGATTACAGGCTTGGACTACCGCGCTTGGCAACTGTCTGGAGTATTAACTTTGGGAATTTAATTGTATGTATATTTTCCATAAGAAGAAGCATAATTGTAATTGTAAGCAAATGTTAAATTCCAATTAGTGACATACATGCTGAAGCATATAGGGAATTATATTGATTTCTATAATATGCTTTTAAGGGCACTCACTCAAAATAAAGTGGATTAATGTGTGGAGCAAAGGTGGAATGAATGGATATGTGATAAACAAATATAATAAGATGTTCATATTTGAATTGGTTAAGTCTGTATGTTGTATTGGGTTGAACAGCATTCCCCCCAAATTTGTGTCTACCCAGAAGTTGTAATCGTGACCTTATTTAGAAAGAAGATCTTTGCAGAGGTAATCAAGTTAAAATGAGGTTACACTGGATTACAGTTGGACCTAATAGAATTACTGGTGTCCTTATAGGAAGAGAGAAATTTGAACACAGACAGAGGGAGATGCCATGTGAAGATGGAGCTAGATATTAGAATGAGGTGGGTATAAGACAAGGAATGCCAGGGATTGCAGCAGCCACCAGAAGCTAGCAGAGAGGCATAAAACAGATTCTCCCTCACAATTTCAGAACCCTAATAACACCTAGATTTTGAACTACTAGCCTCTAAAACATGAGAGAATAAATTTCTTTCACTTTAATCCAGTTTGTGATTATTTGTTATAACAGCCCTAGGGAACTAACACATAATTTTTTAAAATATGTATACACATGTGTATGAGTATATATATATATATATATATATATATATATATATATATATATATATTGGTTGTAGGTGGACACAATATCTTTATTTTATTTTTATGTGGTGCTGAGGATTGCACCCAGTGCCTCACATACAGAGGAAAGTGGTCTACCATTGAGCCACAACCCCAGCCCCTGTACATTTTTTATTATAAATTCAAAGCTATGTGGTATATATAAAAATGTTACTATAATATTCTTTCACATTCTTTGTATATTTGAATACTTTTACAATAAAATTTTGGGAAACAATGGATGAGCAGAGGCTGAATTCTATTACCCAATAGAGGATCATAGTCTTGCCTGGGTTCAAGGTCTCAACCATTTCTCAGACTGATAATCTCTTAATTGAAAGAACTTCTACTATTCTTTCAATTCTCCAGGGAGCTTCTAGGCCTTCATTCTTGGACTGGAGCTCCATCATTGGTCCCTCTTGTTCTGAGGCTCCAGTTTCCTGGTCTGAGCAGCTAGTTCCCCCATCTCTCTACCCTGCAGCCCAGCCATGTTCTGATTGCATAAACCAACCTAATAAATATCTTTTTATAATCACATATATAAATATACTGTTAGTTATGTTCCTCTAAAGAATCCAGACTAATGTATGTGTTATTTTTGTCTAGGTCTGATATCAGGGTGATTTTGGCCTAATAAAACAAATTTGGAAGGTTTTTTTTTTTTTGGAAAATTTTAAGAAGAATTGGTATAATTCTTTTAATGCTTGGTAGAATTTACCCCTGAAATCATCTGGTCTTGGGCTTTTCTTTGTTGGAAGGCTTTTGATTACTGATTTGATCACTTTGCTTGTTATTGATCTATTCAGGTTTTTCTATTTCTTCTTGGTTCATTATTTGTAGGTTGTATGTTGCTATGGATTTAACCTTTATCATTATATATTAACCCACTTTGTGTCTAACGGCAACTCTGGACTTAAAGTCTATTTTGTTTGATATACACATGCTCACTTTTGGTTATCATTTTCATAAAATGTACTTTCCCATCATTTTGCTTTCAGTGTGTGTGTCCTTAAATATAAAGTGAGTCTCTTGCAGAAAGCATTCAGTTGGACTTTGAGTTTTTATTCATTCAGTCATTCTGTATCTTTTGATTTGGGCAATTAATGCATTTACACTTAAAATAATGATGGGTAGTGAAGGGATTATGGTTGCCTGTTTGTTGCTTGTTTTCTATTTGTTTTGTAGTTCTTTTGCCTTTCTTTTTCTCTTTTACTGTCTTCCTTTATGTTTCAGTGTTTTTTTATTTAATGATAATATTATGATTCCTTTCTTGTTTTCTTTTGTGTATCTTGTATAGCAATTTGCTTTGTAGCTACTATGATACTTATAGAGAACATCTTACAGTTTTAATAAAATTTTTTCAATTTGTTCTTTTTAGATATACACATTAGAGCATATTTTGACCTATTATACATATGAGGTTAATAATGTTTTAAGATGACAATTTGACTTCCATTACATACAAGTACTCTATACTTCTCTTCCTTCCCCACTATTTATGCTATATATGTGACAAATTATGTCTTTGTACACTGTGTATCCTTTAACATATTTTTATAGTTACAATTCCTTTTTATACATTTATCTTTTAATCTCTATTCCAGAATTAAAAGTGATTTTCATACCACTGTTACAGTATTATAGTATTTTGCATTTGTTTATATTTTACTTTAACTAGCAGTATTTATACTTTTATATGCATTTGTGTTTTGTTTAATATTCTTTTATATCAACCTGCATGATTTTCTTTAACATTTCTTCTAAGGAAGGTTTAGTGGTGATGGCTCCTTCATCTTTTATCAGGGGGAAGACTTTCTTTCCTCTTAATCTTTGAAGATAGTTTGGCTGGATACAGTATTCTCTGTTAGTGGTTTTTTACTTTCAACCCTTGAATATGCCACCTCACTCCCTCCAGCCTGCTAAATTTCTACTGAGCCGGACATTGGTAGTCTCAGGATTCCCTTGTATGTGAAAAACTGCTTTTCTTTTGCTGCTTTCAAAATTCTTTCTTTGTATTACACTTTTTAAAATCTTACTATAATATGTCTCATTAGGAATTTGAATTCCTTCTATTTGGAGTCCATTAGACTTCTTGAATCTGGGTTTTCATTTCCTTCCCCAGATGTAAGAAGTGTTCAGCCATTATTTCTTCAAATCAGCTCCCCTCCCCACGTCTCTCTCACTTCTCCTTGAATTCTATGATGTGTATTTGGCCTTCTTGATGATTTTCCATAAGTACCTTAGGCTTCCCTCTTTTTTTTCTTCTTCTTCTTCTTTTTTTTTTTTTTTTTTTTTTTTTGTACCAGGGATTGAACTCAGGGGCATGTGACTACTGGGCCACATCCCCAGCCCTTTCTTGTATTTTATTAGAGACAAGGTCTCACTGAGCCGCTAAGTGTCTCGCCATTGCTGAGGCTGGCTTTGAACTCGCCATCCTCCTGCCTCAGCCTCCCAAGTGCTGGGATTACAGGCGTACACTGCCACACCCAGCTCTTTTTCATTCTTTTTCCTTTATGTTGCTCTGAGTGAATGGCAACAAATAATTTGCCTTCAGGTTTTCTGATTATTTCTTCCTAAATTTGCTTTGAATTGCTCTTCATAATTTTTCAGCTTAGTACTTTCTTTAGATCCAAAATTACTGTTTGGTTCTTTTAAAAATATTTCCCATCTTTTTGTTGATATTTCTGTAAGAATAAACAGAAAGATAGAAAATATTTTTTAAATGTTTTAAATAATGTGTTTGTTCATGCATCATTTTCCTAGCTTGTAGAATATCTTTTTGATGGGTGTTTTGTTTTAGTTGTAGTGTTTTCTTGTGGTGCTGGAGATCAAACCCACCGTCTTATGTAGTCTAGGCAAACCCTCCAGTACACAGCTATACTCCCAGTCCTTGACAGTCACTTTGAATTCTTTGTCAGGATATTCACTTATCTCCATTTTTCCATTCCTCTGGTTGGTTTCTTAAGATTTATTGTCTTCCTGTGTTTAGGAATTATTTCACTGTTTCTTTGTGCATTTTAAAACTTCATGTTGGAATTCACACATTTGAAAAATCCAGCCACTTCTCCCAGTCTTTATGGACTGGTTTGTACAAAAGAAGGACATCACCATCAATCTGTATTTAGGTTTGTGGGGACTTTTGATTTGCCGGGGGGTAGGGGCAGAGGGGATAATATAACTTCTCCAGGTCTGTGTGTATAAATTCTCAATTAGTAAAGATTGCTGGTTTCTTTTTCAGGGACTTGTCATGTCTTTGTTTAGCACTATAAATTCTTTGGTTCTACAGTGGCTCCCCACCCTCAACTCTCCCTTATTCTAGTGGCTACCAGATGCCTGATATGCTGGCTAGCTATTAGCACCCTAAGCCAGGGGAGATAGCTTGGACAGATTTCAGAAAAGCTGAAATGTTGGATGCATGCTTCACCCCTCTCTTTGTCCCCATGGGAGAAGTCATTAGCCAGGACATTTTGTCCTAGAACTGAACTTCATGGTAAGGGGTTAATGTGGGCAAAAGGAATTTACTTTGTCCACATTAACCCCTCACCATGAAGTTGTCTCAATGTATCTGGTCTTGGCTTTTTGCTTGACTAGGGTATTGCTTCTCATAAAGGTATTTTGGTCCATATATTATTGATAAATTAATGTTTTTATGGGGGGGATAATGGGTGAGACTTCCTTTTTCACATCTTATTTTTTTCCAAGAATTTGACAATAGTCTAGAATTTTGGGTTGAGACTCTATGTGAAATAAAATCCTAGTATTTTTCCCCCAAATCTCAGTTTTCAAAATGTAAGACAGAGGGAGAAACAACAGTGGCTGAAAGTTTCTTTTTTAAATTTGCTTCACTTATTTTCAAGTTTCTCTATAAGGAAAAATAAGTATACTACCCATATATTATTTTCTAATGATGATAGTATTCAAAATAATGGTAATAAAAAAGAAAAGAATAGTTTCTTTTAAATCATAGTTCTTTTCTGAGTGATAAGTCGAATACCTTAGTAATTATTATAAGGGCTATATTTCCTTGGTATAAATATTTGAAATGCGATCTTATTTATAAGAACAGAAATTCCATCTGTAGCCATAAGCTATAACTATATAATTATTCCCTGACATAATTGATTTTTGCTGGGTATGCTAACCTGATTTGTAACAATGGGTTGAAATTGATATTGCTAAAATATTTATGTGACAAAATCTTGAAAAATGGTGAAATCGCTCAGCATTTGTTAAACATTAACTGTTTTGAAGATTTTGTCAGACTCTCAAAATGCCATGGAACATGAGCCAAACAGACAAAATATGTGCAATTTCCACCAGCAAAATTGAAAATAAAAGAGACAAGCATTTTCAGATGACCTATCGTCAATCTGTGTTAACTTCCCATCAACTTCAGGGGGGAACAAAAATGCCCTTTTGGTACTCTCCTTGACAAAGAAGCATCACTCTCTGACTTATGGGAAAGAATAAGTGCTTCTGAGAGCTGCTCCAGCCAGAGCCAGCTCTGAGAAGTTATAAGTCCATAAAAAATGTTTTCTTTAAGTGGCCTTCACACGCCAGACCCTACAACATCTCATTAGCTTTTACTTTCAAGTGTCCTTAATTGATAGAATAAATTTTCTTAGGAAGCTGCATTCAAATCTCTTTTTTTTTCATGCTTTTATAAGTGATTACATTAATAACAGGGGAATGCAAGTAATTTAAGAATATGCTTGTTAATTTTTTGTTCCCTCTTTATTTAGAATTTTCCTATGTTGTCTCACTTTACAAGATGAATAGAGCCAAGTTAGAGTCCTGAAAAAATATAACACAAATTTATTCATTAATTGAGTCCTTTTTTTGTTTTGTTTGGTTTGGTTTTTGGTCATTTACTTTTATCCACAGTGCTTACTTTGAGTTTTTAAGAAAATGCAGCATATAGAGTTCTTGCTCTGAGGTCACTTCAATTTGGGGAAGGGGGGGCAGTTAACCAAATAAGGTTTCTTTCAGAGAGTTCTATAGTTACAACTACTATTTTTACTATAATGTCTGTTCCAGGAAGACAGTTTTTTTTTTTTTTTTTTCATTTTATTCAGTAATGTGTCTCATGTTATCCACAAACTGCCTGGCATATAGTAAATGCAAGGCAAGATAAATGCTGTCAAATGGATGGTGATTGTATTGTGATGGGAAATGACGAGAATGGGGAGGGCTATGTTGATGGGGTGGCCATGGAAGGTTACCCTGTGAAGGTTGCATTTTGGCTGTTAGCTGCTGGATCAGATAGAGCCAGTCTTGGGCTGATTTAAATAGAAAGAATATCCTGGAGCAAGAAGTTAGCATGAAGGCTTTAAAACAGGGCCAGACTTGGTAAGTCCAAGCAGCTGCAAGGCCATTGTGACAAGGCATCATGAGTGATCAGTACATGATAAGGACAGAACTAAACAGAGCCACAGAGTGAGGCATGTTGTTATGCATAGAATGTTTGATCTTATTTTTTTTTAAGTTCTTGGAGGATTTTATACAGGGCAGAAGAGTTTGATCTTTTAAAAGCAGTCCTCTGTAGGGAGCAAGATTGGGAACCAGCACTACTGTTGTGGTTTGTGTGAGAAGGTAACATGCAGAGAAGTGGAGATGCAGGGAATTATATTCAGAATAACAGTAGAGATATTAGGACTTGCTCAATAGTGTGAATTTAGATAATGGCATCAAGGCAACTGCAAGATGATGTCTTTGAGTTTTATATTGATAGGATTTTCATTCCTCTTCTGAGTTTGTCTAGTTACCAGGTGATGCACTCTTCAGAGTCAACCCCCTTAAGTCACTTTAGGAGTTTTTGAAAAAGGAAAATGATAAATTAATTGCAAAAGGAATACTATTGACTTTCTATGTCCCACACTCACTCAGGACTACATTTTCTAGGAGATGGGGAGGTTCAGTAATGGAATGAATGAGAAAATCTGGGCATTTGAGAGGCTTCAAAACTTGTGAAGAGAGCCAGAACAGGAGGGAGACTAGAAGCAGAGGACTGTGTATCTCAGCAGAGCACTCTGACATCTCACGTGCATGTGAACCATAAAGCATCATTTATCAAAACTCCCAAAGCAACAAGCCCTTCTAGATGGGATTGTTTTCTGTAGAGCTGCAGGTTTTCTTCTCAACCCAACAACTCCTTTATTTCAATCACTTTACTTGGAAATCATCCTAAGATATATTTAATACACCTTCATCTTTTAATTTGTATGTAAATTGAATTTATCTTAGCTTATCCATGGTGATTTTAATGTAATAAAATCATTTATTGTGAGCTTAATACATGCCAGGTATCACCTAAAATGCTTTTTACTTGATTCTTTTTTACAGCCCTCTGAATTAATGCCTATTATTATTCCTGTTTTGTAAGATGAGGAAATTGTGGCTCAGAGAGGTAGCTCACTTAAGTCATGTGATACAGCTAACAAGTGCAAAGCATAGAGTAAACAAAAAGCCTCGGGAATTTTTAGAAAGCATGAGAACACATAAAGTAAACAAAAAGCCTTCAGAGTTTTAGGAAATGTAAACTCTATCAAATAAAGCATAAAATGATAATCATTTTTTTCTCTAACAGGGAGAACTCGGTGACATTATTTTTAGTATTATTCTATATCATGGACATATTTTTCTTTCCATTTCCAAACAAGAAGAAATCCTACAGACCAAACGGGATCAGAGGGCCACATGACTATGCAGAAGAACCTTCTTTCGCCACTGAGGACACAGATAGGGAACTTTGCATGGGAAGAGGAAGCAAACTCTAGAGCTACTCACCTGCCCTAGCATTTTTTTTTTTTTTTTTTTTTTTTTTTTTTGTGGTACCGGGGATTGAACTCAGGGGCACTTGACCACTGGGTCACATCCCCAGACCTTTTTTGTGTTTTTTATTTAGAGACAGGGTCTCACTGAGTTGCTAAGTGCCTCACCATTGCTGAGGCTGGCTTTGAACTCGCGATCCTCCTGCCTCAGCCTCCCAAAGTGCTGGGATTACAGGCGTGCGCCACTGCGCCCGGCCTGCCCTAGCATTTTGCAAAGCACTTTTTTTTTTTTTTTTTTTTTTTTTTGGTGGTAGAATTTGCTGTAGGGAGCAATAATAAGGATTAAGATTATAAAACAATAACATAATTATAATAATAAAAGTTAATTTTAATAAAACCTAAAGTGAGAACTAAAGAAAGAAGAAAGAGAAAAAAAAGAAGGAGGTAAAGGAAAAAGAACGAGAACAAAAAGGAGAAAGGCAGAGGTGGGACAGGAGGGGCAGGAGAGAGAGGCATCTCTAATGAGATCCAGGAGGTAGGTCCTGTGCTAAAAACATTACATTTATAATCTCCTTCTCACAGTTTTCCCATTTGTCCCATGAAGCAAGTGTATGCACAGGAATTAATAACTAGACAAATTCCAGTGAGTAAATAATATTGTCTACAATGCAGGACTTTCTGAGAAGACTGTGATGTTAACTTTAATTTATAAGGTCTGCATGTGGAGAAAATGAGAAAGCACAGCATGATACTAAGTAAAAAGTGACTTTTCCCTTAGCCAAATTAGATGATTTTATGATAGTTCTTTTTCTTCATTTACATGTCTCCATCTATCTATCTATAGTGATTGCTATAGATATAGTTCATATATAGCTATATATACATATATATGAACTCTAAAATGAATACACATGGTATAAAATTGCTCTACAATGCCCATTTTTTATTTTTTGAGTGCGGTGTTGCTCAGAATCTCCAGTTAGAGACCACCAGAGGTCAACAGCTGCACGAGTGCACACACCCCTGGAAGACAGGCCTCTTTTTCTTTCCATTTCCAAACAAGAAGAAACTCTATAGACATTTAGTTCCTCTCAAGCATAAGTCGAGCTCTTGGTTCTCCAGCGTAGACTCTGCCACAGGAAAACTGTATCTAGACTATACTCGACTTCTTTCCAAATGGGCTAAAATCTCTTTAAAAGCTTAAGACAATTTTATTAATTCCTAATTCCTAGCATATGATTTTTACCTAGCACAGCTATACAAATTTAAAAGATGTTCTTTTCCATACAAACACAGGGGGTCTCTTAGATTGGATTGTTGCAGAATTAGAACCTGAAATATGAGGATGTATGCAAGTAATTTTTCTTAGAGATGATCAAAAGAAGCATTTTAGGGGAGAAGAGCAATAAGATGTGCAGGAAAAGAACCCATATAAGGTGTATTCTTGAGCTAATTACTCCTCTGAACAAACAGGGCTACTCCCCAGGAGCTTTAACCCTAGGTTTTGGGGTTGCTCTATGCTAATGAGATAGGAAAACTCCTCTGGAAAATGCACATTACTGTGTATGGTAATAGGAAGTGCTGAGCAGATGGGGGACAATCACTAGTGTCAGTGACATTTGCATTCTCATCCAAAACTCAGGTGGGCCACTGTGATCTCAGACTTTCAGGCAGTGATCTGTCTTTCTTTTGCACAACTACATCCTCCTTCCCTTCACAGCACCAGCCATTGCCTTAATGTTGTCCTATGTCCCTTTGTGATATAGTCACATGAGATTAATTGAACCAATACAAATTGCTATTTTAATGTGTTTTTTTTTTTTCTTTTAATCTAAGTTGTTATATATGACAGCAGAATGTATTACAATTCATATCACACATATAGAGCACATTTTTACATATCTCTGGTTGTATACAATGTATATTCACACCATTCGTATCTTCATACATGCACTTAGGGTAATGATATCCATCTCATTCTACCATCTTTTTTTTTTTTTTAACCCTTTTGCCCCCTCCCTATTTTAATGTGTTTTGATTAGGAAATCAAATACTATTGACCACAAATTAACTACATACTGTTATGATTAAGGCACTATATAAGGCAGTGCAGTGGGTACAAAGATAAATAAGATGGTTCTCATCTTCTGAGTATCTCCCAATCTTGGTAGGGAGAAGACAGGTATACAATTAACTAAAATAGAAGACAAAAATGTATTCTATCTATACCCAGTATAAACTTTTCCTGATCCATCCAGCAGAAAGTTGTCATTGATATCTTTAAATTCCTATTATGTGACACTACATCATAAAAGAAGACCTATAATACTGTTGATGAGAATGGTGCTGGGGAAAGCATTATGGGTTGGGTCTATGCAACAAGGGAAGGCACAGAACTGGGAATAGTAGATGCTGATATTGTTTCCATTCAAACAGGAGCACACTGCATCTCCTGGTTGTGCCAGCTTAAGTTTATTTGTTCTGTAGAAGATACTAGACCACTGAAACTTGCATCATGGAGTAGGGGGCACTTTAAGTCAGTGTGTACTGGTGTTTGGGTGAGGATGCTTGATGATCTTCTTAAAATGCTATTTAATTATGAATACAGAAAAAATTAAGTGAGATCTTGGGTGGCATAGACTGTTTAAAGAGAACAGTTTCAACTTCATTTGTTTAGAAGAGTATAGGCATTTATTTCAATTTATTTCAGTGTAAAGGGAAGATGGGATTTAGGCTGGGTTGACTCTATGAGGGGCCAAATTTGTATTTTCATCTAAGGTAATCCTATTTTTAAAAATCCCCTTTAAGTAAATGTGGTTAATCATATAAATCTGCCTTGTAATGCTGAACCAAACTTTTATTTCTAGGGCAATTCAATGTGGTCTGGATGTATAATTATTATAAATAAAGTTTACATTGCTGTGTTCCATTTGCTAATATTTGCTTAAGATTTTGTTATTAATATTAATGAGTAAGATTGGCTTGTAATTTTCATTTCTTGGACTATCTCTGTCAGATTTTAGTGACTTCGTTAAAAAAGCATGAATAAGTAAGGAGAGATGTTTGTTTTCCTTTTCATACTTGCTGGGAGTATTTATGTATGACTAGATTTTTGAATAGAAGTGGAATTTACCTGTGCAAATTTCTGGATCTGTTCTATTTCTTATGGAATAGTTATTGTATTGACTCAATATAATCTTTATAGGCCATTTTTTTCTGTTTTTAAGTTATATATATTTTTATTATTTAAATCTGAAGTTTCAAAATTGTTTCTCTCTATATATTCATAATATTCTTTTAAATCTCTGCTATAGTAAAATGCCTGCTCAGGCATTCTTAGGCTGTTTATATTTGCTTTCTTATATTTTTTGAATATGTCATGAAAGGTTTGTTATTATTACTTAAAAAATACTGAAATAAATATATAACAAAAATAGGAAAAATAAATATGTAACATTGTTTCTCTTATTTTTTTCTTTTTATTTTTTGGTGCTGGAGATCAAACCAAGGGCCCTGAGCATGGGGGGCAAGCATTTTACCTCTGAGCTAATTGGTAGCCTGAGAAAATTTGGAAGAACTCTTAAATTTATCATTTAAAAACTATACTTAATGTGTATTTTTTTTTTTTTTGCTTACACTGGGACATGAGAATATTTAATGATCACTTTTCATAACAGAAATGTAGGTTGTAAGTTATAGAGCTAACTCTTTATGACTAAAAAGTTTTAAATTCTATATTCACTTTGATATTATTTTATTTATTTATTTATTCATTCATTCTAATTTGTTATATAGGACAGCAGAATGCATTTCAATTCATAGTACACATATAAAGCATAATTTTTCATCTCTGGTTGTACACAAAGTAGAGTCACACCATTCGTGTCTTCATATATGTACTTAGGGTAGTAATGTCCATTTCATTCCATTGTCTTTCCTAACTCCCTACCCCCTCACTTCCCCTCCCTCCCCTTTGTCCTATCTAAAGTTTCCTTCCATGCTCCCCCCACCCCTAGTCCCCACTATGGATCAGCATCCTCATATTAGAGAAAACATTTGGCATTTGGTTTTTTGGGATTGGCTTACTTCACTTAGCATAATATTCTCTAACTCTATCCATTTACCTGCAAATGCCATGATTTTATTCTCTTTTAATGCCAAGTAATATTTCATTGTGTATATATGCCACATTGTCTTTATCCATTCGTCTACTTAAGGACATCTAGTTTGGCTCCACAGTCTAGCTATTGTGAATTGTGCTGCTATAAACATTGATGTGGCTGTGTCCCTTTAGCATGCTGATTTTAAGACCTTTGGATATAGACTGAGGAGTGGGATAACTGGGTCATAAGGTGGTTCCATAACCAATTTTCCAAGGAATCTCCATACTGCTTTCCAGATTGGCTGCACCATTTTGCAGTCCCACTAGCAATGTATGAATGTGCATTTTCCCTCACATCTGCTACAATATTTATTTTTGTTTGTGTTCTTAATAGCTGCCATTCTGACTAAAGTGAAATGAAATCTTAGAGTAGTTTTGATTTGCATTTCTCTAATTGCCGGTGATGTTGAACATTTTTCCATGTATTTGTTGATTGACTGTATATCACCTTCTGAGAAGTGTCTGTTCAGTTCCTTAGCCCATTTATTGATTGGCATAATATATGGTCTATTTTAGAAAAGGATCCATGTGCTGCTGAGAAGAAAGTGTATTCACTTGTTGAAGGATGAAATATTCTATATATGTCAGTTAAGTCTAAGTTATTGATTGTATTATTGAGTTCTATAGTTTCTTTTTTCAGCTTTTGTTTGGAAGATCTATCCAGTGGTGAAAGAGATGTGTTAAAGTCACCCAAAATTATTGTGTTGTGGTCAATTTGGCTCTTGAACTTGAGAAGAATTTGTTTGATGAACATAGATGCTCCATTGTTTGGGGCATATATATTTATAATTGTTAAGTCTTGTTGGTGTATGTTTCCCTTGAGTAGTATGTACTGTTCTTCTCTATCCCTTTTGATTAACTTAGCTTGAAGTCTACTTTATTTGATACAAGGATGGAAACCTCCACTTGCTTCCACAGTCCATGTGAGTGAGTGGTATGATTTTTCCAAACATTTCACCTTCAGTCTGTGGATGTTTTTTCCTATGAGATGAGTCTCCTGGAGGCAACATATTTTTGGGTCTTTTCTTTCTTTCTTTCTTTTTTTTTTTTTTTAAATCCAATCTGCCAGTCTATGTTTTTTTTTTTTTTTGGTACCGGGGATTGAACTCAGGGGCACTTGACCACTGGGCCACATCCCCAGCCCTTTTTTGTATTTTATTAGAAGCAGGGTCTCACTGAGTTACTAAGTGCCTCGCCATTGCTGAGGCTGGCTTTGAACTCGCGATCCTCCTGCCCCAGCCTCCCAAAGTGCTGGGATTACAGGCGTGCGCCACCATGCCCGGCTCAGTCTATGTTTTTAAATTGGTGAGTTTAGGCCATTAACATTCAGAGTTATTATTATGACATGATTTGTATTCCCAGCCATTATTTTTATTTTCGTTATTTACCTTGACTTGGTTTCTCCTTTGATTAGTATTTCCATTAGTGTAATACCTCCCTCTGCTGATTTTCATTATTGTTTTTCATTTCCTTCTCATGGATGTTCTGTAGTGCAGGCTTTCTTGTGAATTCTTTTAACTTTTGTTTATCATGGAAGGTTTTTATTTCATCATTAAATATAAAGCTTAATTTTGCTGGATACAAGATTCTTGGGTGGCATCCATTTTTTTTTCAGAGCTTGATATATGTTGTTCCAGGATCTTCTAGCTTTCAGGATCTGGGTGAAAAATCTGCACATAACCCTATTAGTGCCCCCCTTTATGTAATCTGTTTCCTTTCTCTCATGGCTTTTAATTTTCTCTCCTCATTCTTTATGTTAGGCATTTTCATTATAATGTGACTTGGTGTGGATCTGTTGTGATTTTGTACTTTTGGTATCCTCTACACCTCTTGAATTTGGTTTTCCAATTCATTCTTCATGTTTGGAAAATTTTCTGATATTATTTCATTGAATAGATTGTTCATTCCTTTGGTTTGAAACTCTATGCCTTTCTCTATCCCAATAACTCTTAAATTTGGTCTTTTTATCCTATCTCATATTTCTTGAATGTTCTGCTCATGGTTTCTTACCATTTTCACTGTGTAGTCTACATTCTTTGCAAGATTATATATTTTGTCTTTGTTGTCTGAGGTCCTGTCTTCCAAGTGGTCTAATCTGTTGGTGATGCTTTCTATTGAGCTTTTAATTTCGTTTATTGTTTCTTTAATTTCAAGGATTTCTGTTTGTTTTTAGAACCCCTATTTCCCTTTTGAAGTAATCTTTTGCTTCCTGAATTTTTTATGTAGCACTTTGTCGAAATGATCTTTTGCTGCCTGTATTTGCTCTTTTATATCATCCTTTAATTCACAGAACATTTTAATATTGTACATTCTGAATTCTTTGTCATTTCTTCTGCTGGGCTGGCCATAGATTCTAAAAATGTGGTATCTTGATTTGTTTGGGGCACTTTTCTCCCTTGTTTTTTCATGTTGCTTGTGTGTCTTCTAGCACTGTGCATCTGAGGCTTTACCATTTTCACCCTATAGACTTAATAGTGTCCCTGGAGGGTTCCAATACCTCTCCTTTGAGGGGAAGGACAATGTTAACAGATCCCAATATAAACAATATACAACCTTAAAAACAATAGTTGCTATTAAGACATTTACAGTTTGATCACAATGTATGGAAATGGTGAATTCAATTTTTATCTACAATATAATCAGTAGGTTTGTAAAAGGGCATACAGTTTCTGACTGTGGACAAAGAACCAGAGGTGAGGTGTATCATGATATGTTGAGGAGATAGGAGGTGAGGATATGGAGTTATTTTATCTTAGGAAGAGTGGAAGAGAAATCTAAAGAAGAAGTTTAGTAGCAAGAGAATGGAGAGGAAGTAATTTCGGGTAGACAAGTAAGTGGGAGACAGTAGAGTATATAAAACAAACACACATGTATATTAAGAAAAATTAAAAATGTTAAAATAGTAAAACTGGGAGAAAAAAAGAATATACAACACAACTCTAATATACTATTCAGATGTCTCAGTCCTCAAAATCCTAATTCATGCAAAGTATTTGGATTCACATATCTTGGGGATGCGAGGGTGGGAGACTAAGGAGGGAGAAAACAAAATCTTGATGGAAGAAACAAGGATTGTTTTGCTTGGAGATCAGTGTATTTCCTGCTTCCCTCTCATCTAATAGATGGGTTTGTCTGTTGCTAGCTAGTATCTCTGCTCTCAGGATGGTTAAGGTAACCAGGGTGTCACTGTGTCAGGTTAGCAGCTGCTGGGGAGAAGGGGTAGTTAGAAACTGGGTTCCTGGCCAGCCAGAGTTCCAAACTGGGAGTTGCCCCCACCAAAGATGGTGATGAAGGTGACCCAAGATGGAGGCAGCTGCTTTCAGCGATGGGCTGTCAGGTTGGGTGGGGAGGAGCCAGGTGATGGTGTTGGATGTGGACGATGTGTTTAGAGACAACTCTGTGGCAGGCAGTGTGTGGTTTTGGCTGTCTTCAGAGCCTATATGAAGTGCATAGAGTCTGCACTTTATTGCTGCAGAGTCTCAAGATGGAGGCAACTGGGGGAGCCCTATATTGGTAAATGGGGGTTCACACGGGAGTGGCAGCTGGAGTTCCTGTGTGTGGGTAGCTGCTGGGTGTCCTGCATGGGCACAGCACAGCATCTGGGGTTTCTGCTTAGGTGGGTGGCTGAAAGTTCCGTGTGGGTGCTGATGTCTATGGTCCTACTCAGGCACCAGTAGTCCTGTGTGGATGAGTAGTTGGGGGACCCACTCTGATGCTGAGGTCTGGAGCCCTCCACAAACACAGTGGCTGTGATTCCTGTGCAGAAGTAGGAATATCACTCACAGAGAAATAGTATTCTCACTACTTGGGTCCCAGGTCACAGAGCGACACAGAATGCTTCCTCCCTCTGGTCACCCATCTTGGATCCAACCCCCCACCATAATGATAATTTTTATTTTTCTTTTGTCTGCATAACAAGTCAAGCATTTTTATTTCATTTATTTTTAAAACCTTTATTTATTTTTTTGTTTATGGGGTGCTGAGGATCAAACCCAGGGCCTCAAACATGTGAGACAAGCGCTCTACCACTGAGCCATAGCCCCAGCGTGAAGTCAAGCATTTTTAATTTATATTTTTCTATTATATTACTCTGTTGTTGTTTTAATGTTTTCCCCTCTCTTGTCCTTTTTATTCCGATCTCTCTTTTTGTATTTTCTTATAATTTGGGAATAATTATCATTAAAAATATACCTTCATTTGTTTTTCTTTTATGTTGTTTGAGTCTTTCTTTTAACACAAACTATTTTAGCCAATTTATATTTATTGTGATATCTCATAGATATGTATCTCTGGCTCTCTCTCTTTTATTTTGTGAATTCTATTTATCTGGATATTTTATATGGTTTTCTTTTGGATTAATTGATTTTCCTTTCCTTTTGTCCATTCTTTCCTATCCTGCAACACTGACTTGGAAGTCATGCATTTTATTTCTCTCACATTAGTAAAAAATTTTCATAGACATTTTTAGTTATTGATTATAAATTTAATTAATTTCTTTACTCTTAATCTAAATCAAAGAACTTAGATCTGTTGACTCTGGTCATTTGTCTACTGACATAGATGTTGTCCAGTATTTTCATTTATCTTTCTTTTCTAACACCGTAAATAAGCTTATTATTAGAATTTACTATTTTTAAATTATTGCTTATTTAAATTTACTGCTGTGTTTGCCAACTTATTTCTTATTTATGTTTCCTAATTTTTTTTGTTGTTGTTGATGGACCTTTTAATTTTTATTCATTTGTATGCAGTTGCTGAGAATCGAACCCAGTGTCTTGCACATACTAGGCAAGCGCTCTATCACTGAGCTACAACTCCAGGCCCATGCTCATTTATTTTTGAAACGTAAAATTCCCTTTTAAAAGATGTTCATTGGTAAGGATCTGTTGGAGGTAAACTCTCTGTGTTTCTATGTCGTGTGTGTATGTGTGTGTGTGTGTGTGTGTGTGTGTGTGTGTACATCTCTAGAGCACTCTGAGTCTTGAATGCTAGTTTTGCTCTTATGAGTTTTGCTCTGCAGGCAAATTTTGCAACACTAGAGAAGGTCCTTGTGAATGGCAGGCAAGCACCCTACCACTGAGCTATATCCCCAGCTCTCACGTGTCTTTTAAAAATGAAATTAATTGTCTTTTTCTTCTCTTGTGAATTTCCTTTTACTTATGTATCCTAAGGTTAAATATACTTTAAAAAGCTGAGGCTCTTGGTCTTTTCTTAGTTTGAAGAAGTTCTCAACCATTGTCTCTTTCACTATTGATTCTCATACTCTCTTTAGTTTCAACTTCTAGGACTCAGAATAGACATTTATGTTAGAACTACTTCTTGTGTCTTCTTTGTCTCTGATTTTCCTTAATATATTTTTTTCCATATCCTTGTCTCTCTGTGCTTTTCCCTGGATATTTTCCATAGTTCTTTCTTCTAGTTAATGTATTTTACCCATATGGTCTTTTCTGTCATTTAGAATTTCTTTTCTATGTCTTTATCATATCTCATACATACGTATGTACATACGTATGTATGTTTATACCATATATATAATCTCTTTTTAATTCTTTCTTCAGTGTGAATGATCAGTTTGGAGAGTCTCTTTTACTTACATCATATTTTCAATTTGCAATTTTAGTTCCTTAAGTATATTCTACCTATAATTCTGGATAGTTGCTCATCATTCATGGTATCTATTTCACTGTTTTTATTCTATCCCTTGTAACTTAATCTATAGGTGCTTCTAGAGTCCTAGATTATTAGCATGAGCTTCCAGATATTGAGTCCTTCCTCCTCATATCTGGGATCACTGTCAACTTAAATCATTTAGAGTAAATTCTGGGCTTTAATTTGCATCTGAAGGCCTAAAACCCAGGGAGTGATGATATCTTCTCATGGGAACATTTGTTTTTCTCTGGTACTTACATCTGCAGTTAAGGTGATTTTCCTCCCTGGTCTCCTTGTGGGTAATATTATTTTTTTCTGGTTTTCAGTTGCACACAAGGTTTAACACCATGGGAAACCCAGCACCACGTGGGAGATTTATGAGTCACTCTCTCCATGTTATGTGGATTTGGGGAATGCCCCTTGTGCCCTTGATGTGATTACTAAAACCTTGGCTTACTCCTCTGGATTCCTGCTCCCATTTTATTTTTGAACTCTAGGGACTTCCTTTTATTTTAGCCAAAAGAGTTTTAGAAATGTATTATTCAGTACCTTTAGCTATTGTGTGGTGGGGCTGCTTCTCAGCATATCTGATATGCTCTAAATGCCTAAAATATAAGTTCCAAATGTATTTTCAAGGCTTATTCTCTTCCTCTAATCCCCCCCCCAAAAAAAAATGGATCAGCTTAATTATATCTTTTGGCAGTCACTGAAGTGCTAGAAGTTAAAAAAAAATCATTATTTCTTTTGGATATTTTCTTTCTTTTCTACTTTATGTGACTTTTATTTTATTAAATACTCCCCTGATCTGAATTTATAAATACCCATCGTGTTTAAATCTCCAAGGGGGCAAGACAGTGGTAAGGAAGGTGAATGACTGTAATTTGGAAAGTTTCTCCATGCACATGGAGAGCTTAGACAGCACATGAAGTTTCCTAGGCTATCTCTGTGTCTTAGTGATATTTCCTGCCTTGTGCTAGGAGTATTTGCTAAGGAAAAAGAAAAAGGAGGAGGAGAGGAGGAGGAGGAGGTGGAGGAGCTGCTCAAGTAAACCAAGAAGATGTGCAACCAGAAATGAATCAGAAAAAAATTCGACCTAATGATGTTGCACATTGTTTCCATGATTGTCCACAGTGATCCTCTATTTTCAACTCTCTTATTTTACAATACCAGTGTTGATGGTTTCCATCTCTAGCACACAGATATTCCCTTCTGTTATGGTTTGGATGTGAGGTGTCCCCAAAAAGCTTATGTGTGAGACACTGCAAGAAGGTTCAGAGGAGAAATGATTATGTTATAGCCTTAACCTAACCAGTGAATTAATCCCTAGTGGGATTAGCTGAGTAGTGACTGTAGGCAAGTGGGGTGAGGCTGGAGGAAGTGGTTCATTTGGGGTGTGTCTATGGAGTATATATTTTGTATCTGGAAAGTGGAGTCTTTTCTCTCTCTCTGTTTCCTGATGACCATGTGAGCTACCTCTCTATGCCACACTCTTCTGCCATGATGTTCTGCCTCACCTTGAGCACCTAGGAACGGAGCCAGTCTTTTATGGACTAAGACCTTTGAAACTGTGAGCACTCAAATAAACTTTTTTTTTCCCTTAAAATTGTTCTGGTCAGATCATTTAGTCACAGCAATGAAAAAGATGACTTAAAACACCCTCTTAGAAATTGATCTCTTCAGAGGGAAAGTGACCCTGGATTTTGCCCTCAGGCTACTTTCATGACTCAAACAAGATTTGGATTATATGCTATTTTTACTTCTAACCTAATAGTTCTAATTATACTACCATGAGTTCTCTCAATACCTGCCACTATACACTTAATAATTGTCACATAGTAAACTTCTAACTTTAAAATAGTGGGGAGGCCACTCTTTATTTTTTTCTTGTGTTGACTAGGCCTGTTGCTTAGTTTTGTATTAATTTTCAGAGCAACTGTAGAAAAGAAAACATCCATAACAGATTTCAGATTGAATCAGTGTGTATATACTGTTGATATTCTGGAAACCTTTTCACCCATCTTATTAATTTATACTTGGGGAGTAGGCAATTTTCAGATTTTATTTTGAGATGATAAACCATAATGGATCTAAACATGTGAAGATACATATTTAATGCACTTTAATGCCTTTATGCTCTCACTGTTAAAATATAGAGCCTTAAATAATTCTGTCTAGGAATGCTTACACTATCACTGTTACATTCCCTACAGGGCTATGAATATGTTCTAGTCAGGGCTTTTCTGGCCCAACTGGTTGAAATATTTCTACCTCTACAAGTTTTGCTTTGTACTGGGATGCCATTGGTCAATGAATTTAATGTGCAATTGTGTATTATGAATCCAAAAGATGGAGGCAAGCCTTGATTTTGCTTCCAACAAAGCATTTCAGGCTAGTGTTTTATGGAAAAGAACACAGGGAAACTCTGATGTGATTATTATTATAGTTGTTACATGTTTATTTTTGTTATTAATGATGTTGAATGTCTCCTCTTGCCTCAGAAATCAGCTTTTAATTATACAAACCTGTTCCGTAGACACTGCTATTCATATTTTATGTTTGAAGGATAGAAATAAATAAACAACTTGGTATAATAATTGGCTAATATTTTTGAGTAATTATCAGTGAAAAGTCATGTTCTTTATTATTGCCTTATATCCTTGGTAGAAAAGTGCTTTGATGTAGGTATTTCATTAATTCTTATTTATGTATAAGGGAACTGAATCTTAGAGACCTGTTCCCTATTTCACACATTCAGCGAATGCTGGAATTTATACTGTATTTCTGATCTTTCTCAATTAGAAATGAGACCTAGCTTTGGAGTGATGGTTTAAGAGGAAGGAGAACAAGTACGATATGGACTATTCCTTTAGAAACGGGGATATAGTTGGCCTTTGAATATTGGTGATGAATGTAACATTCAGCAAATATCCAGGAGAGATCTTTGTCCCCTTTATTAGTTTCATCTTATAGATTACTATTACAGAATTTATACAAATTTTAGGAACTCCTCTTGGAGACAGTACAGAGTAAGCTGCATATTTACTAATAGTGAAATTATATTTTACAAGAATAAAAGATTTAAATTTTTTTTTTATTATTCTAATTTGTTATACACATTTGCCGAGTACATTTCATTTCATATTACATATAAAGAGCACAATTTTTCGAGTTGCTGGTTTAATATAAAGTATTTGTACAACAATTGAGTCTTCATACATGTATTTAGAGTAATCATGGATAACTCAGTCTTCCATTATTCCTATCCCCTTGCCCCCTCCACTCTCTCCCCCCTCTTTGTTCTATTTAAAGCTCTTTCATTCCTCTCAATCCCCCTCTCTTGCCTTTATAAATTAGTACCTTCATATCAAAGAGATCATTCGACCTTTGGTTTTTTGGGATCGACTAACTTCACTTAGCATTATTTTCTCCAACTGCATCCATTTACCTGCAAATGCCATGATTTTATTCTCTTTTAGTGCTGAGTAGTGTTCCATTGTGTATATATACCAAAGTTTCCCTATCCATTCATCTGCTGATGGGCATCGGGGTTGGTTCCACAATCTAGCTATTGTGAATTGTGCTGCTATAAACATTGATGTGGCTGTGTCCCTGTAGTAAGCTGTTTTTAAGTCCTTTGGGAATAGGCCAAGGAGTGGGGTAGCTGGGTCAAATGGTGGTTCCATTCCCAGTTCTCCTAGGAATCTCCATACTACTTTCCAGATTGGCTTCACCAATCTGCAGTTCCACCAGCAATGTAAGAGTGTGCCTTTTCCCCCACATCCTCGGCAGCATTTATTGTTGTTTGATTTTTTGATAGCTGCCATTCTGACTGGAGTGAGATGAAATCTTAGAGTAGTTTTGATTTGCATTTCTCTAATTGCTAGAGATGTTGAACATTTTTTCATATATTTGTTGATTGATTGTATATCATCTTCTGAGAAGTGTCTGTTTAGTTCCTTGGCCCATTTATTGATTGGGTTATTTGTTTATTTGGTGTTAAGGCTTTTAAGAGCTTTATAAATCCTTGAGGTTAGTGTTCTATCTGATGTGCTTGTGGTAAAGATTTGCTCCCATTCTGTAGGTCCTCTATTCACCTCACTGATTGTTTCTTTTGCTGAGAAGAAGCTTTTTAGTTTGAATCCATCCCATTTATTGATTATTGTTTTTAGTTCTTGTGCTATAGGGGTCTTATTGAGGAAGTTGGGGCCTAAACCAACATGATGGAGATTTGGGCCTACTTTTTCTTCTATTAGGTGCAAGGTCTCTGGTTTAATTCCTAGGTCCTTGATCCACTTTGAGTTAAGTTTTGTGCATGGTGAGAGAAGAGATTTAATTTCATTTTATTACATGAGGATTCCCAGTTTTCCCAACACCATTTGTTGAAGAGGCTGTCTTTTCTCCAGCGAACATTTTTGGCACCTTTGTCTAATATAAGATAACTGTAGGTGTGGGGGTTCATCTCTAAGTCTTCTATTCTGTACCATTGGTCAACTGGTCTATTTTGGTGCCAATACATGCTGTTTTTGTTACTATTGCTTTGTAGTATAATTTAAGGTCTAAAATAGTAATGCCACCCACTTCATTTTTCTTGCTAAGAGTCGCTTTGACTATTCTGGGTCTCTTATTTTTCCAGATGAATTTCATGATTCCTTTTTCTAATTCTATGAGGAATGATATTGGGATTTTGATTGGTATTGCATTGAATCTGTATAGTGCTTTAAGGAGAATGGTCATTTTGACAATATTAATTCTACCTATCCATGAACAAGTTAGATCTTTCTATCTTCTAAGATCTTCATTAATTTCTTTCTTCAGCGTGTTGTAGTTTTCATTGTAGAGGTCTTTCACTTCTTTTGTTAAGTTGATTTCCAAATTTTTTTTTGAGACTATAGTAAATGGGGTGGGTTTCCTAGTTTCTCTTTCTGAGGATTTGTCACTGATGTACAGAAATGCCTTTGATTTATGGGTTTTGATTTTATATCCAGCTATGTTGCTGAATTCATTTATTAGATTTAGAAGATTTCTGGTGGAATTTTTTGGATCTTCTATGTATAGAATCATATCGTCTGCAAATAGTGATAATCTGAGTTCTTCTTTTCCTATCCATATCCCTTTAATTTCTTTCATCTAATTGCTCTGGCTAGAGCTTCAAGAACTATGTTAAATACAAGTGGTGAAAGAGGGCATCCCTGTCTTGTTCCTGCTTTTAGAGGGAATGCTTTCAATTTTTCTCCATTTAGGATGATGTTAGCCTGGGGTTTAGCATAGATGGCCTTTACGATGTTGAGGTATGTTCCTGTTATCCCTATCTTTTCTAGCATTTTGAACATGAAGGGATGTTGTATTTTTTCAGATGCTTTCTCTGTGTCTATTGAGATGATCATATGCTTTTTATCTTTGAGCCTGTTGATATGATGAATTATATTTATTGATTTCCTTATATTGAACCAACCTTGCATCCCTGGAATGAAGCCCACTTGATTGTGATGCACTATCTTCTTGGTGTGTTTTTGTATCGATTTGCCAGAATTATATTGAGAATTTTTGCATCTATATTCATTAGAGATATTAGTCTGAAGTTTTCTTTTTTTTGATTTGTCTCTGCCTGGTTTTGGTATCAGGGTGATATTTGCCTCATAGAATGAGTCTGGGAGTGTTACCTCTTTTTCTATTTCTTGAAATAGTTTGAGAAGTATTGTTGCTAGTTCTTCTTTAAAGGTCTTGTAGAACTCAGCTGTGCATCCATCTGGTCCTGGGCTTTTCTTGGTTGGTAAGTTTTTATGGCATCCTCTATTTATTTGCTTGAAATTGACCTATTTAAATTGTGTATATCATCTTGATTTAGTTTGGGCATATCATATGTCTCTAGAAATTTGTTGATGCCTTCATTATTTTCTATTTTATTGGAGTTTAAATTTTCAAAATAATTTCTACTTTTCTTCTGTATTTCTGTACCGTCCATCGTGATATTTCCTTTTTCATCATAGATATTGGTAATTTTTGTTTTCTCTCTTCTTTTCTTTGTTAGCATAGCTAAAGGTCTATCAATTTTATTTTTTTTTTCCAAAGAACCAACTTTTCATCTGTCAATTTTTTTCAATTGTTTTTTTTTAGTTTCAATTTCATTAATTTCAGCTCTGATTTTAATTATTTCCTGTCTTCTACTTCTTTGGGGGTTGATTTTTTCTTCTTTTTCTAGGGCTTCGAGATGTAATGTTAGTTCATTATTTGTTGACTTTATCTTTTTTGAAGGAATGAGCTCCATGCAATGAACTTTCCTCTTAGTACTGCCTTTAGGGTGTCCCAGAGATTTCGGTATGTTGTATGTTCGGTATGTTCGGTATGTTCTCATTTACCTCTACAAATTTCTTAATCTCCTTCTTGATGTCTTCTGCAACCCATTGATCATTCAATAGCATATTACTTAGTCTCCAGGTGTTAGTGTAGCTTTTCTTTTTTTTTTTTTATCATTGATTTCTAATTTCATTCCATTATGATCTGATAGAATGCAAGGTAGTATCCCTACTTTTTTAATATTTGCTTAGAGTTGCTTTATGGCATAATATATGGTCTATTTTTGAGAAGGATCCATGTGTTGCTGAGAAGAAAGTGTATTGGCTCATTGATGGGTGATATACTCTATATATGTCAGTGAAGTCTAAATTATTATTTGTATTATTGAGTTCTATAGTTTCTTTGTTTAACTTTTGTTTGGAAGATCTATCCAGTGATGAAAGAGGTGTGTCTAACATAGAATTATTGTGTTGTGGTCTATTTAATTCTTGAACTTGAGAAGAGTTTGATTGATGAATGTAGATGCTCCATTATTTGGGGCATATATATTTATAACAGTTATATCTTGTTGATCTATGATTCCCTTAAGCAGTATGAAATGTCCATCTTTATCTCTTTTGACTAACTTTGGCTTGAAGTCTACTTTATTGGATATGAGGCTGGAGACCCCTGCTTGTTTACAATGACCATGTGAGTGATATATTTTATCCCATCCTTTCACCTTCAGTCTATGGGCGCCTTTTCCTATGAGATGTGTCTCTTGAAGGCAACAAATTGTTGGGTCTGTTTTTTAAATCCAATCTATTAGCCTATGTCTTTTAATTGGTGAGTTTAGGCCATTAACATTCAGGGTTATTATTGAGACATAATTTGTATTACCAGTCAGTTTTATTTTTTTATTATTTTTGGTATTTAGCTTAACTTGGTTTTTCCTTTGGTTGTTTTTTCCCTTTATTGTAGTTCTTCCCTTTGCAGATTTTCATTATTATTTTTCATTTCCTCCTTGTGGAATATTTTACCAAGAATGTTCTGTAGAGCAGGCTTTCTTGTAAATTCTTTTAGCTTTTGTTATCTGGAAGGTTTTTTATTTCATCCTCAAATCTAAAGCTTAATTTTGCTGGATATAAAATTCTTGGTTGGTATCCCTTATTCTTTAGTGTCTAGTATATGTTGTTCCAGGCTCTCCTGGCTTTGAGGGTTTGGATTGAAAAATCTGCTGAGATGCGAATTGGTTTTCCCTTGTAGGTAATCTGACTTTTCTCTCTTGCGGCTTTTAAAATTCTATCTTTATTTTGTATGCTAGGCATTTTCATTACCATGTGCCTTGGTGTGGGTCTGTTGTAATTTTGTACATTTGGCGTCCTATAGGCCTTTAGTATTTGATTTTCAAATTCATTCTTCCTGCTTGGGAAATTTTGTGATATTATTTCATTGAAGAGATTGTGCATTCCTTTGGTTTGAATCTCTGCACCTTCCTCTATTCCAATAAATCTTAAATTTGGTCTTTTGATGGTATCCCATAATTCTTGGATATTCTGTTCATGGTTCTTACCATCTTCACTGTGAGGTCAACTTGATTTTCAAGATTATATATTTTGTCCTCATTGTCTGAGGTCCTATCTTCCAAGTGGTTCAATCTGTTGGTGATTCTTTCTGTTGAATTTTTTAAGTGGCTTACTGTTTCTTTCATTTCAAGGATTTCTGTTTGGTTTTTTCTCAAACTCTCTATCTCTTTCTTGAAGTAATCTTTTGCTACCTGGATTTGTTCTCTTATCTCTTTGTTGGTGTGATCGATGTTTGCCTGTATTTGACCTCTTATCTCTTTGTTGGAGAGATCAATTTTTGCCTGTATTTGTTCACTTAGGTCGTTTTTTTAAATCCCTTGTCATTTTAATTATGTATATCGGAACTCCTTCTCTGACATTTCACCTACTGTGCTATCTATGGTTTCTATTGTTGTAGCATCTTTGTTTGTTTGGGGCATTTTCCTCCCTTGTTTCCTCACGATGGATGTCTATGTATTTTCCTTTCTTGCAAGGTAAGCCTGAGGTATTACAACTTCTGCCCTTTTGTCTTATAAGGTCCCTCCAGGTTACCCAGAACCTCACTTTTTAGGGAAATCAATATTGGATCTTTCAGCGTACCCAATGTGTTTCCATATATCAGTTAGTTTCTGTTTTTATATTTACAGTTTTGTCACTATAAACAGAAATGATGAGATCAGTTATCTTATTTCATATAGTCTCTATGTTTGTGTGGTGGTTTATAGTATCTAATGATAGAAGGGGGGACTTAGAGGTAGGCTTAAACGTTTATGAAGTAAGATGTGAGAAAATAGAGGTATTAGATTATTTGACTAGTGAGAGTATAATCATTAGAATTTGGCTGTTAGTAGAAGAAGCAAGAGATAGACAACCCCATGTAAGATTCCCTGTTAGTTCACAACAGCATAACTGGTTGCACCATTTGGTGCATCCTGGTCTCTAGGGACCTTAGTGATGTCTTACTCAGACCTTTTTGTTGTTCCTTGGTAGTAGCATAGCTCAGTTTTGTGGCAGTGGTAGCCTCAGGCCTATAATTACATTGGTGTTGGGTTGAGTAGCTATGGGATCTTAGTGCCGTGTGTCTCTCTGGACAGAGGTGGGTTGCCTTTCTGATTTGTGCATGTGGAGCAGGCCTCTCTGGCCAGATCCCCTCCTGGCCGCAGTGTGGTGGAGCAGGCAGTCTGGCTTTCTTCTCCCCACTCTCCTCCTCTTGGGTCTCCTCCCAGTCTAGTTGTTTCAGTGGGGTTGGGCACGTGGGCAGCAGGGCCCTTCCACAGGGTGGAGCCTGCAGTTCCTGGTCCTGGTGATGGCGTGGGCTGGTGGTCGGGCGGGCTGGTGGCTGGGCAGCTCCTTCCAGCGGGTGTCTGCCCCTTGTTCCGGTTGCAGCTGGGCAGGTTGCAGTTCCCCAGGGAATGGATGGGGCCCTTCCTCTGGTCAGGCCCTGTCTGTAGCGGGGAGCTGCTATTCCCTGAGGCAATGCCTGTGTGAGCCGCTGGCCAAGAATAAAATTATTCCAAGTAAAAGTTTATTTTCATCACATTTATTTTACATATTTGGTCATTTTATCCACAACAAAAGGTAATTTGCTTAATAGTAGATATTGCGTATATCTCGGCAGGGCATAGACTGGAATTTTAGCCATGTTTTTCTTTACTATATTAAGTGAATTGAAAGTATCTATAATACTTTAAACCACTCCATACATACTACTCTAATAACTTATCAATTTAATTGATACCTAGAAATAGAAAGATAATTTGTATGCATATACTTTAATGATATATACCTTTTTGCATTTCTTTTGCAGCAGTATGCCTCCAAATTATATTCTTGATGATGAAAACATCACTTTGGTCTTCCTGTTGACAATGGTGATAATAAATGTTAACTAATGTAACTATTATTATTAATGAGTTCTTTCAAAGTCCTTGAAACTGTCCCAAAGCTTGTGAAATTATTTTCTCAAGTTATTCCACACCCAACCCTATGTAGTAGATAATGTTATTCTGCCAGTTTTACAGATGAGGAAATGAAAGCTTAGAAAAATTAGATAACTTACCCATGCAAGTGAGTAGCAGAACTGAAAAACTTAACACTCCTTCTCTCCATATCATTCTTTCTTTATCTGGGTCTCTGGATTATTTACTTAATAGCATATGTCACCTATTCAATTATCTACTTTTTCTTTCCTTTATCTTCCACCAAAATGCAAGATTTCATGGTGATATGGTCTATTTCTGTGTTTTCTGATATGTCCCCAGCATGAAGCATAATGCATGCCACACAAAAGGCACTATTCATGTCAGTAGTATTTGTGGAAAGAATGAATGTATATTTGTTTCCAAAGTCACATCTGGGGCTACTATACATAGGAGAGAAAAATTTCTGCTAAACAGACATTCCATTATAAGGGGGAGGAATCCAGGATTTAATGTAGCTAATGATTTAGTTTGCTAAAATTAGAAATGAGGTAATTTCATAAGAATTTTATGTTACAATTTAGTATCCTGAATTATTGAGTCTGGAGAACACAGTCAAAATGTAACTTAATTACTGCCATCATATATTTGAGGGAAATTATAATGATGGGGTGACCAGCTGTTCCCCATCTGCGCTATACTATAGGATGAAAAGGGCTTATACCAAATTAGGTCACTCTCAGTCTTCCAGTCATTGGGGGAAGTTACTGAGATATCATAAAGAATCTATTTTTCTATCTATTCTTACTCCTTTATTCTCTTCATGCTATCAGGGTATATGCCCAACAGTCTATGTCCTTTCTGATTTCTTACAGCCCAGGTCCACTAGAAACATCAAAGGCCAAGACACCATGAGCATGGTTCTCAAGCCCATGCCTGTCTTTGTGAATGGCACCATTTGTTTAATTAATTTCATATCCTCCTGTACCAGTCAGTGAGCTGAGGGATAATTGGTTCTATAAGCAAGGCAATCTGCAGTTGTGACAAAGTAAAGGACTTGCTTGAATATCATTTAAATTGTATAGCTATGTAGGATTTAATTTTCTTAATGCATTTGTACTTCTCATGTTTGATAATATCACTAAGGAACAGATGTAATCTTCCAAATTGATGATCAACTCTGAAATGGACAATTAGTTGAATCAAATATCCAAATCCATAATTGATTACATAAGAATGATGCTTTATCTTTTCTGGTGTTCTCACAGATATTAAAATGAAAGAATATTGGTGGGTTTGCTTTTTATTCTTACTTAACGGCTTTCTTTTGTTTGATTTTTTGGTAAATCTCATCAACTAAGGCATGACATAAATTTTTTATTGCGTCCACTTCTAACCAACATGGTTTCTCATGCATTGTAAATTTTTAATTCAGTAAATATTCTTGGATGCCTGTTACACTTCAGGCTACTTCAGGTGGTAGTGAGGTTCACTGGTAATGATGGAAAAGTACAGGTAAACCTTAAAAAAGGAAGTTAAGTCTTAGTTCTGGTTATTGACAGATGCTAAATACTAGGAAACATGTGCATCTAGAATGTTCCAAATGCATTTCATAGATGAAAGAAACAGTGCAAGAAGGCACTCTGGCCTAGGAAGAAGGGTATTTAAGAATATAAGTATGTGACTTGGCTTCAAGTCACATACTATCTATGTGACTGGACAAGTTGCTTAGTCCCTTTACATACGGTTCCCTTTATCTTCTGCGTGGAGACAATAATATTATTTTATAGGGTTGTTGTGAGAATTTAAATGGTGTGTGTGTGCATGTAGAGTTACAAAGGAGATTCTGAAACTAGTCTGTCAGATTCTGCCCACCACCTGTTTTTGAATGGTTCAGAGACTAAGAATATTTTTCACATTTTTTAAAGATTAAAAAACTTAAAAATATGAGTGAGACTTTTTCTCCACATCCTCACCAACATTTATTGTTTTTTGTGTTCTTAATAGCTGCCATTCTGACTGGTATGAGATGAAATCTTAGAGTAGATTTGATTTGCATTTCTCTAATCGCCAGAGACATTGAACATATTTTCATGTATTTGTTGATTGATTATATATCTTCTGAGAAGTGTCTGTTCAGTTCCTTGGCCCATTTATTGATTGGGTTATTTGTTTTTTTGGTGTTAAGATTTTTGAGTTCTTTATATATTCTAAGGATTAGTGTGCTATCTGATGTGCATGTGGTAAAAATTTGTTCCCAATTAGTAGGCTCTCTATTCATGGGACTGCAAAATGGTGCAGCCAATAGGGAAAGCAGTATGGAGGCCTGTGACCCAGTTATGCCACTCCTTGGTCTATACCCAAAGGACTTAAAAACAGCATACTACAGGCACACAGCCACATCTATTCTTATAGCAACACAATTCACAATAGCTAAACTGTGGAACCAACCTAGTTGCCCTTCAGTAGATGAATGGATAAAGAAAATGTGGCATATATACACAACGGAGTATTACTCAGCAATAAAAGAGAACAAAATCATGACATTCTCAGGTAAGTGGATGAAGTTGAAGAAAATAATGCTAAGTGAAGTTAGCCAATTCCAAAAAGCCAAATGCCGAATGTTTTCTCTTATATAAGGAGGCCGATTCACAGTGGGGTTGGGATGGGGAGCATGGGAAGATTAGAGGAACACTAGAAAGGCCAATGGGGAGAGAGGGGAAGAGAGGGGGCAAAAGGGTGAAGAAAAAAAAAAGATGGTAGAATGAGATGGATATCATTAACCTAAGTGCACGTATGAAGTCATGAATGATGTGAATATACTTTGTATACAACCAGAGATATGTAAAAATGTGCTCTATAAGTATAATATGAAATGTAATACATTCTGCTGTCATTTCTAACAACTTAGAATAAAAAATAAATAAATTTAAAAAACTTAAAAGTAAATATAATATTTTATGATACATAAAATTTACATGAAATCCAGTGTGCATTTATTCAGTGTCCATAAGCAGTGCAATTATGCTCCTCTGCTTATGCATTGTCTATGGCTGCTTTTACAATACAAAGGCAGAGTTGAGTATTTGCAACAGAGATTACGTAGCATGCGAAGACTAAAATATATATACTATGTGGCTCTTGGTTTATTATATGGGACTTAGGCTTTTATTATTGGCTGAAATATAGTAAACTATACAAATCATTGGTTATTATGGCTGCTAAATTGCTTTCTAAGCTAGAATAATAATTTGGCTTAGACTTTTGCATAAAGATCTCTTCATTGTAGAAGCTTAATGTATTGAATTAAAGAGTATTTGTGTGGCTGTAAAGCATAGGCATGTATCTGATTCAGATCCATGTCTCCTTGTTGGAGAATTTCATTAAAAATGGATCTTAAACCTCTTGTCTAGACAGGTGGACTTTTAAAGATTGATGGGCCAAAATAAGTTTGGTGACTGATCTAAATAGTCATATCATAGAGCATAGTTGTGAAATGCTAACTAAAGGTTGTGGATTTTATCTGCTATCCTCCTCTTCCCCTACCCCTTCCCCCACCATGGGGAATGATTTATCTTTAGGAATACCTAAGCACAGTGAACAAAGAGGAGTTAGAATTACATCCTGAGGCAAACCCAATTATCACCTCTGCAGGCATCTAACTCAAACCCACTGATGGATGCTGGGTCAGCAGGCACCTTATCTCTGGTGCAAAAACTTCTCTCCAATGTCTTTCTAATTGGAGCCTCGTTTTGGTTCTATGATTCCTCATAGAATCCTATATTTGAGGAAATTCCTATATTTGAGGAAATATATTCAATATACCATTATTTTAATCCCTGCTACATGGTATTTCTTCAGTGAGGTGACTCATTCATTCTACTATTATTTATTCATGTGTAGACTTCTTATATAAATTGCTTCACTTACTGCTTTTGGGCTCTCAATTCCAAAGCTCTCTTTTGAAAATCAATAACACCTATCTTCTGAGGGAAACTTTCAGTAAAGCAAGCTGTGATGGCTTTTGTTGTACTCCTTGGCATTAATTATTCATGGTTATTTATTGAATAATTCAACATGTTATATGATAATTTTTAAATTCTCTACATTGTTACTGAAAAGTGAGGACTTTTTGGGCCATCATTTGATTCATGCTATCAGTGGGTACATACAATATGTAGGAAGGTGACATTCAGTTTTCAGGTCTTCATTAAATAAAATAAAGATGATGTGAGTCTATTCTACAGCCCTTAAGGAGAACAGGAAAACTTGTTCCTCCTCAAGCGATATTCTGGATAAAGGGGAGATTTCCAGTATTATGTTGAAGCAAGAATTGGAGAAAAAAGGAACATTTTTGTGTGATAAAGTACCAATGACACAGTGATTTAAAACCTCTCCTTCCCAATCAATTAATGATATAAACTTTTCCCCCCAAAATGGTCTCTACTTTCTAACCTTTTCTTTCTTCCATATTTTCTTTGATTAGCAAAAAGAAAGTTTCATAAGTATTTCTGTTATTGTGAATTATTTCTGTGCTTTTAATCACTCAGTTTCATACCACTGTTTTGTTCTTATGTTTGAATCTGTATCAACTGTCCTTTTGAATACTATGAATCATTCATAAATATGTAGCCCCATGATTTAGACGGTGAATGAACCCAGGATAATCCACAATGTCACACTGTTTGATGTGGAAAGGCAGCAAGATATGTCTGACCTTCCATCAAATCCTTCTCCCAGGATTTCTGACTTTCTTACACTAAATAACTCTCCTTCTAGCTTGACTTCTGCATAGTTTTTATCTGCACTAAAATACCTCTAAATATTATATAATTTCAAAATCTTGTTCTTAGGGTGCACATTGATTCTGAGACAGGGCTGGACCAGAATAGCTGAGTTTGAATTAAATATTTTATAAGCATGGTGCCACGTGATTAAAGGACCCAGAATAGGTAACTAAAATGCCCCTGTCTGTAAATATTTTCCATTCAAATCAGGTCTAAAATTTTGTAATACACAGGCACATTGTCTATAAGACCCAGTTTTCTACTTTCTGTGATCTACGTTAATGGTAGAACAAAAAACTACATCTGATTTGACTTATTTTTACATGAGATTAGATAAAGGGGATTTTAACTGGGTTGTGTTCTTTGGCTCAGAGTTTCTGCTTATGAGAAAGAAAACCTTTGCTCAGTGTGCCAGTTCACCCCCACACACAGGCCAGTGTAGACCCGCTCCCTCTTCAGAGCTAGGTAGATACAGTCCCTGGTTCACCACATCCACACTCCATGATCCCCATCATGAGGACACAGGATGCATTTGGTTTCACTTCTTACATGATCTGCCTCCATTTGTCACTAGCGCTTATTTCTTCAGTACTTTTTTACACCACTTCAAATCCTTGGAAGACAATAGGACATCTATCGATTAATAAACATATAGTTCAATTATTGATCCTGATTTTCATCTAATTACATAATCACAAGAAAATCTTATTTCTAAATTTTCCTTTCAGTATGTAGAAAGGTGTGTTCTCCTATGAACAGTGTAAGTTTTGCCTCCTTGTATCCTGTGACATGTGATTAGCTATGTCTCCCATTCAATTGCTCACTGCTAACTAGGAAGTCTGAACTGCTGAGAGCAGGAAAGAGAGAAGGAGGTGATTTTAAATATAATTACATTTGAATGTGAAATAAAATGTTCTTATTTATAATTCTGGTAATATGAAATCTCTGTGTTCCTCAGATTGGAAACAACTAACAAAATGTATGTTTTCTATTATGAAGCCAAAACATGTACATGAAGAAGAATTTTGAAAATTAAGAGAATAAAATTAGAAAAAAATTGATTCCATCACATAACATATATTTTATATATATATATATATATATATATATATATATATATATATATATATGCACTGAGAAGAGTGCAGGTCTACACTGGCCTGTTATTGGGGGTAAAATATACACTGTGAGCAAAAGTATTTTTGTAATGTTAAATTAAAGCAGGATATTTTATACCATGCTAATTTTCCCATCATTACTGTGAATATTACTATAAATGTGTGGGTACATTTAAACTTTGACATTATGTTTTGTAAAAAATTTTGAGTAAATTCTACATACAGAAAGATGTATAATGTGCTTATTCTTTGGCTTTTGTACTGTCACACCCCCAGATATTGCTAGGGACATGTAAAACTCAGCCAAGAATCATCAGCATTGATTTTTTTTTTACCATGTCCATTGTATCAAAACAACTATATTATTAGAAAAAGTACCATAATTCTTGGTTATTGAATCCTAAAAATGTCTCCTCCTATAAAGTACTCTACATTTCAATGAAAACAATTTTCCAATATTTCAATATCCTTCCCGTGTTACCTTGGAATGTCTCAAATTCAAATTTGTAAATGCAATTTTAAGGAGGTCAATAAGACACACTCCAGTTATTCTGCTTCATGAAGATTTTGCTTAACTCCCAAAAGGAATCAATTTATTCTGATAGATTAAGAAAATAATGATGTTAGCCTTGATATCCCTCCATTGGAGATTTTAACATGGAATTTATGAGAAAACTCTGTCTTTTAAAAATATTCCCTGACGATTTGGTTCATAGCTTGATGTAGTATAACACATTTAAAAATATATGTGCATTTGTTTGTTATGTTTTTCATATATATTTGTCACATAATGTCTGAGATTGGTGTTTTTTATGACAGTTATAGTAGCCTGAAAATGCAAATATACCTCTCAGCTATATGACATATTAAAATAAAATGTCTCTTTTTTTTTGTCCCTGTCTTAGTCCAGTGCAGACTAGGAGAGGCATGTCCCTGCCACCAGTCACTCAAAGACCTGCTCACCATCCTTGTATGTACCCAATGACTGTCATCTTCCAGGATTTCTGTGCCCCCACTGAATCTTCTGCTTCTGGCTGGCAGGTATGGAGAGAAAGAATATGAGTGACATGATGCCCATCCTCCAAGGGGCAGCTGCAGACATGGTAGACTTCATTGTACTGTAATTGAATTGTCCCAAACACAAACCTGCCACCACCTAGGCAAAGACACCTGGGCAATGTAGACTTCTGTGAGCCAGAAGAAGAAATGAAGCATGTATTCCTTGAAATGTACCATTTTAAGTATAGAAAAACATTCCTGTGTTGAATTCTGTATCTCAAACAACAAAATATAGCATTTATTTCCAATTTCAATCTATATATCAAGGTGATAATTTATTCCTCTAGTAAAAATGACTGTTCTTTACCACATACTTTATAAGAGGATCCTTGTTTAAAAGCCAAGACAAAAGAACTTTATATTCTTGGATAAAAGTGAAACTACACAATTTACTAATTAATTTCTGTATCAGATACTAAAAACTATAAAAATGTTGGTGGTCACTGTACCCCAAATTGCCAAATAATTCCCACCTTTCAAAGGTAGAAGATATTTATTATTGCCAAGGTGTGACAAATATTTTGTGTTTATCAGTGTTTTAAATTTTGGAATTTCAGGTAAGTTTTATGCTTTAGGCAGCTAAATGTTCTGATAGTAACAGGCATATTAGTGAAAAATAAAAAATTTCTGGAAAAAAAAGATTTTTGGTGTTTATATTTGTATAATTTGTCCAGCGCAATGACTTCCTTAAGGTCTTCAGTTATAGTGAGAAGGATGTTTTCTTTTGACTTATCATATATATTTTATTCTCCATTCATTTTTGTGTTAGTTTTACTGAGTAACATTTATTGCTTAATATTGTGAACAAACAAAACTGGACATTCTTTCTGACCTTGATTCAATACGGTGTAAGGAGTGATTGAGAAGTGGATAACAGGATTAATATAAAATTTAATATTAAAATTTATGCTATGCATTGAGAATAATGCTTTCTGATTCGCCTTTGGAGATAGCAGACCTATGAGATGACCTTAAAGCATTGATGTTTGCATTTCAGAGAATCATTGTCAAATATATGATTATCAGAAAAGTCAAAGCCATTTTCTATGCAGATATTTTTAGATGAGCACAAAACCTAGTGGGTCTCTCTGGCTTTTATTAGTCTTACATTTCACTTTTCTTAAGGTCATATCTGACAAAACAAAATAACAACAAATAAATAAATAAATCTCAAATAGTCTATTTGGCTATCTGAAAAGCCATTAAAGCATTTCCTTTAAGCTAACATTTTGATAAATAAATTAATTTATTCCACGTGTTGACCCAGTCAACTATTCTGTAAGGGAAATAGTTCCCATGTGTTACTGGTATAGCCTAGAGACTAAAGACTTACATTTAATCAAATAAAATATAATTGTTAAATATAGATGTATGACAAATATTGTAAAGATACATTAAGTAAGATTTCATTCTAGAACAGAGTTCCTCTGCTCTGGGCAATTTTGTCTTCCCTGTGGATGTTTGACAGTGTCTGGAGATGGTTTTGATTCTCATGATTAGGGAAGCAGGGGCTGGAATCTAACAGATAGAGGTTGGGATGTTGCTAGACATCCTACAGTGCATATCCTATAACCCTTGCAACAAGAATTCATCTACTCTGAAAAGTCAATAGTGACACTGTTGAAAAACCCTGGTCTTGAGTGATGGGATGGAATGGGCAGAGCCTGGAAGTTTGAGGATCACTGTGGCAGACATTCAGCAGAGAAACTGCCTTGGATGGGGATGCCTTTTAAACATCCCACCACTGGAAGGATAATAATCTCACAGAGTTTTATTTCTAGATAAAGCTTTATAAAAGTTTGTTGAATATACAAATCATAAAATAGCAAATGTTAATATGAAACAGATGGTACCCAGCCTTTAATGAGCTTTCCTACCCCTTTGTTCACTGACAGAATAATCAAAATCCCCCAGGTTTGAACCTGGCCTCATGATCTACAATTGTTACTACAACTATAAATTGGAGTTAATGATAGCTTTCCTCACAATTGTTGTGAGAATTAAATGAGAATGTTCAATAAATATAAAGTGTCTTTCACAGTCTCTGAATAAATGGCAGCTATTAATCAGAGAAGATCACATTATGCTCCAAATGATATAAGTCATAGAGCTTCTGTGGCCCCATAAATTACAGAATTATTATATCTTACATGAAGACAGAAATGGAAATGATTACCTCTTTTGATGGAGAGCTATGTTGTGAATTACTTTTTTAAACCTTCAGATAGATGAGTTATATGTGAAAAGTCCTGGAACACTAAGTGTTTTTACAAGATTTGTTACTGGCAAGAAATGGGCAAGCATAAATGAGATCAGTCCAAAAAAATTACCCTGCAAACTTGCTGATGTGCTGTCTGCTAAAGTAGTGACAGATCATAAAACTACTGAGAGAGAAAGACAGAGGTATAGGGCACTGGAAATATAAAAGGCACGGTCCCTGGATCTTTACAAATACAACTTTTTTGGGGATTTATATTGCTTCACTGCATCATGGTCCCTTTTATGTATAGAACAGGAAGTTGACCTCACTTTGGATGAAGGTAAGAATTATTGGGGGTGAGTCTGACACTATTACCAGGCTAGTATCATGTAGTTTTTATGAGTCAGGGGTTTGAAGTGAGCTGTAATGTCCCACTTCTGCTGTGTTACAGCATTGTGACCTTGAGCAGGTCCAGTCTCTGAGATAAATATTCTGTTCTGTATAATGGGGATGTTTATACTATTTGCTTCCTCAGTTGTGCTGATTAGATTGAATAATTCATAAGAAGCCCTTTGTTTGGTGCCTGGGACTATAATCATCAGTATCATTTTTACTATCATCTCTTAAAAGCTTCCTATTGTTACAATAATTTGTACCACTTGACTCTATAGCTTCGTTTAAAGGAAGAACTCTTAAAGTACTGTCTTTGTTTTTAACTTCAAGTGTGATTAAGCCTCCGGATTAATATAGAAGACTTTTGCATGAATTTTCTGATTATATAAATTTTCTTGTATAGCAGGAACAGAAGATCTATGTGTGCATTTGTGTGTTTTTGCATTTGATTTCTCATCTGATAACATCTATAGAAATCCTTCACAATAAATATTGCATTTTTTATTTTACTATACGATATAATCCACTCCTTTTCTTTCCTCAATTTATATGATTAGTCAGTCAAATAATATGCAGGGTTATATTTGACTTTTGAAGGATCTCTGTCAGAATTCAGACTTGGATATGTGTAAAGGGAGGTGTTTCCTGATTGTCCCAGACTTTTCAAAAAGTGGGAGATGAAATAGATAATAGCAGAAAGCATCCCACAAAAAGCATAAGTTAACCATGTATAGGTGGTACCCAGAAAATTTTCATGCATTATTTATTTGATATCTCAGGTTTGTAGGTAAATGGCCCATAGGCAGCTATTTCCTATCCATAGCAGGCATCTATAGTTGATGGTGACACTCATATTAACTGGCCTCAGAATACTTTTCAATTCACAGTCCAAAGTACTATTATTCATTGTTTAATGTCAGCAAGCTTAATAAAATCTCCTATTTATCTCTACTTGTATAGGGAATAGAAGAGTGATTGGTATGTTAAACAGAGAAGCCAAGATCCAATGATGCCAATATAGACTCCAAGATAAGCAGCAGGACTAATGTAAAATATTTAGTTTGCATATAAACATTACCTGCAAAATTGTGATGGAGGCAATAGCACAACATGGACATCTGTAAGTAAGGTTTTAGTTTATGGTAAGCTTGGTGTAAATCAACCAGTACAAACACTTGTGCCATGCTAAAGGATCTACTGGCAATTGGATGAAGAAATCTGAGGACATGCAGTTTGGAAGACCCTGATGCAGAGACAAAAATATCACTTTTCTAACCTCTGAATCTGGTGACTTCAGTAGTTAATGTTAATAATCATGGAATTCTAATGTCCTCTAATAAAAACATCCCATCCGTTTATTCCTTCCCATGCACTGGTCATCTAAAGAGAGAGCTGGGATATAGAAATGAAGCCAAAATTATTTTTCTTTGTTTGAAAGGGGAAAAAAGAGTTCTCTGACTATGTAAAATTGTCTAAAGTGAAGAGAGAAAGTGGTGGAGACAATTGTGTGATGTTTGAGGGTTTTAGTATAGCTGCTACTTTTATTTCTATTATTTTGTTGTGTTGGTTTGGTTGTGAGATTCTTATTTTCAGGACTAATAAACAAACAGTGGGTTTAGTTTCCAATAGTTAATCCAATATCCTGACCTGATTCTCCCCCTTTGATCAGGAATCCATAGGAAGCACATCAAGACCTGAGACCTTGTATGTAGCTCTTCCACCAGGGTCCATAATTCTGCAGCTTATTAATTTATTTTTAATAGGATAATTATAAATACTTATTGATTATCTGTGGGTGTCAGGAAATTCTATCTACATATATTTAAAAAAAATTTAGTTGTCAATGGACCTTTATTTTATTTATTTATATGTGTTGCTGAGAATTGAACTTAGTGCCTCACACATGCAGGCAAGCACTCTACCACCGAGCTACAAGTCTAGCCCTGTGTTGTTTTTTATCTGTACTTTCTCATTGAATTTTTTAAAAAAAAATCTTGTGAGAAATGAATACTCTTGAGCTTCAGTTTCCTAATTTATGAAATAAAGATTTAAATGATTAAATTTCTTAAGGACTCACTGCTAAAAATTTGGGACAAAAAGATTTGATGTGTTGCTACTCTTATATTGCTAACATGTGATGAGAAATACTGGAGAATACATTTTTATCATCTTACAACCAACTATCATGACTAAAAGTACATTAGAATCTCTCTATTCCTTTTCCTCAACCTTAAGGTATAAAAGAATGTAACAAAGCATTGTTTTTTTAGATGGAGCTAAAAGATACCTGAAAATTCAGGCAACGTTTATAGCCTTGGGTTTATCCTAAATTAAAAGATTAAAGATATGTAAAAACTTCGTATGAAAAATAAGGGAAAATGATGTCAAAGTGTTTAAATGTGAATGAATCTTCAAAGATACACCAATATAGATTTACCTTTAACACTAAATTTGAGAGATTTCAGATTCTATTAAATAACAAGATCTAGTTTCATCAGGCATGGTAGCACATGCTTATAATCCCAGCAGCTGGGGAGGCTGAGGCAGGCAGATCACAAGTTCAAAGCCAGCCTTGACAAAAGCAAGGTGCTAAGCAACTTAGTGAGACCCTGTCTCCAAAGTGCAAAATAGGGTTGGGGATGTGGCTCAGTGGTAGAGTGTCCCTGAGTACAATCCCCAGTACCCCTCCCTCAAATCTAGTTGTTTAAGCTATATACTAATGTATATGACATATACATACACATGTATGAATATCAGATATCATCTACATCAATTTTAAATGAGCCCTAGGGGCTCAACTGTGAGAGAATAATTCTGTCCATTTGATGGGTGAGAAAATGGGTTTGAAGAGATTATGTAAGTTCAGGCAAGCCTCGCAGTCATTTATCTTTTTATTCATTCATTCATTCATTCTTTCTTTCAGTAATATTTATTGCCTCACATGATAATGAAGAAGAAGGGAGGGTAAAGCGTAAGAGGAAATGATCCTAGCACATGTGAAACAATATTTCTTTCAATGATTATGTCAACCACAAAAACAAAACAAAAAAAAAAAAAACCTCTCCTGTCTCTCAGTCCTGGCTTGCTTTTTATTAACTATATGACTCTTTATGCATCTAGTTAATCTGTCTAAAGCCCAGGTTTCTTTTATCTATAGAACGGAATTGGCAACTGCTCCTCAACCACACCTAGACTCTCCTGTGTCTGGTCTTCAACAGTCATTTTTATATTCTTCAGGTCTAGCAGAAAAACATCATACTGGGCTTCAAGAGCTCAGCATGATGACAAGTAAATAAAACACTGTAAATATATATAATTGCAGCACAGCATGGCAAGATTCATGACACATTAAGCCCAGCCCTGAGATGGCTGAAAACAGGCGATTCTGTCTGCCTGAGTGAGTTCAAAAAAATCCAAACCACACAAGGAAGGGCAATAAAGCTAGCCCCAAATGGGGGAAAGAAGAGTTTTCCAGGAGTTAAAGGACAGGAACCAGGAATTTCACCCAGTGAAATCATTCCTTCAGAAGACATGGGGTCAGGAAAGGAGACACTATATTGATTATGCATGAAACATAGTATAGCAGACAGGAAATGATCAGAAAAAAGCTGAAGTTAACACAACCAATGCCTTATTTTGTTAAGGATCTGGACTTTAGTAGGAGTTTGGGACCAGCTTAAGCTTTCAAAGAGCTTTAGGAGAAAGCTAGTGTTTTTCTACTACAACTAGTAGTGTATCTATGTATACTATGTATAAAATGTATATTTATGTATAATACATAAAGTCTATTTTTCTACTGATCTAGCTCCTTTTTAAAATATTCTCAAGTTACTGAAGCTATTGTGGAAAATAGACATAGAAAGTTGTGGGAAAATAGAGAAATCTGGAGCAATGTTATCCAAGGTTTGCATGTCTATTTCTACTTCCTAGAGATACTGTGCAGTATTGATATGCCCAAAACATTAATTCTATGAATGTTCATTAGTTTCAATGTTTGTTTATTTTTTTAAAAAAGTGTTCATTTTAAGGCTGGGGTTGTCTCAGTGGTAGAGCTCTTGCCTGGCATGTGTGAGGCACTGGGTTCGATCCTTAGCACCACATAAAAATAAAATAAAAGGCATTGTGTCCACCTATAGCTAAAAAAATATAGATTTTTAAATGTTCATTTTATATTTAAATAAATAATGAAGCTGTTGGTAAAATAGGCATTTTTGTGAACGTTTGAATACACAATTTTCTGGCAATAATTTTTTTTTTTCTTTGCCAACTCTTGTTTGTGAAAGGAAAGGAGAGGCACTTTTAAAAGTGAGGTTGCAGAACCAGAGACATATGACCAGTGACAACAGTGGGCCCTTGTTTTCTCTAAGAGTACCCGAGAATGTGTAAAAAGCAAACAAAAACAAAACTCATGCTTGATGCCTCAGGTAGAGAAGGCACACAGCCAACCTGAGTTCCCTGTGGCCTTTGATGGGGATATTTTGTTTTCATTAATGTCTCCTGAATAGACATGCAAAAATGTATACCCCAAAAGGAAATAACAAATGGCACTGCACACTAATGCGTCATTAAGGACCACTACAGAATTTCATGGGAAACTATCCAACAGAAAGATGTATGTCATGAATGCACCTCGCGGGAACGGTGGCCGACCCCCATCACTCTCAGCCATTTAAAACTGAACTTGCAAAACCCCAGCAGGATAATTACATGATGGAAAACAATCCTTATTAAGAAGCTGCCTTATTAGTTTACAAGTGACTCTCCTCTCCCTCATTTCTAACATTTCATAGTGCTTTTCGGCTCAAGAAACTTTTAAATACTGTTGACAAATTGATGGAGGAACTTTATGCAAAGGCCAAGTCCCCTTTCAGCAAGCATTTGTAATATTGATTAAAAGCAAATGCTATTTTTATACGTGTCCCTTAGAAATAGCAAACAATGATTCCAAGTCCCTTTTTTAGTTCTGTTGCATTGAAATAAAAATACAAACACGAAAAAGGTAAAGCCAAGTCTCTCTAGAAAAGGGGTTTGCAATTTGCTCTATGAAATGAAGTCACTGTTAGCCCCAAAATTCATGTGAGTATATTCACACATAGTGTTATTATTTTAATATTAGATTTATGATATTGCTTGTATATATTTGAGATGAAAATTATTGGAAGAATAAATGTTCCTCAGTCTTTTTTTGTTATATTAATATTTGAAATTTTAGAAGGAAACATTATTTTCAATGTTCAGTTTCAACAGAAAACTGAATTTCCCCCAGTTGGCTCATATGTAGAGATGGTAAGGGAATTGAGAATGGTAAGGGATTTCAGACTCTAGTACAAAGAGCTGGAAGATGGGAAGGAAGAATGATGGCACCAGAATCCATTGAAAGCTGAGACTGTGGTGACTACAGACTGCTCAGTAGAGACAGCTGGTGGATCCTCTAAGCTACTCCTGGAGAAGCAATTCTGATATATGAAGGAATCCAGAATAAAGATATTATACTCTCTTAGGGAATTGATATCCAGAATATACAGAGAACTCAAAAAACTCAACACAAAAAACAAAACAAATAATGAACAAATGGGCAAAGGAATTAAAGAGACATTTCTCAAAAGAAGAACTAAAAATGGCCAATAAATATATGAAAAAATGTTCAACATCTCTAGCAGGGGAACACAAATAAAAATACATTGAGATTTCATCTCACTCTAGTCAGAATGACAATTATCAAGAATACAAATAATAATAAATGCTGGCAAAGATGTGAATGGGAAAAAGGTACATACATATGTTGTGAGTGGGACTGCAAATTAGTGCAACCACTCTGAAAAGCAGCATGGAGATTCCTTAAAAAACTAGAAATGGAACCACCATATATATGACCCACCTATCCCATGTCTTGGTGTGTATCCAAAATATCTAAAATCAGCATACTATATGGAAAAAGCCACATCAATGTTTATAGCAGCACAATTCACAATAGCTAAATGATGGAACCAGCCTAGATTCCCTTCAACAGATGAGTGGATAAAGAAAATGTAGTATACATACACAATGGAGTTTTATTTAGTCATAAAGCGAATGAAAATATGGCATTTGCTAGTAAATGGATGGAACTAGAGAACGTCATGCTAAGCAAAATAAGTAAGACCCAGAAGAAAGTCAAGGGTCTGATGTTTTCTCCCATATGCAGAAGCTAGATCAAAATAAGGGAGAAGAAAGTGGCAGATAGCCCATGAAAATAGAAGAGAGAAAAGGAAGTAGAGGAAGGTGATAGAGGAGGAGAGAGGAGGGACAGGAAAAAGTAGAAACAGTGGAATGAAATCTGATCAAACATTCCTGTGGACGTATATGAATATACCACAGTGAATTTCACTTTTATGTATATCCATAATGTACTAAAATAGAAAATTTATAAATAAATAGTGAAAAGATCGTTAGAGAAAACAGGACAGGAGAGGGAAGAAGAAAGGAAAAGGGAAAGTACTAAAGACTGAATTGGAGCAAAGTTTATTCCATGCTTGTATAATTATGTCAAAATGAAACACAATATTATGTTTAACTAAAATGAACTAATACTAAATTTTATAAAAATACCAAATCACTATACAGGTGTTTTGGGAGCCTATACCAATGGCAAAGAAAACTTCGTTCCACTTGAGGATTCCCAGTAGCTTATGAGTGAAAACAAGATCCAGCACTGTCATAATTGATGATTATTAAGATTGGGCAAATGCATGTTTCATTTTTGAGCAATGTAATTATTTATGTAAATATTTCCATGGTTAAAAATAAAATCTATCATAAAATTACAATCCAAAATCTCCCTCTCTATCTAGCCTCAGTTACCTATCTTCCAACTAATAGGTAAAGACTGTGTTTAGTTTCCTTTGAATTCTTATGAAACATTTGCTAAGGATATATGCTAAATGTAAATATTAATACTTTCCCATCCTTTATTCAAAAATGACAGTGTTTTACACAGTGGTTCTGTACCTTGGTTTGTTCACTTCACAAAATACATATTATAGGTCTTTTCAATTCAATGTATATTCTCAATTTTTAAAAATATCTATATAATATCCATTACATCAGCAGGTCTCTATTAGAGGAGAAATTTTGCCTTAGATGACACATTTGGCAAAGTCGAGTGACATATTTGATAGGTATGACCAGTAACAGGAGGCTGCTGGTGTCTAATGGGTAGAAGCCAAGGATACTGCTAAACACTTCACGATGCCCAGGACATTTTATCCCCCTTTGAAAATATTACTACTACTTGTTCTTTTGGTGTTAAGATTTTTGAGTTCTTTATATATTCTAGAGATTAGTGCTCTATCTGATCTGTGTGTGGTAAAAATTTGTTTCCAATTAGTAGGCACTCTATTCACTTCACTAATTGTTTCTTTTGCTGAAAAGAATCTTTTCAGTTTGAATCCATCCCATTTATTGATTCTTGATATTAATTCTTGTGCTACAGGAGTCTTATTAAGGAAGTTGGGGTCTAATTTGACATGATGGAGATTTGGGCTTACTTTTTCTTCTAATAGGTGCAGTGTCTCTGGTCTAATTCCTAGGTCCTTGATCCACTTTGAGTTGAGTTTTGTGCATGGTGAGAGATAGGGGTTTAATTTCATTTTTTTGCATGTGGATTTCCAGTTTTCCCAGCAACATTTGTTGAAGAGGCTATCTTTTCTCCAATGTACATTTTTGGCAGCTTTTTCTAATATAAGATAACTGTAATTATGTGCATTAGTCTCTGTGTCCTCTATTCTGTATCAAGAAGTCTATTTTGGTGCCAATACCATGCTGTTTTTGTTACTATTGCTCTGTAGTATAGTTTAAGGTTGGTATAATGCTTCACCTGCTTCACTCTTCTTGCTAAGGATTGCTTTAGCTATTCCGGGTCTCTTATTTTTACAGATGAACTTCATGACTGCTTTTTCTATTTCTATGAGGAATGTCATTGGGATTTTCACTGGATGGGCCAAGGAACTGAACAGACACTTCTCAGAAGAAGATATACAATCAATCAACAAATACATGAAAAAATGTGCAACATCTCTAGCAATTAGAGAAATGCAAATCAAAACTACTCTAAAATTTCATCTCACTCCAATCAGAAGGGCAACTATTAAGAATACAAACAACAATAAGTGTTGGCGAAGATGTGGGGAAAAAGACACACTTGTACGTTGCTGGTGGGACTGCAAATTGGTGCAGTCAATATGAAAAGCAGAATTGAGATTCCTAGGAAAACTGTGAATGCAACCACCATTTGACCCAGCTATCCTACTCCTCGGTTTATAACCAAAGGACTTAAAAACAGCATACTACAGGGACACAACCACATCAATGTTTATAGAAGCACAGTTCACAGTAGCCAAACTGTGGAACCAACCTAGATGCCCTTCAGTAGATGAATGGATAAAGAAAATGTGGTATATACATACACACAATGGAATATTACTCAGCATTAAAAGAGAACAAAATCATGGCATTTGCAGGTAAATGGATGGAGCTGGAGAATATAATGCTAAGTGAATTTAGCCAATCCCCAAAAAACCAAATGCCAAATGATTTCTCTGATTTAAGCATGCTGATTCATAATATGCTGGGGGGGGTGATTAGATGAACTCTAGATAGGGCAAAGAGGAAAAGAGGAGGGAGGGAAAGGGAGGGTGCATATGGGTAGGAAAGACAGTGGAATGCAATGGTTATCATTACCCTAGATACATGTATAAAGACACAATAATGGGACTCTACTTTGTATACAACCAGAGATATGAAAAATTGTGCTCTATATGTGTAATATGAATTGTAATACATTCTGTTGTCATATATAACAAATTAAAATTATTTTTAAAAGAATGAAAAAATTACTACTAAGGTTGAAAAACCTGCATTATGTAGATGTGCCCCAATTTATCCCATTTGACAGAAATTCGAATTATCCCCCAAATTTTGTTACTGAAATGCCACATTTTATTTCATGTGACAGAGAATATTTGTAAGAAGCTAAAGGTTAAAGGAATTTTTTATTCTGATACTGCCAGATTCCGTGCATTAAGAATTTTGTCAAATTAGAATTCCTTCAATAATTTGTGAAGGTTTATTTCCAATAGCATCACCAATACTGTGTGTTATCATACATCAAAAATTTACCAATATGAAAAAAATGTGATCTTCAAGTCTGTTTTAAAATTCAATTTCTCTAATTATGAAGTAGAGTGAACATCTTTTCATAATTAAGAGCCTATTAAATATTCATTCTCTGTGCATACTTCTCTATATTTTTTGTTCAACTTTTTAAAAGTCATTTTAAAAAATTTGCTTGTAGGAACTCTTTGTATGCTAGAAAAATTAGTTTTTTTTTTTTTTTTTTTTTTTTTTTTTTTTTAGTGATTTTTAGATAATATTCCTGGTGTCCTAGTGTGTCACTTGTATTTTGACACTGTATCTCTCTCTCTCTCTCTCTCTGTGTATGTATATATATATATATATATACATATATATATATATTGCAACATTATTTATGTTACCCCAAAGGAGGTTTTATATATATATAAATATATAAAAATATATTTTTATGTATTTTTATATATGTTTTATACATATATAAAATATGTATATATGTATATATATATATATATATATATATATATATATATATATATATATGTTTGTGTGTGTGTGTGTGTGTGTGTGTTTAACCTTGGTAGTTTTTACTTTGGGAGGGTATAGGGGATTGAACTCAGGGGCACTCAACCACTGAGCCACATCCCCAGCCCTTTTTTTTTTCTTTTTTAATTTTATTTAGAGACATGGTTTCACTGAGTTGCTTAGTACCTCGCTTTTTCTGAGGCTGGCTTTGAACTTAATATCCTCCAGTCTCAGCCTCCTTGAGCTTCTGGGAATATAGGCATGTGCCACTATGCCTGGCTAAAATTTTTACTTTTAATTGATTAATTTTTCATTACTTGTTATGATTAGCATTAGGAAAAAGACTTCCTTCTCTGAGATTATAAAATAATTTGAATCCAAAGTTTTCTTTCATTACTTTTACTATTTTTTATATTTACAATGAAATCTTTGATATTGACTTTGTGTTAGAGATACAGATTTGGAGCCAGTTTTACTTTTTCCTGTAGCTATATATTTTTGAAGAGCCTCTGCCCACTGATTCGATATACCCTTCACAACATTTTTACTATCCTCATAGTGCTTCAGTTCCATCTGTATATTATGTTCCCCTCATCTGCCCTTTGTTTGTGATCTGATATCATAATCTCACAATTTTCTCTTATTTGGACTAAGGACTCCTTCTAGAGTTTTTTTCCTCACCATTTTGGCTCATTCATTTTTTATGAGAATTTGAACAGTTTCACTGAGATGGAATTCACATATCATACAATCCACCCATTTGCAGTGTATGGTTCTATGGTTTTCAGGGTAATCACAGATCCATGTGACCATCACCATGGTCAGCTTTCGAATTGGAAAGGGACCCTTAGTCTTTAGCTTTCACCTCCTTACTCACCCATTTCTCTCCAAACTTAAGCAACCACCAGTCTAACCTCCTTTTGTGTAGATGTCCCTATTCTGAACGTTCATATGAAGGAGATCACATGCGTGGTCTTCTGTGGCTTAGCTTCCTGCACTTAGCATAGTGTTTTCAAGATCCAACCATCTTACAGCATGCAGCAGGAAGGACTTCCTTCTTCCTTACAGCTGAATGACATCCTCTTGTGTGGATATTTCACATGTCACATTCATCATATAATGGACATTTGGATTGTTTCCTCCTTTGGGGTAACATAAGTAATGTTGCTACAAACATTTATGTACAAGATTTCGTGAGGATAAATATTTTTCTTGGGAAGATAGCTAGGAGCAGAATTGCTGGATTGTATGGTAATTCTAGGTTTAATCTTTTGAGGAAATGCTAGATAATTTTCTAAGGTGGCTTCACACTTTATTTTCATAAGGACAGTGTAGGAGCTCCACTTCTGATTTCTCTACATCATTGCCAATAACTATTATTATCATCTTATTTTTTAATTCTAATAATCATGGTGGGTGTGAAGTTGTATGTTACCATGATCTTGATCCATATAAATTTTAACTCACTTATCTAAGTTCAAAATAAATTATTATTATTTTATTTCAGTTTTGTAATTTAGAGATAATTGATAACCTTACATATTTTAAATAAACATATAATTATCGTATGTGACAAATTTTCCCTATAGTTTTCATAGACATTTCTTAATAAGTTTATTCTCATAGGCTTTATATTTTGTAAATTTAGACATTCATTTCATTACATATTTTTACTTGTTGCAATTACTTACAGAAATAATAGAAAAGCTATTATTTGAGATATTGAACTTGAGCCTTGCCAAGTTAGTGAGTTTTAGAGTTTACTGTGGTTTTAGTTGATTTTTTGAGTTCTTTATGACAACCTTATTTCCTCCTATAGTTTTGTATTTCATGTGTTTTAATTTTTTTCCTCCTTTTACTATAATGGTGTCTTTTGGGTTAATACATATTTTATCACAATAATATTAATACTTAAGAGTTTTTAAAAATAAAGACTGTAGCAAATACTTTTTCATTGTTTAAGAATAGAAAGAACACTTTGTCATGATGTATTTGATGTGCTACTGAATCTTAATTGCTTTTATTTTATTTAAGATGTTGTCTTTGATGATCAGAAATGAGATTTGTTAGTTATTATCTTTTGGGGGCTAACATTGCCAATTTCAGTAATGTTATTATGCTTGATTAAAAGAAATAATTAAGCTTTACTTTTTTTCATGCTGTGAAGCAATGGGATTATTTGCTTTTTACAATTTTGGGAGAATACCGTCACAATAGAGTTTGGAGATTTTGATAGGCAGAATAATGGTCCCCTTTTGATGGGCATGTTCTAGTCCCTGGAACTTGTAAATATGTTAGGTTACATGGCAGTAAGGGAGAATTCAGATCAAATGAGGTTGCTAATCAATTAACGCTAAACTAGAAATTTATACGGGTTTATCTAGGTGGGTTCAGGATAATCATAACATCCTTTAAAAAGGAAGATGGCAGCAAAGGAGGTCAGAGTCAAAGAGAGGTTTGAAGATGGTATGCTGCCTGTTTAAAGATGAGGAAAGGAGACCCACACACCAAAGAATATAAGCGGCTTCTAGAAGGTAGAAACAATAAGGAAGTAGATTTCCCTAGAGCATGCAGAAGGAGCTCATCGATGCCACCACCTTGGTTTTAACCCCGTGAGACCTATTTCAGACTTCCAAATTCCAAAACTGTTAATAATGCTTGTGTTATTTAAAATTACTAAGTCTGAGTTAAGTGTGTGTGTCTGATACACATGTATGCATTTACACACATATGAATTTATACTGAAATTGCAGCTCTGATTCAGATCCATAGTATTCATTCTGGTCTTCCCATCTTACCTGGCTCCTATTATGTCTACAATTTATTTATTCAACCCTAGTATACCCCAAAAGTAGTTTAATTGCTAGTGTGATAAACAAATTTACCAACTGGAATCCATTGTTTATGTACAATTCTAAAAAGTCTCTAGCCATACAGTGTTCACTCAAGATATCACTTTACAAAGTTAATTAGGTTAATTCCTTTTTCCCTCCTAATTCATGTTGAAACATTTCTTTGCTAATACTAAGATATATATTTAAGGCTACAAGTTTTCCTTGAAGAATGTCCTTATTTATACTTCATGACTTGATATGAACCACTGTAATGACATTGAAGTCTAAACTTTTTTGCAGTCTTTGGTTTGTGTTCTTATGAACATATGGGTTTCTTAATAAACTTTTCTTTTTTCAGGTACTAGGGATACATTATTTCCTGATTTTTATTAGTTTTTTTGCATCTAATTAAAAAATACCATCCCTTCTGCTGTGATTTCTAACAACTTAGAATAAAAAATAAATTTGAAAAAAAAAAACACCATCTTATTTCCATATTTATAAACCTTATTAATGACTTCTTCATAGCACAGTATATATGTTTTAAGATTATTCCATGAATATATAAAAAGAAAGTGTATTACTTTCAGAGAAGACATTTGATATATATTAATTACATTTTTTAACATTATTTAAGTATTCTTTTATCAAATTGTTTTTTATGTACTCAATATTCCATGGGCTGAGATTTGTGAATTAAAGTTTCCTTCTTGGTCTGTATTTCTATATTTTTCCCTCTGATACCATTTATATGTTTTTGCTTAATCACCAGTGATATGACATTATTTGGTCCATGCATATTTACAAGTTTTATGTATTTATCCAGAGATGGGATGAGACAGTACTTCATGGCAGGGAATCCATGATGGAGCTAGGATGTTCACCTCATGGAAGCTGGGAAGCAGAGAGAGGAAGGAGCTAGGGTCCCCACATCCCCTCTAATGGCACATGTCCTGATGACAGTAGGCACCACTACTTAAGGTTCTGCTACACAGTAGTGCCATCAATTGAGAACCAAACCTTTTAACACAGGAACCTTTGGGGAACATTTAAGATCAAATCATAGCAGTCCATTGTGGAGTAGCAAAATCAAGCTATTAACATGTGCATTACCTCAGTACTTAAATTTTTTTTAAATCTGCTCTTTTAGTAATTTTGAAGTATATTTTAGATTGTTGTTAACCAGAGTCATGATGTGGAATTGGTCTCTTGAACTTATTCTTCCTAAATGAAATATTGTGTCCATTGACCAACATCTCCATAATATCTCCTGCCACCCACAGCTTCTCATGACCACCATTCTACTCTGTTTTGAAGAGTTTGGCTTGTTTTTACACTCTACTTGCAAGTGGTATTTGTTTCTCTGTGTCTGGCATATTTCATTTAATGAACAATGCTCTTCAGATTCATTTATATTATCACAAATAAAAGAATTTGTGTTTTTAAAGGCTTACTAGTACTTCATTGGGCATATTTACCAAATTTTCTTTATCCATTCATTCTTTGATGGACACTTAGGTTTATTTAATACCTGAGCTATTTTGAATAATGCTACAATGAACATGGGAATGCAAATATCTCCTTGACATACTGATTTCAATTGCTTTGGATATATATTCAGTAACAGGATTTTTGGATCATATGATCATATGAATGTACTATTTTTAATTTTTTGAGAAACTTCCACACTCTTCTATAATACATTATTATGAGTTGTGTACAATGGTTCCTATTTCTTCCTTTCTTTTTTATTTTCACATTTGGCATCTCATGTTCTTTAATTCAGGACAGGTAATGTTCCATCAATCACAAACAACTTCTATGAAGTTGCATTTCTAAAGCCTATCTTTGACAAAGCCTGTTCTCTAAATGTGTTATTCCATCTAGGAAGTAGAAAAAATAGCATCCATTGATTTTCCTGCTGCACCCATAGGACGATCACATTTGGGCATCATTTGGAAGCTATCATTTGCAGAAAGAAGAGATGTCAGAGGACTTCATTTATCTTCACCTCTTGCCTAATGATTTACTTTAAGCACAGTCCTGGTTTTGTGTCTGATTAAATTTCAAGATGCTTTTCTTCTCTAATGTTTGGAACTGCATCTTCTCATTAGATTTTTAAATTCATAGCACCTGTAAGTATCTTTCATGCTCCAAATTCTGAGGGTTTACCCATTTCTTTTTTATTTACATTTTATTGATTCTTTCCCTTTGCTCCACATCATCCTCATCACTTTTTATCTTTCATCTTTAGCTATTCTAACAAGTGTGAGGTACTATTTCACTGTGGTTTTAGTTTGCACTTCCATGATGATTAATGGTATTGAGTATTTTTTTTTATATACTTGCTGGCCATTTGTATGTCTTCTTTTGAGAAATGTTAATTCAGGTTCTTTGTCTATTTTTATTAAGCTATTTGTTTTCTAACTAGTTATTTGAATTTCTTATATATTTTGAATACTAACCCCTTGTCAGATGTACAGTTTGCAAATACTTTATTCATTTATAATAAGTTGTCTCTTCACTGTTGATTATTTCCTTGGCTGTGTAGAAGGTTTTTAGTTTGCTACAATACTGTTTGTCTGTTCTTGCTTTTGTTGGCTGTGATTTTGGGGTCTTATCCAAAAAAATCATCACCTAGACCAACATCATGAAGGTTTTCCCCTGTTTTTTATTTCTAGTAGTTTTAGTTTGAGATTTTACATTTAAGTCTTCAATACATTTTGAGTTATCTTTTTGTGTAAGCTATGAGATGAAGTCTGATTTCATTCTTCTGTATTTGATTTTTTAGTTCTTCCAGCACCATTTATTAGAGACTGTCATTTTCTTATTGTGTGTTCTTGGCATCTTGGTCAAAAATTGATTGACTATAAATGGGTGAATTTATTTCTGGGCTCTTTGTTCTGCTCCATTGACCTGTTTGTATGATAATACCAGGCTGTTTGATTACTATAGATTTGTAGTAGATTTTTTAAATCAGGTGATATGATGACCCCTAGCTTGGTTCTTTGTACTTTATATTGCTTTGACTATTTGGGTTTTTGTGTGGCGTTGTATGCATTTTAAATTATCTTTCTTAATCAAATTTATTTACTTTTATTTTGCCTGAATGTACCTTGTCAAGAGACCAACTTTCATTGCTTCTTCTCTTGTAAATCTTGTTAATTTTCATTTTCTGTGTGTCCATCCTATAATTTTTCATAGTTATTCCCAGCTTATCTGTATTTACATGACAGATATATCTGGTTTAATTATATCCTATCTTTAATTTTAAAATGTTTTTAGTATTTTACTTTTCATTGTTTTAGTAGTTTTCTCTTGGTTTTCCTTGTACTTTTTGTTTATTAGTTTACCTTTATAGTTATTTTTAAAATCTGCTAGCCTTCTCTATGTTCAAATCATATCAGTGTCTTCTTTATGCAAACTTGTTAGATAAAGCACCTTTCCACAGACAGTAGTTAATAAGTGATGGGGCCGTGATTTAAATCATGTACAATTATTCATTTATTCTATACAGGAGATTGAGTTTTGTTTTGAGGCAGCATAGGCTCCAAGGACAGTCAGTCTTCATATGTATTTCCATGGTCCAATAAGCCTTCTCTGATCTCCAACCCTCATCCTGTACCCCAAGTTAAATAAATGAACAAACTATGGGAATAAATGGGTGACTTGAATCCATATATGGTAAAGATGTATTATTTTTAGGCATTTGTTGATATTAGAAAATAAGAAAACTTGTGGTATTGATACAAAATTTCTTTTTGTTATTTTGTATTTATTCTGTTTTATTCTCTTAACAGTTATGTTAAGAGTATATTCAATATTATTGTGCCTTTATGAATTTGCTAGCTTTTGAAAAGCTTTATTCCACCTTGGATGGAGAAAACTGGGCTGTTGTGTTGTTTCATCTATTTGTCTTCTCTCAGATCCTCTGCTTGTATCCATAGAAAGCTGGAAATTAGCAACAGATCATCCATTTAAAATGAATGCTTTTCTAGAGATATAATAGCTACAAATGATAGACCAGAGGGATACTTGTGTCATGTATTGTGAGGAGAAAGAAAAAAGATGCATCATCTACTTGACATCCACTTTTCAAAATGTCTTTGAATGAATTGGTATGAAATAAAAATCTGTGCTAGATTTAATCACATAAGGAACGTGTTCTGAGCTTAACATTTTCTTTCATAAAATAACTGATTCATCCCATTCAGAATCTTAACACATTTGTCATTTTTCTCAAATGCAATTTGCAGGGGAAAAAAAAAAAAGGCCCCAGATTTCTCTAGTTAGGAAGAGCAAGCATGCTGGAATGAGACATACTTGTTCTAGTATTGGGGCTCCATCAACTGAAACATCAAATATTTCTTAATTTCAATGATGCTTGTTTTTTCTCCTCTATAGAATGGGGATAATAATATGTATTTTCCAGGGGAGAAAAGGCTTAAATACGACAGTATATTAAAGCTTAGCTGGTACAAGTGGACAGGAAAAACAATTTTCTTTTCTACAATGTTTGTTGAAAGAGGCCTGGTGAAGACTTCAAAGTTAATCCAATGGCTTTTATGGAGCAGCCTCCAATTCATTTAATCCCGGTCAGGAAACTTTTACTCAACAGCCTTACCTTTGTACAGCTGTCATGAATGCTCTGCATCAAAGAAGAAATGGGTGCTACAGGATTATAACACTCTGAAGCTCTGGGCTTTCATTTATTTTTTGAGGAAATACACTTCACTTGTCTGCTGACCATTTAGGATTGCCACAGTTTTTTTAACCAAGTTGCCTGATATAAATATTCGTATTGGTAAATTTGCTTGCTAATACACGTAATGCTAATAATAGACTAGCAATGAAATTAAGCTTGCTTTATTAATTTTTCAATATTAAATTTCACTAACAGATGCATTAAAAATTAATTGTCATCTTTATTATGCCAACTCTAATGACAAGACATACATCATTAGTGATATGCTTACAATATGAAGTATGTAAGAACATTTATGAGGGAAAAATCAATAACCTCATTAAATGTGTTTATATTTGTTCCTACAGTGTCAATTATCCTCAGAGTTATTAGCATATTCATAGTATGACATAAAAACATTGAATAACTGCTTTTTCTACACAGTAACTTGCTCTTGTCTATATCTTTTTTAATTCACTTGTTTCATAATATTTTGTTTTTATGAAAAACCTTAATATTAAAGAAAAGTTTACAAGTAAGAATGAACTACAGAATTATTCTACATTTGAATTAAATATTATGAGAAGTCAAAAAGTAAGCCCAAAGCCACCATTTATATTAAAATGACACACACATATATATATGACTTAAAATGTTAAATTGTACCTTATTTTAGACAAAATGGGCCTAAATTCTATAAAATGCCATATCTACCAAGTCTTTCATTTAAATTTTGATCTTTAATCTAAATTATAACCTAGCATATTCCCAAGATTTAGAAAATTTAAAAAATCACTGTACCTCCTTCTGTATACTACTTTAAACTATTTTTAATAAAATGTAGTATTCACACCACTAGTTCTACAGATGCTTGCATCAATAGCATTATGTTCGATTAGAATTTCCCAAGCTCACCATTTAGTAGACTTATTTTAAGTACACATAGTTTGTGTGTGTGTCTACTTTGTACATGCACATCAGTACTTTTGTGGATATGTGTCTGTGTTTCATTAAATAGTTTCTGTCATCTCAGACCTACATTGAAATTTATTGCCTTTTATAGAAAATGTTGCAAAATTTTAATTGTGTTTTGTAGATGATAAATGATTTTGTATTCAATTTAAATTTTAGATAAGTCCAAGTAAGAATAATGCAAGATAGTAAAGCCTTATCCCAGTGAAGGATAAATAAATACAATTTCATCTCTAGCAAATACTATAAAGATAATGCCAGATTCTGAGATTGTGCAGGCATAGGATAAACAATGGTTACAAGAAGGCAGAAAATTAAAAGAAACATGAGGATAAAAAAATGTAAGACAAGTTGACTGAGGACTCACTAAACCAAATAGTCAATGAATTCCAAATAACCAACATTTATTATAATAATTGCAAAGCCATTGCCAAGGACCTCCAAACATTATGATTTAAGCCCATGATAATAAATAATCCAATAGGAAACTCAGCCATAGCATTGGCCCTTGGAAATTGTAATGGAATGGAATTATGACCTAGTACTCAGCCTCCTGAGTCACAACAAATGTGCTATAAGAATGTCAAATTCATGCAATACCTTTTGTAAGAGATCATTTTAGTGGTACAGACTGAAACTTAAAAAGACCTATGTGGAAGTAGAGTTCTATAATTCTAATAAGAAGACAAAGGGTGTGAAATTGACAGGTAAAATTTCACAAGCTCTCTGTATTTTCCTGAAGTATATGACCATAGTGAGGATATGGGATCTATATTATGGATGCTAAAATCTTTAATAAATATTTTGCCTTACCTATACTTTCTGAGTATTTTTGTTTTGTTTTGTTTTTGTGCTTCTTCTCAAAGTATACCAGAGTAAAATGCTGGGTTTACTAAACAAAACCCCCCAAAATTTAAATAGTTAAAATTTCTCCTGAGATATTTTTTAAAAAGCTTAAGGTAGATTAAACCTAGAACAAAAATTAAATCAAATTATATTCTGTGTGCTCAATTTTCTGTAGGGAACCAAAAGCCACTGGAGTGTAAAATTCTAATTAATTATGTGGAATGCTAATGGATTTTAAATTAAAAATACGTGCTGTTTAACACCTCACTCCACACAATTTTGCAAGTGGATATTACAATGAAACTGTCCTACAAAATCTGAAATGCATGGAAGGCACAATTGTCACTTCTTCAATTTAGTCTCAGGAGAGGAGCTGTGTTCTTTGTCATCCTGCAGATCTCCTACATTGACAGTTGAACCTGAAGGTTTGGTAGTCTACACTACATGCAGCAATGCATTAACCACTGACATTATTTTAACAATCACCCACTTTTGCTATTGCTTTTCTCCTACATTGACAGTTGAACCTGAAGGTTTGGTAGTCTACACTACATGCAGCAATGCATTAACCACTGACTGACATTATTTTAACAACCACCCACTTTTGCTATTGCTTTTCTAATTTTATAGTAGTTTTAAAGTTTGCCTTCTTTTACAGATATGGATGCTGAGGCTCATCTTGTGTAAATGTTCTAGATGACATATTTAATCATTATCAGGACTCTCACTCAGAAGAAAGTTCTTCCATTCTCAGTCACAGCAAACTCAATGGAAAGTACATTGCAATAAATCCATAACATTTTATTTTCACTGTTATTTTAATTTATTTTCAAATAGGCAAATAAAAATCATATATATTTATGGTATTTAAAATGATATTTTGATATATATATATTCATTGTGGAATGGTTAGATAAGTATTTTACATATAGACTTACATACTTAATTTTTTTGTTGTGAGAACACTTAAAATCTAGTTTTACTAAGTTTCAAATGTATAACATATTAACCGTAGGCACCATAGTGTATGATATACTCTTGAACTTATTCCTCCTGAACTTATTCAGTCTGTACCACTAAAATGATCTCTTATAGAAGGTATTGTATGAATTTGACATTCTAGCTGAAACGTTGCTTCTTTTGACCAACACCTCCCAAATCCCTACACTACTACTCAGTAGCTCCCATTTAATTCTATTTCTGAGTTCCACTTTTCAACACTCCACATATAGGTGAGATGAATCTGTGTTATTTTAAGACATCAACTTGAAGGTCTTTACTGTATATCAGATCATTTCCAATGTCATCCCTAGTCCTGACCCTTTGACATTGCGATGCTCTAAGAAGAAGCATGAAACATTCTGGGGTCAGAACAGCGTCACTCCTTCATTAGCTCATCAGCGAGCATCTACTTTGTGCCAGTAAACAAAACAAGATAAAGTGCTTTTTCCTATGCAATGTACATGGTAGTTTAGGAAGAAAGTTTTAACAAAGCAAGGAAAAGAAACTTATATCATATTGTGCCAAGAATTAAAAGGGAAAGCATAAAGCAAGCTGAGGGTGATAAGGTAACTGTTGGTGATTGTTTCATCCTGGGTGGTCAGAAAACTTCACTGGTTAAATGATATTTGATCAGATAGGAATAAGGCAAAAACAGCCATGTGAACAGCAGGTAGAAGAGCTCCAGCCAGAGGGAACTGCAGGAGCCCTGGCTGGGAGAACCTTGCACTGTAGGAGACACATAAGTAGTCCAGGGATTGAGGCAGAAGAAGGGTTAGGGCACTGGTGACCAAACAAAATGGCCATTGAACAGAACGAGGCGGAAGGTAGCTTGTTTCTGTGCTGACATCATGCTAAGGACAATAAGGCAAGTGTGGCCACTGAAAATCTAGAAGCAAGGATAACTAGATAGGGAGAGGAAAGATGCAGGACCCAGAGAGCTCTGGAAACCCCATGCCAAGTAAACCCCAGTGCATGCTATTTAGGAGAAGCCTCCTCAGACTAGATGACCGTTGACAAAGAATCCAAAGGATATTAAATATGGAGCAGAGGCAGAGAAACAGGATCCCTTGCACACAGTTGGTGGGCATGTGAGATGATGCAGCCATTATGGAACACAGTAGGTAGGTTTCTTAAAAAAATAAATAAATAAAAATAGAATTAAGTGTTCTAAAAATCAGGAAAGAAATCATGAAAATGTTCCCAGTAATTACACTACTGGTTGTTGTAATAGTGTTGCTATTTTGAAATTGTGTTATGAGTAATGTTGGATGAAATAAATGAGTAATTATGAGATAGTTTATCATTTCCTGGGTCATTGAGAACAGACTTCTCAGTGTGGGAGGAAGGAAACATAAATAGAATGCAGCAGTTAATAACAAAGGAAGAAGAAAATATTTTGGTCCTGAATTTGAATGGAGTCAAGAGGAACACATGAAGCATCTTAATGTAAAAGTGTGTGTGTGTGTGTGTGTGTGTGTGTGTTACAGTCTTGTCTTTGATCGTTAAAGTGGCCTAGAAATAATGATGAACTCTGTCATAATGAGCATCTTCAGCAGCTGTATAGTTTTGAAATGTAACTTCCGTTAAAATAAATCAGAGCAAATAATATACAAAATGTGCTTGAAAAATCTCAATATGCCTGATAGGAAATAGATTGTCAAAGACTACTGGGCTCATATGTAAAAATGACTGAGAAATCAATTCCACGAGACTTCTGCTGGCTAAAAATGGGGCAATTTGTGCAAAATGAAAACAAAAAACAGAATCACTGCAAATAATTTAAAGCCACCAAATATATTTAAATGCATGAGTTCATCATGGTATTTAAATTAGTTATCATCACAGAATGACAAAGAACCAAATATGATAAGTGCAAAATCAAGCACTTCCTTCTTTTTGTGAACTGTACAATTAACTAATTACTAGATGAGGGAAAGCATCTGATAAAATTATTCCAAATAATAAGTGAAAGAAAAATGAATATTACCATTTTGCAATGAAATAGTAGACACAGGCATTGAGCTTCAACAGACACAAACATTACTAAAAAGCTACACAGCCAGTTATTACGTGCCTCCTGATAAAAGAATCCAACATGGCCTGTAGTTTTGTCAAGAGAATTGAACATGTGTCTGATGGAGGTCTTGGGTCCATCCATCAATTTTCAAGAAATACAAAAGACTGAGACACATGCTATCTGTACTGTGCGTCTACTGTCTATGAAATATAGACCATGACAAATTGTGTAAGTCAATACCTCAGGTTTCTTCTGCAAATAAACCATATGAAAAAGAAAAGGATAATGGAGGAGAGTTTGGATGACAAGAAACTTGAAAGGCAACAATTTTTTTAAATGGCAAGACTTGACTATTTTAACTATAGGTACATATATGGACAATAAAATGATAAAGAACCATAAGTAACAAATTACCATAAAAGTTAGAATAGTGGTTATTTGTGGCAGGAGAAAGGGACCATGGTTGGGACAGGACTTGAGCAGTGGCTGTCCAATTTCTGCTTGTTGATATGAATGGTGGTTTCTGGGGTGTTTGTCTTATAAGAACACATTAACCGGGCTGGAGTTGTGGCTCAGTGGTAGAGCACTTGCCTCTCATGCATGAGGCACTGAGTTTGGTCCTTAGCACCACATAAAAATACATAAGAAGATAAGAGTATTGTGTCCATCTACAACTAAAAAACTATTTAAAAAAGAATATGTTAACCTGTGCATTTGACTTTGCTGTGTTTTATTTCATAATTTCAAATTTCTTTAAAAGAAGAAAAGAAAAATGTAAAAGCAACCAGTTTAGAGAGTTGTTATGGGATAAAATAATGTTGTATAAGAAATATTTACATTCACATAAGAGGCTTTTCATAATCCTTGACTATTGTTGACCCAGATATGGACAGAACAAACTTATCAACATGCCTTTGGATATTGACATCATGTAACCTATCTTGAGCATAAAGACTTTGATCTACTTGGAACACACTTTCAAACACATTGCAGTTATAGTGAGAATGACACCAGGGTAATGAATAGACATCCAGGAAGAACAACACATGGATCCTTCTCTCGCTTGCTACTTTCCTTGTTCTTAGACCAAGTGTACCTAGATTTGATTGCCTAGGATCTTACGTAGCTAGATAAAATTTAATTTTATAGAACTATAGCATTCCATCCACCACGTTTTTGAAAAGAAGCCTGGTTATGTTTACAAGTTGAGGCTTTTTAAACTAACATAAATTCAGTAAACTTAATATGTGTGAATTGATTTATGAAAATTATCAATCATTTGATATCATCTATTCCTTTGTTCGGAACACAACCACAGTTTCTTCAGTAAAGATTTTTGTAGTAGCACTACTGTTCATTGTGAGCTTCAGAGTAGGGGGGTTAATATGTAGTTCTCTTTCTCCATGCCTCCTGTGAAACAATTCCCAGGACTAGTTTTATATGAAAATAAACTGGTAAATATTGTCATTGGGTGAGAATTCTAGAAAGTCATGTTTTGTTTGTCAAAACAAACAAACAAAACAAAAAGCAACAACAATGGTTAGAATGAAAAAGAAAAAAAAAGCAGTTGATGATTAAAGTTGGGTGATGGATAGATGGAGGCTCATAGTATATTATTTATGCTTTGCTAAGCCTGAAGTTTTATAATAAATAGCTAAAGTTTAAAAAATGTACAGAGTTTCCATTTCACTGACTCTTTCACTGCTAAAGTCGAAAAATCAATGATTTTGGTCATTTTGGATTTTACCTTTTTTTTTTTTTTTTTTTTGCCAAAATCTAAGATGTATTTTCTTACTAGTGGCATAGCCCTATCTGTGTCAACTCATCTCGTACCCTGCTGGGAATGGATACAGATGCTCTTCATAGGTCAGACCACGATCATGAAATAGGGCTGTTGAGACATACTGAGCTGAATAGTCTACCACTTTGTGGGAATCCTACTGAATATCCTTTAAAAATGCATCATCTCAAATCAGTCAACAAATAAAGAGTAAATAGAATGAGCAAATGCATCTCAGGATCAATGCCAGCTCTTTCTATTTCTGCATTTTTACTGACATGCTTGAGCCTATGAATGAGGCTGTTATTCATGAAGGGAGGGTTCTGCTTGCTTCTCTGGGAGAATGCTTTTCCGAACACAGGCTCCCTAGCAACCAGAGCTGATGGCTTGGGCACAGTGTGCATGGCTAACCCTTTGAGAGTTAAGGAGCTTCCAGGTGCCAGTTGGCTATCAAGATTACAGGGCTCCCTGCCAGCTCTCTGCTCCCATGGCAGTCATGGAAAGCCTTTCCCTTCTTTAGCCATTGTGTCCAGCCAGCTGGCAGTGGTGAGATCACTGGGCTGTGAATGGTTTGCTGGTGACGAGTGCCATGTATGCCTCAGGAGTTTTAGATGAATGCTTGATATGGTGGGCACATGGTTTTCAAAAACACAAGTATTTAGTTCAATACCAATATGAATATGGTTGATAAATTTACATAAAACATAAAGCTCAACCTATTTATTTTTGTTGAACAAACTATTTTACATATTCAGACTGAATTTTATTTACTAAAATTATTCTCCACATTTTTTGACAAATAATATTAACCACAGCTCTAAGACAGTTTATGTGCCAGCACAGTAATAAAAAGTATTTTTCAAATGTATGAAGTGTGTTCTGAGTATTGGTTGAACATACTATGTCTTAGTAAAAATTGTATTCAAGATTAATTTTTGATCCAATATTATTATGATAAATTTTAAGCAATATATCTGTCTCTCCATAATCTTCAAGTTTAAATAGTCTAAACCCACACCAGCCATGATAAATATTATATTCGTACTTCATCAAGGGTTTTAAAAATGTCAATATACAGCTGGGTGTGGTGGCACATGCCTGTAATCCCAGCACTTGGGAGGCTGAGGCAGGAGGATCATGAGTTCAAAGCCAGCCTCAGCAATAGGGAGATACTTAGCAACTCAGTGAGACCCTGTCTCTAATAAAATACGAAAAAGGGCTGGGGATGTGTCTCAGTGGTTGAGTGCCCCTGAGTTCAATCCCTGGTACCCAAACCAAAATGTCAATATGCTTTGAAAAAGAAATACAATTTTGAGTCATTTGATCCTTGATAATAATGAACAAATTGGTCAAATATGTGTCACAGCTTTATTTTTAACTGTGGTTAATGATAATCTGAATGCATAACAAATGAGAAATTGGTGGAATATTTTTGTATGTCCATATTTGAAATATTAGGCAGCCTTCAAGCCACAGTTAAGAATATTTAATGGACTTAACAATATTCATATAACGTTAGTTTTTGAGGCCTTCTTCTCATTTGGCAATATTCATTACTATAAATATAATATGTATAGAACAATATTGGAAGAAAATACCATAAAATATTAATTATCTCTGAGTTCACATTTGATGGATAGTAAGGATTTCTATAGATTTTGTCCTATGTGTTTTCTGAAATGATCAGTAATGTTATCATCACCAAGCAAGTGCTTTTAAATGAGATCAGTATAAATTATATATGTACAAATGTAACCTACATATACATGTGCTTGTTTATGTGCAAATATGTATGCATGTGTGTATGTTCATGTATGTATTTACAAACATATACATACATGGCAAAAGTTATGCTCACTAATTCCAAACAAGCTCTGATGAGCTGACTTTCCTGCCAAGTCCTATGACTTGTTGGAGGGGATGTCACATTACAGGAGGCTCATACTCCATCACAGTGTCAATTTTATATCCACAATGGTTACCTCTAATTTATTTACTACGGTGGACTTTTAGAAAATGTATATCAAGTGGTGGCAATAAGGAAAGTTTTTCATCACTCTTTTTGTTACTTATAAAAATTTCTGACCAAACTGTTCAAAAGGAAGAGAAGAAAATTTCTATCTGCAGGAAAATATATCTCTAGATTATTAATATTGTCTGTTAGTATAATTTTTTATATATTCCTGGTTGTCCGGAGCTGTTGTATAATTCCCCAAGTTAGCATTGACACATGAATTCCATTTATAGATGATAGGAAATTTGAACTTATTCTTTGACTAAGTTTGAGATTTTTGAAGATCAAAATGATAGTATATATACTAGCCTTTACATATTATAAAGTCATACATATCCACATAAATACATAAAATACTATAGTTCAAGCTGAAGAAATATGTATATGAATTATTATTTATCCATGCTTATGCTGTCCAAGTTTTTAATAGACATCAACTGAATAAAGTTTACTTGTTTTATGTAATTTGGAGGGCTCACAAAGTTAGATTCTTTGGATATTGGATCACAGTTGTGCTTTGGTTTGTGTTTATTATTTTGTGAATTTATTTGTCAAGTGTCTCAAGGATGCCTTCCTTTTCATAAAATAGCCTGAGTAATATTTGGTGAAAAGTGTTGAAGAGAGGGGAAGATGCCAATAGCAACTTGAGAAGCCTAGATAACTTTTTACTTTGATTTTTTTTTTTCTTGTGTCACATTCTCCCTGGCTATTTGTTGTTGTTGTTGGAGGTGTTAGGGACCAAACTCAAGGGCACTCCACCACTGAGCCACATCCCCAACCCTATTTTGTATTTTATTTAGCAACAGGGTTTCTAATCTTAGGGCCTCACTAAGTTGCTCAGGGCCTTGCTAGGTTGCTGAGGCTGGCTTTGAACTCCAGATCCTCCTGTCTCAGCCTCCTGAACCACTGGGATTACAGGTGTGGGCCACTGTGCCAGGCTACCTTTTCCCCTTTTTTCTGTGTCTCTATTTTCTGCATACCAGATTGGTGAAATCCTACTGATACTTTGAAGTTCATTTCAAAAACTACCTTTTCCATTGGTCTTTTCTAATCTCTTATCAGCAAAAAAATAATTTTTCATGCTGAAGCTATCTTTTCAAACCACTCCTACGACACATCACTACATATTACATTTGTGTATGTGTGTGTGTGTGTGTTTTCATTCATACTCATTTTCATGTGGGTGAAAATGAGTTTTGATTTGTAGGTATATTACCTTGGGCACAGGATATCAGTCTGCTTTGGGACTAAAAAAGATAATTCCCTAGGTAGCATAAGATGAAGCAAGTAGATGTCAATGTGGTTAAACAATGCTGGAACAAAGTAATAATTCAACTATGGTCAGTTCATTGTTATTATATTAGTATATTATTATTTAATTTTTATATCGCCCCAATATAAACACTGCTAATCCCAAAGTTTACATTAGGAGTTTCAAAACATTTGAGATTTTAATTGTTATACATTTAAATACATAAAGCTGACTATGTTTTATGTTGGGAGCTGATTTAGCAATATTCCTTGTTTTGAATAAATGTCAAGCCATTTAGCAAATGATAAATGCATTATTTCTCAATTTGTTTAGCTTTCTCAGTTTATTATTAACTTTAACCTTTTAATTTGTATGCACATTACATCAGGTAAATAACTACTCAACAGCTACTACAGCATGTTTTGTGCTAACTGCTTTTTAATAATCCAATGTGTACCTGCATATAACTAAGCAGCATTTAGGGATTTCGGTATTAAAAATTTGATATGTTACTAATTATATATTTTAGTAGGTTAGGAATAAAGTGTAATCATAGTTGTTAGTTTCTTATAATTTGCAACAACTACAAATTCTCACAGAAATGCTTGATTTTTGTGATCAAATAAGGAGTTTTAAATTTTTCTGTCTTACAATCCTCCCATGAAAATGTAATTTTTGGGTTTTCTTTTCATGGTGTCCATTTCTCAACTGTTGCTCTTTGTTACATCTTCATGGGGTGGAGATGGTATCTCAAAATCAGGGTAACCAAGGGAGCAAGGTATTTCCTACGATTTTTACAATGAAGCAAGTTCTAGTTTAGAAAGGAAAAACAGAGGTGAGTACATCTTAGAAAAATAGTCTTTAGATTTGTTTACATCTCAACCATCTCATGAATTAACTATTTTCTTTATCCACCCTGATACTATTTACAGAACACCCATTCTGTGTCAGAGAGAGGATCGAGTTACCCCGGAGGCAGCAGGGAATACATAGTAGTAGAACTTGTCCTGTATTCTTGGTTTAACAATTAAGATTCCGTTTTCAAAAACAAGCATGGTATATTCCATTAAAAATGAGGTTATGATTATATTTTGACCTCAAAAGAACACAGCCATGGTTGTCAGACTCATAATTCATAATAGTGGGAATCAAAAGACACCACAACTGATTGATGAGATAACCAAAAGACTGGAGACCTTCCATTAAACTCTTTTGAAACTTAGAATTCCTGAAATTTAACTCTTTAGAATGTGCAAGGCGTCTCATAACCTTTAAATTTTCTGAAATGCCAATTTTTATATCCTTTACAATAAATAGGAAACTTTGAAAATAAGGCATTCATTTTAGTCCCACCCAACCTTTTTACTTTTAGTTAAAAGCCCTCCATAAAGTAAATTCCAGAATAAGTGTTTTGTTTGCCACTGAATTTCATTAGATTCTGCAATATGGTAAGCATCAAATTCCTGGGAATCAGACAAAACTGACTTATTTCTGTTACCCTTCAGTTCGGATAAGATAAACCATTTATTTTTGTTGTTGTTATTTGTTTTGTGTGTGTGTGGAAAGAAAATGAAAATATTTTTGTCAGAATCAACTGAGATGGTTTGTAAGTAAAAATGTTATAAATTTTCTTTGAGTTTCAAAATAACTTCTTAATACATTAGGTAATCAATAAGATTAATTTCATGAACAGATCAAATATAATGAGAAATCAATATATTTAAAATGAGTTATTAACTGGTAGTTAAGTTAATCCACATATAGTCAGATCAATTAACCAGGCAAACTATCCAATTGTTCCCATATAGCTGTCTACACTTACATACATAACACATTGCTTTTTTAAAAACCACAGAACTATGTACCATGAATTAGGAATTAAATACACTGCCTATGTTCTGTTCAACTTGACTGCTTTTATTCTGATTTCAGCCTTGTAAAATATGTTATATTTTATGTACTGATTATACTTTTCAATAACCAATTGATTACCCAACAAATGTTCTAATGTCAGCATCATTCTTAGAAACCTTATAATAAAAAAAAACAGGTATTTTGAATGGATATTAACCTAATATCTATATTTGAAAAAAACAAAATTTCCAGCATTACTGATTGCCTATGAGTTCAGCCATAAAATTCTCTTACTTTGATGCGCTTCCCACTTAAAAAGCAGATTTAGTGTCATTTCTACTTTCCCACTCCAGTGTGCTTTCTTCAGCTAATTTCCTCATTCCATTTGCTACAAGGAACCAAGGATGTAAGGTGTGTTCCCCCTGTGCAAAAAATGAGAGAAAACCACGCTGAGATAGTCACCTCCACCATCACGCATCAAGTTTAAATCTACAGTAATAGACTCGTACTCCAAGAAGGCTTGCTGTGTTTGTTTGCAAACTAGTATGCAGTACTTACAAGTCTGTGGTTTTATTGACGTATTCCTTTCTGTTCCTGTGGTTTTTAATTGAAACCCCCACTGCTTTGCCCAGCTTCATGAGTGCAGCCTATAGGAGTTTTACATTACCTTTCCAACTTAGACCAGAGGAACTCAGAGGCTCCAGTTTGTATAATGAAACCTGTAGATTTGACTGTGATTTTTTTTGTTGTTGTTCTGTAATACAGTGAAAAGTCTTAGCTTGTATGTTGGGATTTAATATATGAATTAAATGAATTTACAAGAAGCCTCTATTTCAACTTTCAAAACATACAATTGTCATTACCTGTAGAGTTGGGACTGTGATTTTTCTCCCCTCTACAGCCTTTCATAACTATTTCCTATTTGCCTCACTCTGTAGTAAGTGCTGAGACTCAAACATGGGGAAAACTTCTATTTTCTCTCAAAATAGTCAAGTTGGTAACTTGACTATCACTCAGCTCCAAGGAGCCCTGTTATTTGGCTTTCTGACTGGATTGCAATGGAGTGGGTGTCCATCCTATTTATCTGTCCTGTTTCCCTTCTGTTTTTCTATTTTGGTAATGCAGAAGTGAATATTCACCTTTTATAGGGAATCTTAAAACAAATGTGCGTGTGAGTCACAGGGTTAACTTTGGTAAGCTCTTTCCTTCTCTAGATGCAAGTTGGGCCAATTTTCACATTATGTTAAAAGTGAAATGTTATTGGTTTTTCTTCCTGAGTACTTCTACATTAACTTAAAAATATGAATATATACTAAGCTATTGTTTCACTACCCAAAGAGGAGAAGGGAGACTGTTTTAGTCAGCTTTTTCATTCTGTGGCTAAAAGACCCAACAAGAAAAATTTTAGAGGAGGAAAAGTTTATTTGGGGTCTCATGGTTTCAGAGGTCTCAGTCCATAGACTGCTGGCTCCGTTCCTCGGGGCCTGAGATGAGGCAGAACATCATGGTGGAAGAGTGTGGATGGTTTAAGACATCACACCAGGAATCAGAGAAAGACTAAGCTCAGCTCACAAAATATATACTCTAAAGTCATGTCCCAAATGACCCACCTCCTGCAGCCACAGTGTACCTGCCTTTAGTCACTCGGTTAACCCCAGGGGATTAGCACACTGATTGGGTTAAGGCTCTCATAACCCAATCATTTCATCTCTAAACCTTCTTGCATTCTCTCACACATGAGCTTCTGGGGGACACCTAGTGTATGTACCATGACAGAGACCAAGAATAAATCCTTTCTCCATATTCCTTCTCCCTCAGTCCCAACATCACCTCAACCTGAACTTCTGAGAGGAGTCCTTTTATGTTTATATTCCATTTTCACCTGGACAGTGAATGGAGCATTAATATGTGCCAGAGATATACAACATTTTCTCCAAAATGTCCTGGTCAGAAGTTGGATGTGAGAGAAAAATAAGATTATGTCTCCCTACAAAATCATATTGTTACTCAATTTCCTACAAATCTCAATTTAAGTTCCTAGGTGATATGTATTATAAGCTGATTTTCTTGAGATATGTTGAAAACTCATTTGTTTTTACAGATGAAAGCACCAAAACAGAGTTGGTACTTATAAGTACTAAAATTTTTCGAGTGGTATGAGAGAAATGGAAATGAAGAACTTTATCTTTTAATTGTAGTGACTGATTACTAACTATAGGTTGAGATGCATGATGTCCCATGTATAAATCACACTAATCCAATTAGCAAAATAAAATATTTCCTTTTGACAAAGTATTCATGATTTTAGAAAGTTTCTCTTTTAGATACTTCTTTGATAATAGCATCCATTTAGGATACATTATATTCACTATTAGTAAGATATAAATGCTTAATTGAACTGTCCTCTCATTATATATGTGTTAAATACATTGTAAGAGAGCCTTTTGCTAAATCCTATAATAATACTATCCTTTATTAAATCCTGTATTAATCCATCATTCATACAAGACTTGAATAATGAGAATCACAACTTGAAGTGAATAAAGTGAATGAAACTTTGCTTCTGTTTCTACCTCCCGCCTTTTTTAAAGTAATGAACAATACATGTGTTTCTGCTGAGATACTGGCAAAACAGGTACATCTAATGCCAATAAAGGAATATTAATACTACTAAATAATGAAATAATGGAAGCAATGAACTAACTAATGCAAATAATGAAATGTGCCTAAAACAAATCATTGGATTTCTAACAGATATTAAAGATTTTCCTTATTTCAGTAACTTAGAATTTAAGATGCTATACAGATGGGGAATTTCAGATTTATTAAATATCTGTTGGTCTAAGGGCAGAACAATATTATATATGATCTAACACAGGCTTGAAATTCACAAGAAACTGATGTTCATAATCTGACCGTATGACTTGAATAATATATACTATATTCTGATATCACAAACTATAAAACAATATAAACCAGATTTTTGTAAGGATAAAGATAATCAGAGTCTCTTTTAAGAAATTAAAACATTTGGGACTGGGGTTGTGGCTCAGTGGTAGAGCACTTGCCTAGCATGTGTGAGGCACTGGGTTTGATCTTCAGCACCACATAAAAAAATAAATAAATAAAATAAAGGTATTGTGTATTTCTACAACTAAAATTTTAAACAAAGAAATTAAAACATTTATTTCTGATTTATATATTTTATTGTTGTCTCCCACTTTTCTTTCTTTCTTTCTTTTTTTTTTTTTTTTTTTTTTAGTGGTGCTTGGAGATTGAACTCAGGGCCTTGTGCATGCAAGGCAAACACTCTACCAATTGAGCTATATCCCCAGTCCTCCCGCTTTTCTTAATACAGTTTATTACCACCAATCATTGAGAATTAATAAGTTAATATTTTAAATTAAACTTTATTATATGCTAATGAGATTATATTTATAAACTTTAATTTATTAGGACCATGGTTATATTTTCTCATCCAATTAAACACTAGTGATTTTATAACTTGAACTCATCATGTTCCATAAGCCTCATTTCCTTTCTGCTACTACTACAAATGGTGATGGTCTATATTATGGTATCTGTTTTACTGTATTATTTTATAGGGGAGATAAAGACCAATATCACTATCACCACTGGAAATACTGTCACAAACAAACAACAGAGACAGAGATATAAAGAAGACCCAAATTAGCAAGAATAAAATGGAGGTATACCAATATGATAGTAAATGAATGGTATAAGCTTCAATGCCAATAAATTCTTTAAAGTGAAATAAATTAATTCCTTAAAAACCATAACTTTGTGCCAAATGGAAAAAAGTAAATTGAAAATTTTTCAAAGCTTGAGTCTGAAATTTAAAACTTTCCTGTAAGAAAATGACATGTCCACATGACACCATGTCCGTTAAGAAACAGGAAAACATTACAATGTAAAAACAAAGGGGGGCCCAAGTACATGTACAACTATACCATATTCATGGATCTGGAGGCTCAAAGTTTTTATGATATCAATTTATCCTAGATTGTTGTATAAAATCAATTCATTCTTAATGTTCCAACAGAATTTTTAGCATTGAAACTGTATTTTTCTATAAATTTTGCATTCAGATTGTCCCAAGACTAAAACAACCAAAACAATATCAACCAAAACTCTTGAAAACTTACACCATCACATATCAAGACTTAAAACTACAGCTATAAAGACAGAGCAATATTGGTGCAATGATAGGAGACTAGTAATGGCAAGACCAACAATAGTTGGTAGAAGTCAAAATACTAGTTACTTTTTGGGGGGTTATTGATTAAGAAGGTGCAAGAAGGAGACTTCTAATATTCTGGTAATATTCTATAACTCAATTTATGTGGTTATTTTAGAGGTGTGTTCAATTTCAAAAAATGTGTGAGTTGTACATGAGAATTGTGTAGTTTATCATCTTCAAAATATATATCATCTTCACCTATAATACAAAAGTTCAACTGTCCTATACTCTTTCAATATTTCAGAAAGATTCTGCTTTATATAAAAAGTATAATACACTAATATAAAATAGAGGGGCAATATGTGTTTTCAGTATGCCTCAGGATACTAAAGAAGTGTTCTCAATAGAATATTATTTAATCATTGATCATTAGCTATTTATGTCTTCTTAGTAATTAACATGTGTATGTGAATGTGTTTTTCTACATTAATCCATACACAATTATGTGGACAGCTGCATTCTAGAATAAGAGCATTGTTTATCTTACTGAATTTGATACAAAATATGAAGTCATTTACAACTCCTTTAGATGGCTTTTTCTAACCATCTTATTTACAAACAAAAATGGAATGGGAAAGAATGTTCATTGTTTTGATTTACATTAAATTTATATGTTAATGAGAACCATACGTTTATTGACACTTTCTTTGCCCTGAAATTAACTTCTCCGGGTAGTAAACTTTTCAGTTAAATAAAGAAAATGAATATAAAATATTTAGTTCTATACAATATATATCCAGTTGTTTTTGAAAACACACACACACACACACACACACTTTTAACAGAACAAATAGGTGAATGGGTAGCACCCATTCCCAAGAGAAAATTCAAGTATTTGTTACCTTCATCCTTTTTAAATATTTTTTCCTTCTTAGTACTTGTTCACTTCATTATAATGTCTGAATTTCACTGAATTAATTTATGGTTTGAGAGGAATCCATTTTCACAGATTCTTTGAAAAATTCCATAAATGGTTGTACAAGAGACCTGTTCAGCATATTCAGGAGGAGTATGGAAATCAGATTGCTCTTTCTGGTCTAATGTCTTCTTAAGAATTTGGAAAGCTGTCTTTGCCCTAATGAGATGATGACACACTTTAATATAGTTCCATATTGCTTAGGACCATTGTGTCCCACCATTTCTGCCACTGCCTGCCCTCTGCAAGTCCATGCTCTAGCCTACCAATCCTGCTTTCATTTGCTCAAACTCACCATGCCTTCTTCCCTCAAAAGCAACTCTGCACATTTCCTGGAGGATTTTTATATTTATAAATCTCTACAAATTCCCCTGTGGTCTTCTCCAACTTTTATATAGTGAATAAACATTAAGCATAATTCATCTTTTTCTTTAACAGGGTCTTTCCTGACCACTGTACTTAAGTTTCATGGCTATAAGTCTTCTGATATGCATGTTCTTTATGTTTCAAAGACATCTTTTTTTTATTCAATTTATTTTCATAATGTTTACTTCTTTTTCTAGACTGTAAGCTTCATGAAAGTGGGCCATGGCTATCTTTATCCACAATGTAATCTATCTTATTTACAATGTTATCTACGCCTAATGTGGTGTCTGGCACACAGTAGAAACTAATCAATTCTTAGAAAATTGAGTAATCTTTTACTCATCTGGGAGGAGGTATTTATTTTTCACTAGTATAACTTTCAAACTGCCACCAAATAAGTATTTTATGTAGAAGTTGAGGCCAAGAGCTCTAAATTAAATGATTTCTTTTAAGGGAACATAGAGATTAAGGCTGAAAATAAATGCATGGGTAAATTCTAAATCTCATTTTTTAAAAAACAATTTTCCTTTCCTCCATTATGTATCTAAGTGCACTGGGACTTCCTCATTGCCCAACTGAGATAATGTGCTAGTGAAGGACATCGTCACATACATTTGTTAGACTCAATGTTCCTGTGTAGGCATGTTTAGAAATAAATGAGAACAAATTTGAACTTCATTCAATTCATCCAATTCACAACAAGAAACAAATTGTCATTGCCCCCCCCCCCAAAAAAAAAATCATTGAAGAAAGTTAATGGAACAACTATTTGTAAGGGCAATGGCCTGATAAAATGAAAAGACATGGTGAAGTGCCCAGGGCTGACAACAAAGAAGAGCCATTACTGAAACTTAAGCCTGAGAAGGCAGGGAAGGAGCCATTAATAGACACCCAATGAAGGGTAAAGGAAACACACGCTGGGACCGCCATGTAGAAAAGGGGGGTTTTTATTAATCAACCGAAGGGACACCTTGGGGGGCGGAGGGAGAATCTGCGTGTGGAACAGGAAAAGGGGAAAAAGAAAAAGGGAAAAGGGGCCGGTTTCAGTCTGGAGATCACTTAAGTAGTGGACCGTGGTCTGAGGGACTCCCCAGAGGGAGCCCCAGTTCCATAGGCCGCAGGGGGGTCAGAAGGCAAGCCCATATGTCACAATTGGCTCAGTAAGGCACTTGAGGATTGGTCAGCGGCATGGTCAACCTGAGGCACTGGCGGGCAGTGTGGCCCACCTGGGGTGCTTGGGAGTCTTAAGGCGCCTGGGGGTGTGGCTAGTTGAGCTACCTGGGAGGCTGCCTTCCCTGCCCGGAATCCAACACACAAGACAGAGAGAGCTATGGGAGAGGGCGACTTACCAGGAGATGTGGTCATCCAGAGTGTGACAGAGCCACTGCTAATCTCTGGCCAGATAAATATCCAGACCCCACTCTCTTTTTCCACTTCCAATCTTTTGACAGTTTTCCCCTTGATTGAATTTAACTGGAAGTCACAGAACTGAAAAAGAAGAAATAGTCAATAGGAGTCCATAGGGTTGAAAAGGGTGTGGAAAGGATACTAAAGAGCATATGGAAACGTCAACCCATCAGTCTTTAAAAGGAGTCTGTTTATCTTTTGTTCTCTTCCCATGTTTAACAAACATTGTATTTTTTTGGGGGGGGGTACTGGGGATTGAACTAGAGCACTTGCACTGAGCCACATCCCCAGTCCTATTTTGTATTTTATTTAGAAACAGGGTCTCACTGAGTTGCTTAGCGCCTCGCTTTTGCTGAGGCTAGCTTTGAGCTTTCAATCCTCCTGCCTCAGCCTCCCGAGCCACAGGACTTAATAGGCGTGCATCACTGCTCTTAGTTAACAAACACTAATGATTTGTTACATCAAGTCGCAATTCAACTTCTATACACTTTGAAAATTTTTCTAATGTGGGAAATCATAGAAAAACAATCTATCAATCGTTACCACCCATGAAATGTACCTCTTAGTATAACTCTATAAACCAAAATATAAATACATTTATAAAATGGAGAAGAGGATATATTCATAGTTTTTCCTACATTTTTTGTAGTATAGAACATGAACATTACCTGTGATTTTAAAATCATGCTCAGCATGCACGTCATTTTAATAGCCATATAATATTTAAACATGTGGCTGGACCACAGTAGTGTATGTGTTGCATGTATTTGTGTGTATGCTGATATTTTTTCCTTCTCCTTCTTCTTTTTCCTCCTGGGCAACTTTTAGACTTGGATTTTACTTATTTCTATTCATCAAATCCCTCATTTAGCAATAGAAGTAATCCTTGAAACTGTTAATAGTCATAAAAGGAAATGGGAGAAATCTCAAATCAGTGAGAGATTATAATCAGTGTGGGAAACCCACTCACCTGTCTAAACCCAAAGAATGAGCTAAGAGACATGAGGTATCACAAAAGTGAAGAATTTTACTTTATGACCGTCTTGTAAGAACAGGTGTCTGTGAGAGCAGACACACCCAGGTTGGGTACCACCAGCATTTTACCCCCCAGAACACAAGGTCTCTCCCCTGGTTCCTAATTGGCTGAGTACTATGGGGCGTACAGGCTTCCCCAATGTTGCTTAAGTTTTACTGTCTCCTATTGGATTATTTAAAGAAATTTACTTTTAGTTTTCCTTACCTCCCTTGGTACTTACACACTTTATCTCTGTTGATCAGGTGGGAGGGGACTTCCTTCTTGGGTCCTGTTTGTCGAGAGGATGTGAATTTTTAACTCCAGTGCTAACTACTTGTAACTTTTCAATTTGCTCTCCCTGCCAGCTGCCTTTCTTAACTCCCAAGTAATTGTATATTTAAAGCTAAATGTGGCTCATTGGTAGAGTGTTTGCTTAGTAGGTACAAGGCTCTGGGTTCAATCCCCAGCCACACAAACAAAAAACATTTAAAGCTAAATACTGCATTTTGAAAATGGACCCCGGAACTTTCTATTTCTCACACCAGGAGTATCAAAGCTGTAGTGAGAAACTAGAATTCCTAGAAATGATAAAATCTAATTTCTTCCCTGATTTTTTCTTTGATTCCCAATTTCTAGAGTAAGGTCAGTGGGGGAGCTTACCTTCTCAGTATTGTTAGCTTTGCTTGGAAAAAAAGCATGTAGGCTTTATCATGCATAGATTTAGTTTTATGTAAATGAGAGATAAATGGAGGATTTTTAAATAGAGTTGAAAGTTTCAGATTCCCTCAGCTCAAAGATTCAAGTATGAAATGATTCCTATGTAATAAAAGAAATATCATAATCAGAGGGAGTTATAACTTTCATCTTCCTGGATAACTAGAGGAGTTATACATTTAGAAACATTACCAATTTGTAAGACATAAATTCTGGTTGCATGTTTTGGGATATGATATATGACCCTGAAGGTTTTAAAATGTTTTGAGAATCTATCCATGCAGTATACATTAAAGAACATTGTCTTATTATTACTTTGAGTTAGTCTTTTTGTAGACATTAAACAGACTTTAACCCATATAGACTAAGGAAAATGAAGATATTTAGTATACTGATTATAGTATGTATATTTTCTACTATTAAATCTCATTAAATAGCAACAACAAATATTAAGTCAAAGCCATCACAATTAGATGATGGATAAGCAAAAATTTTTTACTCAATAGTGAAAATAATCATCCACTTACATTGCATGTTTCAAATTGTTAACCTATCACTGTGGAAATGCACATTCCTTGAACTTTCAGAGTAATAAATGGTCACAAAGAACTATAGGAAAAGATTTGTTGATCTCAGCAGCTGTCCTTTGTCTCTTTTTTAACCAACAAGGAAAACATCCTTCCAAGTGCAAAGAGAAATCTGAAGTGTATGGCTGTAGTGTAGCAAGGACCTTGAAATAGGGAGAGGTGAATATCCTCCTATCAGCTACTGAGGACATCTGATAACCAAGAAGACAAGCTGTAAGGAAAGATTGTTTCTTTTATAGGAGACTTCAGCTGGAAATAAAATGTTTTCTGGATGCAAATTCACAACAGCAAATGGGGAACACAAGATCCCTTAACAATTAGACACATCTTTAATAACCACCTAATAAATGAAGTTAAATATGTGTATTATATTGATTAAGTCTCTGTATAAGACATAAAAAGGCAACTGCATGTTCATTGGGATATCCAAAATCTGAAGTCAAATAGTTGCACAATGAAATGATGTTTTTGCATCTGAAACAAAGACTTATGTGAGGAATAAGATGAGATGTTATCGATTAATCAACAAATACATGAAAAAATGCTCAGCATCGCTGGCAATTAGAGAAATGCAAATCAAAACTACTCTAAGATTTCATTTCACTCCAGTCAGAATGGCAGCTATCAAGAACACAAACAACAATAAATGTTGGAGAGGATGTGGGGAAAAAGGTACACTCATACATTGCTGGTGGGACTGCAAAATGGTGCAACTGCTATGGAAAGCAGTATGGAGATTTCTTGGGAATATGGGAATGGAACCACCCTATGACCCAGCCATCCCACTCCTGGGTCTATTCCCAAAAGGCTTAAAAACAGCATATTACAGTGACACAGCCACTTCAATGTTTATAGCAGCACAATTCACAATAGCTAGGTTGTGGAACCAACCTAGATGTCCATCAGTAGATGAGTGGATAAAGAAAATGTGGTATATATACAAATGGAATTGTACTCAGCAATAAGAGAGAATAAAATAATGGCATTTGCAGGTAAATGGATGAAGTTGGAGAATATAATGCTAAGTGAAATTAGTCAATCTCAAAAATCCAAATACCGAATGTTTTCTCTGATATAAGGAGGCTAATTCACAGTGTTGTTGGATGGGGATTAGGATTAGAGGAACACTAGAATGGTCAAAGGAAAGGGAGGGGAAGGGAGGGAGCAAGGGGGGAGTGGGGGGAAAAGGAAAAAAAATTGGTTGAATGAGATGGATATCATTATCCTAAATGCATGATTGAAGATGTGAATGGTACTTATATACTTTGTATACAAGCAGTTGTATGTAAAAAGATGCTATACTATTGCATTATGAATAAGTAAATAAATAATTAAATTTAAAAAAAGAAAAGAAAATGCACATATACTGGTTGAAAACTTACCAGCATTGGACCTCTATGATTTCAGATAAAAATAATAATGTAAACTTCCTATTTTAAGGACCCAAGATGACAATGAGAAATGTGGACATTCACCTGTATACATAATCTTGGCACACTTACTAATTATTGCTTAATTCAAGTTCAAGTGAAGAACACAAACAATAACATTCACTTTGTAAATACAATTATTTTCACTTAAAAAAAAGATGGGATGTTATCTGAAAATTAGAATTATGTTTTGCATGTTCTGCTTATTCTGCTTTATTTTTGGACTAAACACTTTTTACAGAGTGATAGTGTGATTTATCACTTATTACATGTCAGGCACTTCTCAGTATGTTAGTTACTATTCTTACCTGGTATAGGAAAAATTAAGCTTATGGTTCAAAATGTAAGAATTACCAAAGTTCCATATGTAAGTAAAAATATTAATTTGCTTTTCCATTTCTTATTCAGTTACATAGGAGGAAGAAAAGTGTAGTGGTTAAGAGGGTAGACATTGGTATTAGCCTTTCTAGGTTGAAATCCTGGTTCTACCAATCACTCAGGAAATCTACTTAACCTGTTTTTAAAGATTAAAGATGGTTACAAATTCTCTCTCTCTCCTCCCCAACCTGAGGAGCAAAGCAACTCTTTCAACCAGTAAAGCACAACAGGCATGACACAGTGCCAGTTCATTTCTTTTTTTTTCAATGTTATTTTTAATTGACAAATAACTGTGCATATTTATGGGGTACAATGAAATGTTTACTATATGTACACAATTTATTAATTAAACCAGGTTAATTGACATATCCATTAGCTCAGATAGTTATCAATTGGTGGTGAGAACCTTTACCTCTGTGTCCACTTTCCTTGCAATGGTGCCAGTTTCTAGGTCCACACCTTTAAGCAATGGCTGCTTGTACTTCCTTCACTTGGAGAACCTCCTCCCTCGAAGCCTTGCAAGAAATCAAACTATTATGGGAACACAGTGCTGGAGAGGTCTTGCGTAAGCGCTGTGGTTGCCAATCCCAGAGAGCCCAGCATTCTAACCGGTGTTACCAATGTGCCAGGTGAATGGGTGAAGCCCCGCGGACCTCTAGACTGGTCCTCCTTCAGCTGAATACAATTAAATGACCTCCAACCCAGACTTGTCTAAATTTTGACTAAAAATCCTGAGATATAGTAAGGTAGCTATTGTTATAAACCACTCTAATTTGGAGGAATTCGTGTAGTTGTGGAGTTTTCTGAGGATTAAGATAACTCATGTAGAGCACTTAAAAGTGTTTGATACATAACAAACTCTCGAATGGTAACTTATTATTTTTCTATACATCTCATTTGGGGACTTAGTAAGAGAAAGATGCCTGTGATCTAGTAAACCTAGAAATTCCTGGTCTTGCACTAACCCTAATACAACTTTATAATGTCCTGATCTTAATCCTGTTTGTAATTGCATTGAGTTCCCATTAACAAACTTACTTAGCATCTTGGTTTGGGTTTCTCCAGAAAAGAAGACTGAGTAAAGACGTAAATGCTGGGAATTTGAGAAGTGAAGTCGTCACTGGTATGAGAGTTGGGAAGTGACATAGAGAAGGATGGGCAGTTTAGGATGCATTATCCAGTCACTTTCATGGGTCCCTAGAGCTGGATGCTAACAAGAAACTGTAAGAGGTAGCATAAAGGATGTGTCTCTGAAAGATCTCACCAAGGGAAATGAAACAGTAGCTGAGTCATTGATACACCTACTCTAATCCTTGATTGAGGGCTGCCTCAATAGTGAGTGTTAAATCCCAGGGACTTGTAACTTGACCCCCCAGGTAGGCAGCAAAGTGGGCTCTGGTGGAAAAACAAAACAAACTCCCAAAACAACCCCTGGTAAATGAACTGTTGTTGGTGCTTTCAGTTGACAGTTGTGCTGGTAAGCGCTGAAGTGATAAGAGCAAGGAAGTACATGGGGGGCCTGGACATCTGCTACTGTCAGTGAAATGAGAAATGGCAGATCATTCATCTTCCTAGCATCCCCCATGTGGAGATGGTCCACTAAGAGTAGGACAGAACATTTCTGTTTACTCATGGATTAGAACGGCTACGCACCGAAACTGTTCAAGACAAAGTTTTTATCCTGGAAAATGAAATCTCTTTCTCCCTTATTTTTGGTGATATCTAATGAGACTTGTAATTAATCCGGGGTTGAAATTCCTTGAGAGAGTGAAGAGTCTCCAGGCTTTTTTTTTTTTTTTAAACACATCCCAAAGTGCTGGCATGTCAGAAAATCCCCAAAGCTTGGAGAAATCGCTTAGAGGGCTGATGTCCCTGCCACCCTGTGACATTTGAAGTGATTTACTTTTAAAGGTGGCATTGCGTGAAATCATCGATTTAACTGTCCACTGCAAGGGGAACTTGCTTTTTCTCTGTTGAAGGGTTTTATTTAAAAGGACTTGGCTCTCGCTATAGATAACTCAAGAAACCTTTCACACTTCAAAACCTGAGTTGTTGAATGATATCTGAACTATTTCAGTCTCCTCTTTGTTAAAAAGATAGGGGAGGGGCAAAAGTATTGTATACATTTACATTTTAAATTGTGTAATCATGTTATTATCTGAAACTAATACCACGCTGTTAAAATTTAGATAAAGTGTCCTGTAATGCATACAAAATGTTCATTTGTTGAAGGCCATTAAGTTAATTTCCTGGCAACAAGATTAAATGCAAGGCATTTACATAATCATTAGTCGTGAGGTGTAGAAAAGATAATTAAATATTCCACCACATTAATTTATATTTAATTAACTGTGCTTTAGTGATCCTTCTGTCTGAATATTAATATTGTGTAAATAAACAATTAGAATGCATACTGATTTTATTAAAGTTTTATTCTTAAAATTAGGCAAAAGATGCACTTATTAATTTGATTATATCTAATTTTGAGTCCTAATCATGTTAATAGAGTCTAAAAAGGTCTATCATTGGCTTCGGTAATGACATTCTCACATTGTATATTTCCAACTACAATTTTGCATATAGACTTAAAAATATGTTCATTTAGTTTATTCTAATAATTAATTGCTTTCATAATACTCCACTCTGTCGTTCCTTTATGTCAGGACTAACTCTTAACTTTAAAAAATGAAAATTAGTTATCATTATGTAGTAAACTGCATTTAGCTATGGCCATACTCAGTTGGGACACATGATCTTTCTGGGAAATAACTATATTATATGTAAAGGAACAAAAATTAAACAATTTCCATTAAGATTATATGGTCTGAAATTTTAGTCCACTATGATTCTAATGGGATGTAAAATTTCTGAGGTTTTAAGGTTGTTTTTTTTTTTTTTTTTAAATATAGTTTTAGAAAAATTCTTGTAGAGAGAATCAGATGTTACTAGGAACAAGAATGGAAGAGTTTTCTAGTGTTCCATGCCAGACCTTTATGGAAGGCATAGATGGTATTGATCTAAAGTCCGCTTAATATATACACTGCATCCTCAGGATTCTTGCCTGTATCCTCCTGGACAATTTGGAAGTTATTAAATGAAAAATTTAGGTCTTTATTAAGCATCCACCTAGGAAATGAAACAAAGTATGATGTAAAAAATAAACTATTTAAAATACAAAGTCATATTAAAATGTTAACTATGGAACAATCAGATTTTCCATCAGAAGTTATGTCATATTAAACTAGAACATCCCAAGCAAAAATGTTTGTTTTCCACATGAGATATTTATTTGTGCAGACTATTCAATACCAATTTTAACTGTCTAAACAAAATTTTCAGGGAGAGAGATATCTTTCACTAGCACATTTCCTAACGGAAACATTTGTTTCTAAAATTTTAGAAGAGGGAATAATAAAGTTGCTTTTGTTTCTTTTCAAAGCTGCTGGGACTTTTCTATTTACAATATGATATGGTTAGTGTTCCCCTGGGCTGGCCAAAGTTTATTCCCTTCTGGTTTGTGAGAAGAACTGTTCGATATGTCAGATACCATTCTGCCTGTGTGGTAAATTCATGCTTCTGTTCTTGTCAGCTCAACCCTTGCCGATCATTGAGTGCAAGGGCCACTACAGTGCCCACATTCCCAGGCTAGGTTCCTAACCACTTTACACCACCCTTGTCTGTCTCATAAATCCAAATAGTGATTTTCCAGTCTCTATGTTTGATGTTGTTCTTGCTGCCTCCTCCAATTCTGTGTGCACGAGAATCACACTTTGTCCTCTCTTAGGTGATAGCTCATCACAGTAACCATGGTGTTTGCACATCCATTCAACAAGTAGTTTTGCATATCCATTTTTCCAGCTTCTCTTACTACTGAGATGAAAAAGGCAAACTTGAAAATTTTACAAAACTTTTGTAAATTCTGGTGGATATGGTATATAATGCACAGGTAAACAGATAAATATTTATAGAACCTTCTTCTCAGTCACTCACAAAACTCCCCAGCTTTGGAAGTTAGATAGGACTGTTTGAGCATAGATTTCAGAGGATATGATCCTCTTCTAAGAGGAAGTTTGCATTTACTGAGGGTAAAGTAAATCTTATCATTGAAGGATAAAGTGTTTATCTCCAGCGCAAGACCATGAACCTGAAGTGATAAGAAAGTGGCCACTCGATTCTGAGTCATGGGATATCTCATTGTGATTGAGGAATCACTGCCCACAACTCTCAGCGTTCCCATATTCTCTCAGGGATGTTTTGAATCCTGCCATGGAATACACAGATCATCACAGATAAATAATTCAAAAACACATCTTAGTAAACACTTCCCCTTTCTTCTGTTTGAAATGTTAATTTCCTTTTTGAAGTTTTTCCTGTTTGATAGCAATACGCAATTTTACTTGTTTCATTGCCAAAGATAGACTGGTAGAGCTTTGTGGATGCCTCGCACGCTACAGAGAATGGAATTTCCAAATTAAAAAATTTTGAATACTCAACTCTATTTGGTGTAGCCAAGTTTTCATCCTTCTTATCTTGTAAATATTGACTCTTTTGGAAAAATTCTAAATTCAGCTTCATTGCAAACAAAATTATATTTTTTTTAGTAAAATCATGTCTCAAAACCCTCAGAAAGTTATTCATCATAAATGTATCATTAATTTTGTTTATATAGTCTTACGCATTTGTATTACTTATCTACATATGCTTATATGCTTATATCTTTAGTTCATTAATGTGTTCATAAAATATTTTACATTAAAAAAAGAAAGAGATTTCTAAATATTAAAACAAGAGAGCAATTCAAACAAAAAATACTCCCAAAACTCTGCAAATTTCTTTGAAGATAATGGTAAAAAGATTCCTAGCAGAATGTGGATCTTAGAACAATTCTGCAGTTCTGATGAGCATAAGAACTATAACTTTGTATTTAATCACTAATTTTGGTAATTTACCTCAGAGCTACCTATATAGAAGCTATATTTTTTTTTTTTTTTTTTTTTTTTTTTTTTTTTTTTTTTTAGAGTGGAAAGTGGACAGCTTTATTGAAAGGATAGCAAAAGACTTCCCCCAGAGGGAGAAGGGGACCTGGAAACCAGGAATCCAAAGGGAGGAGAAGCTCTCTCCCTTTTATATCTAAATCTTTCTTTTGTCCCTTCCATGTTCCTTATCTCTGTCCTTCCTAGGACAGGAATGTCAAAAGGTGTGATGCCGGAGGGCCCATGGTGGGTGTGAGATTTACGGGAAGGGTTTAGGGCTAGTTGATTAGCATCTAGCATCTCCGTTTACTGGAAGTTGTTTCATTATCATTCCATAAGATGAGCCCTAAACTTGGGAACATTAACCATCTTATCTCTCTTGGAGTTGCTCTGTGTTTTTCCAGGATCAGGCTGACTCCATTTTCCTTATGGACTCCAAGTTCTTTATGAAACTCGATGTTAGACCCGATTTGCCTGACTACACTCACTACCTAGCTTTAAATCTGGCTTCATTCCCCCCTCTAATTTCAGGAACTCCTTACTGCTGTAAGGACATGGGGTGACGACCGAATCTAACTTCTTCGAGCTGAGAGGGGGTGAAGTGGGGCCAGCAGTTTGGAGTCCCCGTTTAAAAATCGGGTCTATCGAGTGGTCCACGATAGAAGTCCAGTTGAGAGTCAATAGGCTGAAGGGCCATTTGAACGACTGGTGGTCTATAAGAGAAACAAGAATTTATGAGTACTGGAATGAGATTAATGCAACAATAAATGCCACAGCATAGGAATATGCCAACGAGTATGATGAGGACAACAGAGACTAGCAATGTTTTCCACCATGAGGTACCAGAAAACCAGGAACTAAAATATTGTCCCCATGACACGGCTGGTGAAGACATGGCTTCTATCTGAGCATGCAAGTTTTTAAGAATTTTAGTTACATTGCCAGAACTGTCAGGGATGTAAACACAGCATTCAGTTTTAATAATGGCACAAGTACTGCCTTGGGCTGCAGTGAGGACATCTAAAGCCATACGGTTTTGTAAGATGGCCTTTCTCATAAGCGTTACTTCAGTGTTAAGGAGAGAGATACTTTCCTCAACCTCAAGAAGCGCGGTCTGGGTGTAATTGTTCAAGGTTTCCACGTGCCACATTACATCCTCTAAACCAATATGTGGAATAAACAGTGAAGCTAGATGATCATACCAGTGAAACACAGATCGTCCCCATCGGTGTTTGAGATTGGGGAGATTTGCTGGTTGTTCTATATTTGGGGTCCATCTCCCTTGCATCCAGGGATACCCAATAGTACATCTTCCTAACCAGCCTGGGGGAAGCCAGGGCCACAAGTTGGTTCCACATATCCATTGTGTTCCATTGGGTGCTGGCCAAATAACTCTAGGTCTAGAAAGCCAGTTTGTCCCAAACCAATCATTAGCTTGTAAAATCACAATTTGTTGGCATTGTGACTCTGGCGTCCATCCTAATTCTCGAGTAGCATTAGGCCGTTGGTAGTGGGTTTCCTGAGTGAGTTTTCTTAGATGCCTTTTTAAAATGTCATTAGTTTTCTCTACCTTTCCTGAGGACTGAGGTCTCCATGCACAATGGAGATGGTATTTAATTCCTAGGGCCTTGGATATTCCCTGAGTAACAGCTGCCTTGAAAGCTGCTCCATTATCACTTTGTAGACTGCGAGGCAGCCCAAATCGTGGGATTATTTCCTGTAATAAGGCCTTGACTACTTCTCCTGCCTGTTCAGTTCTGGAGGGATAGGAGAAGCTATATTCTAAAGCTTCTAGAAAACTGATGATCTAATCTTTTCCTTAGTCATCTTTATCCTGTTATAATTGGCAACAGTATGATTGGGGTTGTGATCAGCTGGGGAACAAAGTGGTCAAAAAACACAAAGGTGATTGCAAGAGTGGGGAGCAAGGCTGGGAGCAAGGCGGGGTATCAGATGTATGATCCAGTGCTGAGGTGGGGTGCATTGCACAGTCACGTGACAAACACGAGCTCCCTGAAAGCTACTTAGCTCTTGGTGAGGCAATAAGTGATAGCTTGGAACTCTGGTTAGGATGCTGGTATACTTGTATGAGACCTTAGCGTTTGAAAAGAGCTGTGCTTTACAATTAGAAGGCGAGGATCTAAATCCCTGCTCTGCCTTAGCTCAGCTATGTAGCAGTGGATACCTCTTTGAACTTTGAGCTATTTTCAGTGCAAAGTGAGCAAAGAGAGAAAATATTAAAGATATTAAACTTCATGAGCATGACTGTTACTAAAAAAGCTAGTTAAAAAACACAAATTCCATGCTCCATCCCTTAATTTTCCATTCTAGCAATCTCAATGTTTAAAAGGTACCCAGGTAATTATGGTATAAGAAGTCCACCATCCAGGCTCCCCAGCAATTTTATGAACCTGGTGATTGTTTTTAAATTATCCAATGAGACAACAGTGTTGAAATATTTTATAGGTCTGCCTCTGGCTAAGTCTGTTTAAGGCAATGTTCTAATGACTTTTATTATTCCACTCCCAGAAAAATGACCTGAAACAAGTTTGCCTTTGTGCCTCAGATTCCACTGTGATAAGATGTGCAGGTTGAGCTAGTTGAACAATTTTTGTATCTGTTAATCTAGTTGATTCCCTGCTACATTTTGATCATTGCACTAAATTGATGCTTCATTTTTCAGGGCATGTTTATGTGTGTATATGTTGTTATCATTGATTCTGGGGCAATTTTCAGATACTTTTCAGAACTACAGACAACTGAGTTTATATCTCGTCAAAAACTTTTAACAAAATTTCTTTAATGCAGAAACTAGATAATGCTGCTGAGGTTACAATTTTCTCACATATAGTCAGGGGGAAATGAAGGGAGAGGCTGATTTTCTGAATGACTTCAATTTGAATGGGGAATAGAAGTCAGGATAAATGGCAGTCCCATTTATACATGGCACTTCTAATTTAAATGAAAGTCTGACACTAATTTTGGTGTGCTGTCTCTTCAATTTACTTATTCCTTAAATGGTCAAATAAGTAACCCATCAGTGAAATAGAAAACATGATTAATTTTAAATGGGAAGGGGGATGCATGAGAGATTTTTCAGAGAACTTGTTGTGCAAGAGAAATTTTGAAGAATAAATAGGCCTTCCTGGAGACTTTAGTACTATTCTTCTTAGAGCCATTTGGAGGCTCCTTGTTTCAAAGGAGATGAGAGAAAAGTCTGGAGAAGCCATTCTGGGAATGATATTTTCCCCTCAAATTTTCCATAGTTTAGCATGACTATTTCCAGAAAGGAAACCTCAAATAAGATTATATCTTCATGTTATTACCCAACGACTTTATGATACTACAGTGAGATTATCCTCTAAGAAGATTATTCTCTGCACCAATTTTTGTGTGCCAAGTTAGCTGTGGAGATGTTTGCAATTAACCAGGAAATGTGGGAGAATGCTTATTGAGCCAGAACAGATAAGAAAAGGGATGTTCTAATAAGTAGTGACTCCTGTAAGGATGCTGGAAGTTGGGTGTTTTTAAAATGTCACATGGATGCTCTGTCCCAGCTTGCCTATTAATGAGGATAAGGTAAATTTTAGAAAATTTCTTTGAATTCTCTTGAGATAACTAGGCATCATGTATTCTGAGGCCAAGTTTCTTTAATTAGGAAGGCACCAATTTTGGATGATGTTAAACTATTTAAATGTCCACAGAGATTTGACGAAACTAATTGAGTTCAAAACATATTGAAAATGTTGAGTGAGTATGTTATTGTGGGAACACAGGCACACAAATATAAGTACAATAAAAATAAGTGAAACTAATGGTAGAATGGAGGACAGCACTCAGGACTCCTGGCTCCTGCTACGCTGCTCTTTAAAAACTTCATAAAAACTTCATAAACTCTCTTTTTGTGTTTGTATGTGTGAATGGAAAGAATATTTAACATTAACATCTCCTAACATTACACAACAAACCTCTATTTTTTGTCGTGACTTCCTGACTTAAAGGCAGACATTTCTGACGCTTTATTCTAGTTTTAATTTTGCATTAAGTTTAGTGCTTATTTACTCTGGTAAAGAGATGACAAGGGAGTGGGGTGTAGTGACATGACATTATAATTAATCTTCCTTTTCCCTTGAAAGCAGAGGTTACTCGAAAATTGATGTATGCATAATTTTTAATTGATAGAGTGGTAATGGAAATAGATCTAAAATAATTGCTTAAAGGAAAAAAAAAAAAAACCCTCATGGCCACAATAGTGTTGGTTTACTATGCATTCTATTACACTGCTCTATTCCAAATTGCCTCCCTGTAAACACATTTCAAGAACCTATCTTCTATAGTTAGTAAATTTGGAAACACATTCTCATGTAGTGCTGAATTATTCAGAAGAAGCAGTTGCTTACCATGGAAAATGGAAAGGCATTAAGGTGAAAAGGCCTTGGCTTAGATACTGGTAGAAAACTTCTTCACCTGTGGCCAATACAAATGCTAAGACTCAGATTTGTAAGTTCATACCCTTTCTTCCCCTATTGACAACTTTTCTTTTTTCCCACTTTACCTATTTTCTTTCTCCCTTCCTCCCTTTCTGTATCCATTCTCCTTTCCTTCACTGATCCCTCCATACTTTACTCAGTCTTCATTTTCATTTTTTTTTTTTCTTTCTCTTTCAATCTTTCTCTCATCCTTTAAAAAAAAAAAAACTTACTTTGATTTTCTGTGCACCACTTTATCTTATACCCATGGGGTGCTTGTGTCTGGATTTGTTTGCATGTAGGGGAGTTTACGTGTGAACCAGTGATTACACTGTCTCTGTTGTTATTTTCAGATCTCACTCTGTGAGCTACTTTGTTTCAGGGTTGGTTCTGAAGTCCTGATTGTTTCAAATGATGCAATCATTTCTCATGTATTTATTCATTTAAGCCAGCATTCATCTAAATATTGATGATACTAAAATGAGTACGTGTTTATTTATTTATTCATTCATTCATGAATTTGTATTAGGCTGGATGCTCACTACCTAGGATATAATTGAAAAGTCATTTTCCAAGCCTACAAGGAACTTCGACTCTATTAGAACAGAACACCAGATAAGTAAGTAATTATAATATAGTATGATCAATACTGTTATTGGCACATAGGAGGATCATAGGGGAATGTAGAAGAAACACCTATGGAATGGGGAAGGTGTCCACAAGGGAAACACTCTTTGTTAGGATTTGGATATTAGGTGTCCCCTAAAAGCTCCCATTAATGCAGGGATATTCAGAGGTGAAATGATTAGATTGAGAGTTAAAACCTAATCAGTCCATCCAAGTTTGAATAGACTGGGTGTTAACAAGAGGTTACGTCTGGAAAAGGTGGGTCACTGGGGGTATGCCACGGAAGGGTGTAACTCCCCTGTTGTCTCTTCTTGCCCCCCCACCCCCTCCACTCCCTGGTTGCCATGAACTGAGCATCTTTCTTGTGCTGGGTCCTTCCCCCAAGATGTGCTGCTTTGCTTTGGTCCAGAGCAATGCAGTCTGCCATGAATGGACTGAGACCTCTGAAATCGTGAGTCCTGAGTAAACTTTTCCTCTTCTAAGTTGTTCTTGTTGGTTATTTTGGTCACAGTGATGCAAAACACTAAAACACCATTCTAACTGATATTTCAGAATTCACCCTGACTTCCTTCTGAAGATAATATCAAAGCTGCAGCATGTCACATGAGTTGGTATCTTAGACTAAATTCTCTAGAGCTTGAGGAAACCCTGAAACTTTATTGCAGGAAAACATAAATTTTGGAAAACGCAATTGAGAAGAAAGACCTTGGAGAGAAAAAGGAAAGCAGTGCTTTCACAAGGAAACACAATAGGTTGCTTAGTCAAGCTGCATGTGGGTGGAAGTCATATGGAACTTCTGTGTCTCTCATTCCCATCTGAGTTCTCTTATGAAGCAATGTTTGTTTCATTAACTCCACTTCTTGGTTATGTTACCTGGCCCATAAGGATGGTGACTGGGAAAGTAAGAGCTTCCTTGGGTCCAGACATGACTTCTCTGTACAATGGGTTGACTGACCATTACAAGGACATGTAAAGCTTTATTTTTTTTTTTTTATTTTTTTTTAAAGGATGAGAGAAAGATTGAAAGAGAAAGAAAAAAAAATGAAAATGAAGACTGAGTAAATCTTTGTACAGCCTCACTCCTCCTCAGGGAAGGCTGGGAAAACCGCCACTGTCAAGAGACAAGGCAACTGTTAATAGTGACTAATGCTTTTGACCATGGGGCCAATGGAAAGGTATGAGCAATTGCCAGGCATTTTGGTCATCACAGTGGCACAGTTGGCCAAGGCCAATTAGAAGGCAGACCTGAAGGACTCTTAGCAATAGATACAGTGGTTCCAGTGCAGAGAATCTAGGCAGAGGAAGATCAGAGCGAGGAACATTACACTCGATTTTGACTGTTTCTTTGTAGTTCCACACAGGCCTGCACATTTGAAGGGTGGTGACAGAGGTGACTGGAGAACAGGCAGAGCTAGAGGCTGAAGGAAATTATATGCCAGTTTTCATTTTCCTTGAAGTAATTGTGAAATCATTGTAGGACATTATAGATGTTTGCATTTAAATATACTTATAATGTAAATAACTCCCCCAAATTAGTTCTAATTCAATTTATCTTATTATATGTGCTGGACTCCAGATGTCAATTAAGATCTAGTGAAATAATCATCACCATTAAAAACACAGCAAGTAATGATAATAAATAGTACCAATGTTATTTTTTTATTATCTTTTATAGATGTATTCTCATGTCCATAATAAGGATATTTTATATTTTATAATTTTATATACCTTTTATGAAAATATTAATAATATCTTCCACAGTGATGGCATGAAGTATTTGCCTACTGTTAAATAATTACCCAATGACACTTGTTAAAGCATGATGATGAAGTCTTTATTCAGGGCTAGTGGCATAGTATGGGGACCATGGCACTAGAATTTTGTAGCAGAGTGGAGAGATTGAACTCATCGCTAAATAAAAGATGGGCAAATGAGAATCTATAGCCCAAAGAAGTGTGGGGGTGAGTGGATTGAAATTACTAAAAGGAAACTGAGTGGCTAGGGGATTCTGTCTAAACCAACCTAACAGGATTCCTGCTGGACACAAGCCAGGCTGACCAGGCATAATTTGGGAGAAAGTGGAAACCATCTAGAGTGATCAGATATCAAGTGTGGTGGAGTTTCTTGATAAACTGACTCAGCAGGACTCTTTGTTAAAACTGGATTTTCAAAGCCTTATACAGATGGGGCCTAAGAAAAAATTCCAGAGTCTCAAGTTTGGCCAAGCAGGTTCTTTGTTACCATTATCTCATAGACAGTGAGTATCAAAAGTAGGGTCTAAATCTGGTGCTGCATTTATCCAGATATTGAACCTTTAATTGTATTAATATAGTTTCTTTGCTCAGATAGTCAAATGTAATCTTTTACTTACATTTTTTCTCCCTAAGGAAAAAATGTATTCTTTGCTTTTAATACACGTGAATCGTGAAGCCAAATTAGCTGATAGTAAGTTACAAAAATGTAAAAACTGTGGTCTCACTTGTCCAGAGCCATTGGGCTACTTACAATTCCTTCAGTTAAAATAAAAAGCAAACAAACAAACAAACAAACAAACAAAAAACATAAACCAGGACATAGTCATAGACACACACAGACAGATTTTACTCTTGATTTTCTTTTGAAAATCAATGATTTTGATTACTAAGTAGTTAAGTTATTCAAATAAATCTCAGCTTATCTGATGCCTTAGAACTGTTTTCTTCCCTCCAAGGTACATTCGGAATATATTGACTATTTGGCTTTAGGATTAAAAAAGTGAATTACTTCCTTGTTTCTTCAATACTTATCACCTTCTTTCATCTCTCTGTTTGCATTTTTGTATTTCCTGAAGCAAACAAGCAAACCAAAAAAAAAAAAAAAAAAAGTTTACTTCTTTATAGTAATTGCAGATTGTGATTGATAAAAATAAATGCAACCTTTAGGTTGAGCCTGTTCTGTTCCTGCAGAGAAATTATGTAGGTTTAGATTAAAGTGCAAAATGATTTGCACATTAACTTAAAAGAATATATTTCCTGTAACAGAATTTCTGTTAGACTTTTCACTAGTCTTTTCTAACAGCAAGAAAGGCATTTTCAGCTCAATCATCAAACTCTTCCTTACAGTAAGGAACAAATAATATATAAATGTAGCTTATGCTATATAAGAATTTTCCATTAAAGAACAATCAAGCCTAGCTTTATCTCTCTACTTTTCTTACATACAATTTGCTGAAAAGGAGTCTACACTCCTTGCCTATCTTTCCTTGCCCAGTTCTGCCTCAAGTTCTTGCACTGACTTCTAAGCATTTATCTTGTCCTGAAACTGTCTTACATGGTGCTATTGATTACCTCCTCTTTGCATAGTTATTGAGTAATAGTCAGTCTCCATCACAGGTGAATTCCCTGTGTTCTTCAACTTTGATTTCTCTCAACTGCTTAAAACTTTCTGACTTGGGCTTCTTTGACACATGGCTGTCTTGAAGTTCTCTTCTTTCCTCTTACAGTGGGTAGTTAGGCTTTATCCATAATTCCTTTTCCAACTAATCATCTAGTAGGTACTTCCCTGTTGAACTTCTCTTCTCCCTGTTCCTACTCTTTCCAAGAAACAACACCATGTTCTAGAATTTCATGTTGTCATGAAAACAGCAACTCTCAAATACACATTTCCAAAGTTGACTTCTCTCCTGCAATTCAGTTTCACGTTACTTCTTTCTGCCTCCCTGAAGTCTTAACTAGAATATCCATGGATACTTTTGTGTTCACATGTGCAAAGCATGGGGAACTCCTACAAATGAGGACCTCCCCAGATGAGTTCATGGCAACTTTCAAGTAACGAGAACAGGAATAATAACAGAAATTATTCCATATAAAATTCACATATACCTCATATTATTAATACATTTCTATAATTTTTGTTTTTGTGTCCAACAACATATCTTTAGACATACATTTTAAAAAGATCTCATGATTTATGGTGTTTAAAGTTTTTATAATTTAGACTTTTCTGGTGTATGAACTTGTGTTAGTCAGTTTCTCATTGCTGTGATCAAAAAAACCCGAGAAGAACAGTTTAAAGTAGGAAACACATATGTGGAGCTCATGGTTTTAGAGATTGGGTCCATGGCTGTCTGGCTTTATTCCCCTGGTCCCAGGTGAAACAGAAGATCATGGGGGAAGGGTGTGGTAGGGGAAAAATGCTCAGCTCCTGGCAGCCTGGAAGCAGAGAGTGAGAGGAGGAGGAACAGGCACAAAATATAATCCCCAAAGGCACGCCTCCCAGTGACCTACTTCCTCCAGCTGCACCCTATTGCCTACAGTTACCACCCAATGATCCATTCAAATTATTAAGCCATCAAATACAAACTATAACAGAACTGTTGTATTCAAATCATCCCTCATCTTTTTACCATATCTCTATAATATTTTCTCTGCATCTTTCCCTCACTTTGCTATCATAGCACATCCCTGACATATACGCATTACTAATGCCACACTGTATCATAGCCACACTTAATTTTCTACCTCTTGTACTGTGAACTGCTTGGGTAAAATAAGGTCACTTGGTGACAGATGTAGACCTATTTGATTTAACTGCTGCTTAGAGTCCTCTCATATGGACATATTATATCATATTCATCTAATCCCAGTTAATATGCTCTTAAGTTATTTCCATATTTCATTGTTTTGAATAATATTGTGATGAACTACTGCAATGATTTTCTAAGCCCTAGTTCTCACTTCTCATATTTTTTCATTTATAAACAAAGAAATCTGGAATATTTGTTTAATTATTTAAAACATATTTCTTTCCCAAAAAAAGTGAAACAAATGTACTTTCTCACTGTGAACAGAATATAAATACTCCTCGGTAGAGATTTCAGGTTGATGCTTACAGTTGGCTAGAAATTCTCAAACTTCTTACAGTGGATCTGTTTACATACATGCTAACAACTTGTCACCCTTCCTTCTTTTACATGTATCATGTAAATTGCTGTTTGGATAGCCCTATTTGTAATGGTAATCTGCTTGTGTTAAATATTTCTTGATCCTTTTGCACATTTGAAAATGACTGTCCCTGAAATCATCGTAGTAAAAACTATTCTAAGTATTCTCCTTTGTTCAAAGAGCAGCTTATGGGTCTGCATTAATTTTCTTTCTTCCCTTTCACAGATAATTAATAGAAGATACAGGAAAGTACTTAACTTCAACCTATTTGAAGTTTATTACCCTTGTGACACACATCACAACCACCCCAAATGGATAAATTGTAAAATCTACCCGAGTAGATCTCCCCTTGAAGAATTGCGACTCCCAAATCTCCAAGCAGTACATTTTCAGACTGCCCTCTCTAATAACTCTGTTTCCCACAGAGTAAAAAGCTTTTAGTGCATTGCAAATGCTACACTGTTGTTCTTAGCAGCCGATTCTCAAACTCTCATTTCTGATGTGCTTCAGGTTGCTGCACTCTGATCCGCTGGCTCCGCGCTCCCTCTTCATGCCGTCAATATGAAGCTTTCTCTTTTGACCTTTAGTCATTTCTGGAAATGGGCATTTGATTCATGGCACAAAAATCTGTATCTCTAGAGGGCTGAATTAAAAAAAAAAAAAAAAAAAAAGTAAAGGAATGAAGTATTGAAACACTGCTTATTTAGCAAACTTTCTATTTTCAGTAAACTGTATAGAAGGTTTTATACTGATACAAGTCTGTATTCTGATTCATTTTTCTTATGCGCCTTCCATTTTCTTTGCATTTCCCACTTGTGATTTTGCACATATTTTCTGGGTAATATTTTGCTTCTAATCTATATCTTTATGCTTGTTTTTTGTCTACTTTTCCCATACCCATGGCTAACTCTTGATATCCTCATTACATGCTATGACAGGGCAGTTGTTCTCAATAAACATTCCTTTTGTTTCCACATCTGTACTATCTCCTTTGCATTTAGACAGGCCCATGTGACTAGCTCTGGTTCAATGGGCCGCTGGTACTTCAATTGTCTCCTCTCTAATTAATGCATCTTTGAGATGGGGAACCTGGTCATTGAACAACCTCCCACATGTGGCATACACATAGAAATGAAGAAATAAACATCAGTGAAACTATATTGAGGGGCTCATTTGTTCTGGAAGCATATCATAGCCTATCTTGACTGATAAACAGATCAAAGCTCTCTAGAGTCTCTTGGTAAGAGATTCAAATATTATTTTTTAAAAATCTTGTCTCCTGAAGTCTTTCAAAAACAAATTCTACTTAATTAATTTAACAGATCTCTCTCCCAAATAATTTAATCTATTAATTCTTCTGTACTTTATCTTGCCCTATTTAATTTTAATTTCACTTTTCCTATGTTCACTTTCAATTCTTCACAATTACTTATAAAGTCCTTGATGTTCTGGCTCTTTCCTACATTTTAGCTCCATTGGTTTTCAGTCCTCTCTTTTCATTTTCTTTCTCCCCCATTTTAACACCCTTATTTTGCTATTTTTTTTTTTTTCTTATCTGCAGGTATCCACTAAACAGTCAGTCTGGAGACCAAGGCAGAAGGATCACAAGTTTGAGGCCAGCCTCAGCAACTTAAAGAGACCCCATCTGAAAGTAAAAAATAAAAAGCAGGCTGGGTATGTAGCTAGGTGGTAAAGTGCCCCTGGATTCAATGCCCCCCAAAAATGCCTGTTTGTTTGAGAGCCTTCCCACATACCACCAGGGTACACAGTCTTCCTCTATAGCTGTTCCCATCACATGATATTCTCATGGTCTGTTGCTTACCTATGCTCTGACAGTCCGATGAATTCGTGTGCGTTCTTCTTCATGGCTAGCAGGATCTTACACCTCAAAGAAGTTAATATATTCTCCAGGCAGGGGCTCCCACTCCCTTAAAATGTCCTCTTCTTAGTATATATCCCATCTCTTCCATGAAGCCTTCCATGTGATTTCACCCTGCCCAATATTCTCATTCTGAGGCACTTATAGACTTTCCTGTGACGCCCTTTGTATCCTCCTTAGTTGTTTTATTCCCTGAGTATTTCTCCAACTATAATCTTTGAAAAGGTCAGTTTCAGGAAATTATGGCATTGAACAGAGGCTTAGCTTGAGCCCTGCACTATGTTGGGATACAACTATGAATAGGAAAAAATCTGTCCTTGGGTTGTTCAGAAGTTAGCAGTTAAGACAAAATATAAAGAGATACATATGGCAATTGTTTAATTTTTTATAATAGTACAAGAACAATATTCTGTGTCCCAGGAGAATGTAACTACGAAATAGTTTTAACATATAAAAAGGCATAGAAAATGTCTTCCCAGAAATAGAGTGAAAATATGGAAAGTATAATTATCTACCCTGATGTCAGTCCTGATCAAGTAAAACTCTCAAGAAAAATAATATGTAAAATTTCTCAATTTTGTTCCCATCACTTATGAGAAACACAGGAAGAAAAAAGAAGAAAGGAAGGAAAGAAAGGATGAAAGAAGGAAATAGTCCTATTGCTTTTCACTCACCATCTTTCATTTAATTATTTCTATGCTACTCGTTTTCTTATGTACCATTCCAATACCCCATCCATTAGTCAGAAGATAAGATTCTTGTTTTTGTTTTTTTTGGTGTGCTGGGTGTTGAACCCAGGGCCTTGTGCATGCAAGGCATGTGATCTACCATTGAGTAACATCTCCAGCCCTGAAGATATTTTTTTATTGCTTTCAGGCCCATGCCAGTACTAATTCACCTAAAAACACACACACACACACACACACACACACACACACACACACACACAGTCTAATTAGCTAAACCATTTATCCAGCCTTGTATTTTTCTGAGTTTTTTTCTACATCCCTTATCATCTTGGCCCAATCAACAGTATGTGAACATCAAACAAATAAACAAACAAACAAAAAACCTGACATTCTTAGTATTTTACTTGTTACCCAGATGTGCTGAATGGCTCACTAGGTGAATTTCTGGTGCTTTCAGAAGATCATTCAATTTTCAAAGATATGTTGATTCTAAGTAGACAGAGATAAAATGCCTACTATTCAATCAGCACTGTGATAGTTACGAGAGGAAATATGTAAAATAAAACCCTTACTGAGTACTGAGAATAAAAGAGATGTCATTTAAGCCACTAGAAAGGTAAAAGGACCAACATATTTGACATAGAATCTATTTAAAGAAAACCTAATTTTATATTATGAATATTCATCCTCCCATCTTATTCTGAAATGTGAAATTGCTCATAGTTGTATTTATTTATTCCTCACTTTGTTCTAAAAAAGGATTTAAGATTGTTTATGAGAATATTTAAAATATATCAAAGCAACATAATTAGAAATAGGTGAGAAAGTAGAAAAATAACAAGACTAAGAACCTGAATAGGGCAAAATATAAGAATACTTTCATGAAAGTTTTATATACTTGCTATTGTTTCCAAGATTTTCAGCAATGCATGTTGCAGAAATTGGATCAGTTATGACATTTACAATATTAAGTATATCAAAACAAATGTACTGTTGAAGAAGAGATGTTGAAAAGAGGTGGGGTGTTCTCTTGAGAGGTCTCAAGGAAGACACTATATAATATAATGAACAGCATTCACACCAATCTCCTCAAGATCCTTGCAGTAACTATGGTGAGTTTCATAAACCAGTTCCCTATAGCTTTCTTCTGTATACTGATGGCATCATTTTAAAATAAAATTCAGTTTAAGATTCTGTTGTGCTTCTCTGCAGGAGGGTAGAGGAATGAAGGGACAATAAGAGATAGTCCAATATGTCGCTCTATTCCGATTTGGCTGAATTATTTCTGCTTTGGAAATGTAGAATATTAATACAATGGACTGTTACCATATCCTTCACTGGATCCTCAGAAGAATAATGTATTAACATTTCTTTGCCAAAGAAATCAAGAGCTATCTGACCTAACACATTCTAATTCATAAACTCAGAAAAGATTTGTTCTGGTTGTGAACAAATGGACCAACATTACAAACAATTAGTAATGACCTGTAATAGTCTATCAACTAGAAACAGAAGAACAGATGTGTTGAGTACAATAGAGGAACTACAAGTAAAACTATAAAGAATAAAAAGTGATTTATACTCAGAAACACAAATATCGAGTCACACTTTTTTTTTTCCAATAATTGCCAAGGTAAGAGAAATATTCTTTAAGATTTGTTTTCATGTATTGATACATTGTTATTTCTATCAATGTTAGGAAAGTGAGGTTTGGGTAGAAAATCTTGACCCAGCGTGGCAGCTGAGTTGTTTTACTTGCAGCCTTGAAATCAGTTCATTCAGTTTCTGTGTTGTTTCTCCATTTCACCACAAGATGATCACTCAGTGTTTCCACTCTCCAAACATTCTATGTCAAGTGGATCAAGTTATTGGCATTACAAAAGATTTCCACCTAGTCACAGGGTTCTACTGTGCATAAGCAAAGGAAAGAATTAAAGTACAGCATAAATGATACTTTAAAAACACTGGTTTGTGACTGAGTTGCCTGTCAGTGATAGGCATGGAGGGGCAGAGACGGAGGCTCCCTCTGATGTGACAAGCAGTCTTTGACATTAAGACAAGCCTTTCCATTCTTTGCATATTCTCGGCCTGAAAAGTCACTCCTCCTTAGTGGCTATCAGTCCTCAAGGATGATGTGAAAGGAATGGCGTATTGAATCACTGGGATCCCTAACATGGTGATTGCGGATGCTTGTTTCCAGTGCTTTGTCAGCCACTTCTGGATGTTACGTTAAACACCTTTCCTCTCCCCTTTGTGAAAAATCGGTGTCTTCCATGGAAAGTCACAAATTAAATTAAATATGTATTTCTGTTTTGATAAATTATTGGTATTAATGATAAAGCTCTTTATAGGAAAAGTACATGAAGAAAATACTTGACAAACTACTTATTTAGTGTAAGTTATGTCAGTAACTATCCATCCATAACAATAATAATGCAGAAATGGAGGCATTCTATAAAGAATGAGAAACATATTTAATATCTCTGAGCATTAAAGTCCTGCAGCTAGTGAGCTATAGAACCACGATTTCAACTCAGGTGCCCTGTCCTAAGCCTCTAGACTTGCCCTAGGTGTGGGCTGCCATTCACTTTCTTTCTATCATGATCACTATCTCCAGACATCTAAGGTACCCAAATAGTCTTCAGTTTCATCACATTTCTAATTTTAGGTATTTGTTTTCTTTGAAAAGGAAAGTTGACTATTAAAATTCTAATGATAAAGAAATGATAGTTATTAGATTAGGATATATTACAATGTTACTCTAAATTGTGTTCAGTACATTCTGATAATAGATAATGAATTATAATCTTGCTGGGAGAGATTTCAATGCAACTCCTAATTTAATGAAATGGCTATTTCACTGTGTGATATTTCATTACAACACCAGAATCAAGGACTTGAGAATTTATTTTTTTCTCCTATTATTCAAGAAATATTACAAAATGCAGTCTCATTGTCATTAGAATGTGCTTAAACTACCGGGTGTTACAGGATCTAATCTGTGGGATAATGTCTGCATTAAAGTGTCTGTGTCAGCTCAACCCTTTCTCTTCCCTGCGAATAATAACAGAAAGCATAACTAAGTGATCTTTAAGGTGGCAATAAAAGCTTTCCCTGCTTTACAATTTCTCATTGCTGGTTTCTTTTCTGGTAAGCTCACAAAATTCCAAAGCTAAAACTTTAGATAAATGAGAGAAACAGTCCCCATTACACGTTCAAACTTATTCCAATGGTGTCTATTTCCTTTCCAATAATAGCACCAAAGATAGTAGACTTAAAAGAGGTGTGCATTTGAATCTCTATATGTCTAGTCTAAACAGGAGGGAAGTCTCTATTCACAGATAACTTAATTAAAGGAATATGAGGAGTGAAAGCTTTGGAAGAAAATATTTGATTAAGAGTGCTTGTGCCATGAATGACTTTCTTTCTTGGACAGAGATTTAATGGTGGGAGAGCTCGTTTCAAGGTCATAGGCCTTGCTGGATTAATTTATTTTCTATAGCTTTGAAGAGGATCTATTCATTTGGGGGCAGAAGGACAAGAGGACTGCACAAACGCAGAGTCTAGGTAAATTACTGCTGCATCTAAACATCTGTGTCTTAGATGCAAAAGACTCCTTCCTGAAAGATTCACATATGTGTGGCACCGTTCACTTCTAACTCATCTGCCTGAATGCCAACTGGGTCAAGACAGCCAGAATATTCCAATTTGTACCAAGTTCCTTCTTGGTCATATTTCGCTTCACTGTTTGAGCTTGTCAAGTCTTCATTACAACATGGGGATATTACAAAGTTCTTCATTTCACTCTCCATAATAAGAAATCCCTAGGGGACTCTTTATTGTCTTTTAAGGCAGGAAAGCAATTTATCTTTCATTTTTTATAAAGTATCATGAGTCTTAAATGCAGGAAAAGGGGAAGGAAATGTAGTCCAAGTTATGAGATTTAAAACATACATATATCCATCCACACATACCTCAATCTGTCTGTCTGCCTCTCTATCTATCTATATATTGAAACAAACCTCAAATTCCCTGAATGTTTATGCAGGAATGGTTATCAATTTACTATATACGATACACACACTACATACACACACACACACACACACACACACACACACACACACACACACATGAACCTGGTTAACATGATTTATTAGGGCAAAAAAACAGGCAGACCAGAATAAGATTGCCTCTCTGGAAAAATAACAGCAATCTTTTTTTTTTTTTTCCCCAGCAGATGTTTATTGAGCTTCTACTGTGGGCTGAGCACTCTTCAAAGGTTGGTAAGGATCACAGCAATATTTTTGAACAAGATTCTACTTTCATAAAAGTTATAGCTGAGAAGGACAGATATATCGTATGTACAGATCATAACATTGTAAGACAGAAAGTGATGCATGAGCCACATAAGGCTCTAGGGAGAAAAGTAGTATGGATATTTAAGAGAGGTCTTGAGAAGAAGTTCATGGAGGATATAATATAAGAAAAAAATTTAAGATCTGGTAGAATAGGGAACTTACATAATTTGCTTATCAAGTAATATAATTTAGACAGGAACTTGCAGAAAGATATGAGGAGATATCTTGTTAAGCAAGATGTGCATTTAACTTGTAGGTCACTCTTTGAACTTGATTCTGAATGCTCCTGTGTTAATTTGGTTGGGGATTTTTGAACCTAATTTGTTGAGTAGGATGATAATAATCATAACCTGTTGGAAGAGGGGCTGATGGCCTTCACAACCCAGACCATGTCCTGCTAGACAGCTCCCAGCTGGGAATTAAACACAGGATGGTACTAGATCCTGGCTCTTTGCATGAGTCACCATCTGGGCTCTTCCTTCCTATCCCCTGCCCTTCCTCCTGTCCTTTCATGTTGCAGTCTGGAGGCTCTCCCTGCCCATCACAGGCCCCTCTCACCCTATCATTTATCTTTTTTTTTTTTTTTTTTTTTTTTTGTGGTACCGGGGATTGAACTCAGGAGCACTTGACCTCTGGGCCACATCCCCAGCCCTTTTTTTGTATTTTATTTAGAGAAAGGGTCTCACTGAGTTGCTAAGTGCCTCACCATTGCTGAGGCTGGCTTTGAACTCGCAATCCTCCTGCCTCAGCCTCCCAAAGTGCTGGGATTACAGGCGTGCGCCACCGCACCCGGCTACCCTATCATTTATCTTTAAGAATAAAAAAACCTCAATTAATTTCTTGTCAACTGCTTTCTGGAGGACTCAAATGGACACTATAGTGGTCACATACTGTGTCCTCAAAACATTGCTTAAACAGTGGGAAATACTCATAATCACATTTTATTGATAAACGAAAAGCCAGGGAGGTTAAATGGTTTGCCCAATTTCACAAAGCTGGTGAGAGTGAGATTTAATATCTTTTCAGAATTGAGTATGTATGTCCTTAAATACAATTTGCTGTTTAATGGAACCTATTGTAGCACGTTTTGTTTGGTGAAATATCATTTTGAATTGCAAACAATCACATTGATCTCTCTCTCCCTCTCAAACCTAGATTTGCATGTACTGGGTTCAAAAGGACCTAACAGATAATTTCCTAATAGAAATTATGTTGAGCTGATTTGGATGCTTTTTCTTAACATAGGACAGCACCTATCTTTATGGCAGGACTGCTCGTAGCTTCACTCTGTGCTCTACTTTCAGGAGAATTCTGTGCACACACACAATTCTTTGCACACCTGTGGACAAAATATCACCCAGGCTCTTGTTGCTCTGAACTCTTCCATTTTTAAGGTGCAATCATTGCTTATTTTTCTCACATTTTTTCAATCAGCCTGATGGCCTGACTCCTTAGCTTGACATGCAACACCTCTTCTTCCACTATTTGTAAATCCACTTCATATATAACCTGTGTGGCTACAACTACAGACTTTTAGTCATTCTTCAGAAAATCCTGTAAGCCTGAGTATGCTCATAGTCTTTTGACTTCAGTATATTCTTTCTCTCAAATCAAGAGTTTTCCTCTCTCCTTCCAGAAATTTTAAGTTAGGTGAATTGGGGGGGGGGTCCTATTATACTTTCAGTCCCTGCTAAATATTTCTTCTATCAGAAGACTTTACTAACTCACTAACATTGCTTCAGTGTCCCTGCTACTAGCTCTATAGGCTAAAAGCATGTACTTACAATAAGAGAGACTCTTCAGAGCAGAACTGAGTCTAAGACAGCATCTTGCACACAGTACAAAGGTTACTTAAATGAATATTGAAGTGTTTTTCATTGTAAAAATATCTGTGTCACTAGAGTTTGAATCAATGGGAAATGGAATTCTGTCATTTGCCTCTTTGAATCTTTTCTCTTCAAAAAAATCTTGCATATGCGGCTGCTTGATAAATATGTAACCAAAAAATTCAATTCAGATGGATCAAATTTGAAATCTCAAATATATAACCAGGAAAACTCATATCCAGAAAATATAGGAATTAAATGTTGATGGTATGTAGAAATGCACAATCCCAAACTGACTAATTCTATAAAGGGAACATGGACTATACATTTTCAATTTGGAAAATAGTGTATTTTGCTAAAAGTGATTACTTCTCTTTTAAGTAATGAAGTATAATTGGAAGAAAATATACAGTGCATTTTTAATAAGGTTTGTCTCCATGAATTAAAATAGCCACAAAGCTATTCAGTATTCCTGTTATTTTTGTGCCAAAAATTTTCACTTTGTTAAAGATTCTTATCCTTCCGTGGAGAAAAGTGCCATAGTCTAAAAGTCATGAATTGCTGCTCTTCTTTACTCATTACATGCTAATAGTTACCCAAAGGTTTTTATGGCCATACCATTAATTGGAATTGAACAGGGGAAATCACCTGTTATAGTATTAACCTCTTGGACCTCTTTTAATATCTCTGCCCTTAAGGGCAAAAGAATTCCCTGGAGTAGTTGTTTGGAACTTGTCAAAATTTTCCAAGAATTGTTAAATTCTTTAGGTGACATCTCTAGTGTAAACTTTCTCCAAAAAATAAATTTGTATCCCAGCCATACACTAGATATATCTCAGTGACATTTCCACCTTTGTGTATATATAGTATGCCCAGACTCTGGGCAAGTGTTTGCTAACTACAAATTTGATGGAAAAAATTAAAATATCATCCTCACATTTCTTAAAAGAGAAATATTTATAATAGCTGGAAGTCACACTTAAGATGATAACATTTTGGGATATGGTGTGTTTGCAGACAGATGTGAAATCAATGTACTATGTATGGGTCAAGACAAAAACTATTTTTCCTCTAGGCATTTCTAAAAAATAAAAAAACAATTTAAAAAAGACTTAAAATTTCTTCATATATGAAGAAAATTAAAAAAAAGACTTGCGTAAAACTTAAAACTTTATTATCAGAGGTTCAACTCCTCTTCTTAACACTTATGTTCTTAATAAACTTACTCCTATTAATTGTTCCAATCCTAGTGGCAATAGCATTCTTAACCCTTGTAGAACGAAAAATATTAGGATATATACAACTCCGAAAAGGCCCAAATATTGTAGGACCATATGGCTTACTCCAACCATTTGCAGATGCCATAAAATTATTTATAAAAGAACCCCTAAAACCCTTAACATCATCTATTTCCCTATTTATTATCGCCCCATCACTAGCTTTAACACTAGCATTCACAATATGAATTCCCCTCCCTATACCCCAACCCCTAATCAACATAAATATAGGAATACTTTTCATCCTTGCCACATCAAGCCTAGCTGTTTACACAATTTTATGATCAGGATGAGCTTCAAATTCAAAATACGCCTCAACGTCTCCAATGACCTAAATTCTCCAGGCAGTTAATAGAATATGAAAATTTTAAAAGAACATGAGAGAAGAACAGCATTTCATGATTTGATGATGTTTCTTGGGTGAGTCTGTCTGCAGAAACAGAATATGAACTTCCTTTGTGGCTTGCAAAATCCAACCATTAACTTCTTTCTTGCCTCTGCACATTAACTTGTAGTAAGTTGCACCATAAACATAGTGACTTACAAGAAGAAAAGTGACACATTCTTTTTATAAAAGGAGGAAAATCTGTAAAGCTAGAACTGGGGAAATAAAATCAAAGCACTCAGCAGATAAACTCTGAGTCATTTATCACTTCTGTAGGACTTTGAACAAGGCAAGTCTCCAGAGCTCATAAAGTTGGCTAGACAATTCCAGTGATCTATGGGGACTGACCAACACCTTTCTGAACTCTGAGAATCATAAGTCTGAAGTGCAACCAGAGTCAGAAGCTCTGGGTCTGACATTGGGGGGAAAAAAAGACATAAAACAAAATTAAAACCTCATTGTCATGGTGGTAAAATATTGATCATCAGAAGTTTGTAGAGTTCAACAAGACTGTCACTGGAGTAAAAGGATTCAAATTTGAACGCTTTTCATATATGAAGAGGCATGGAGTTGACGGCATGCCCTTGAGTCTCATTGAACCTCATTTGATTTTGTTTAATGATATCCTGGGCTTCCATAATCTTCCCTCTGTCTAGACATCAGGATTGGCAAGGATCGAGGACCTGGAACCTCAGCAAATATAGGAATTAAATGCTGATCATTGGTGGAGATTCACAATTCCAAACTGACCAGGTCTATAAATGGAGGATGGACTTTGATTCCTTTTTAAGGCCATAGGTTAGAATAAAAAAATGCTTTTCCTCTGGGCATTTTTAAGAAAACATGAGTTGCAGTTAATCTTCTTTGCTCCCAACTCTGTGCCTCTAGAAAAAAGAGCCAGCAGGCTTTATAAACCCTCTTCTCAAGAAAACAAACAAACAAACAAACTTATTCACTTCTCTGATGGGGATATTGAGTTTCAGAGTGCATAAATGAGTTCCATGTTAAAAGGTGGAGTAGGCATACGCCACAAATAGATTCCAGGTGTCTGTCTATATGTCACTATTGTAAATAATTATACAAAATTATTTGTAAGTTTTAATCTTTTTATTTCCCCAAGGAAAAGTTGATATGAATTCTAGGATTCTTGGATACTTCCCAGAATATGTTTTTTTTTTTTTTTTCACTTATCTTTTTTAGAGTGAATGGAAAAAAAAATTCTCAGCATTATAAACAAACACTTACTGGTGCCACACAGAAAATGTGCTAGTTTTAGGCATCAGGTATACAGAGATACAAACCTCAAAGATATTAATGAAGGAATAGAATTTATTCCAATGCTGCCTCTCGATAGGTTTATTTTTGTCCATCTGTAATAGCTCATTAGCTGCCTCATAGAGTTTCATCTGTTGAACGGGATATCTCGAGATTGCCAGCTTCCTGCTGATTGCCAAAATTATGTCGAACCCCTCTGAGAAACGTCAGTGGATGTCTGCATGAAGGTTGAGAGGTGTTCATATACAAAAGTTGACACATCTTTAGGAAAAAGGAGAAACAGATTTTAATACTAATCTGCCTCTGATAAACTGTGATTTGGGGCAAGTGACATTTTCTCCTAAAAATCTTGGTTTTATTAAGCAATGTTCTTCAGTTATTTTTACACCCAAAGAACAGTTGAGGGTTCCAGGAATTTAACATCAAGAGTTGACTGAAAGAGCCAAATTTTAACTAAAGATGTCAAGCAGATGACATTTATAATTTAATTATTGTCATTATGAATATAATTATAGTTGCAAGTCCTTGAAATACAAGAACTTTTTTTTTTTCATGGAGTAATTGCTTGTTATATCATGGTGTTAATGGACATCAAGGTCAGAGACTTTTCATTTTACTGGCCACACAGGTGATATTTCTCTGTTACTTCCCTACATTGCTAATTTGAAGGACATGGTCACATTCTATTGTCCTGAGAAGGGCACATTTTAAAAATTCTTTAGAGATCCCTAGGCTGACAATAAAGATAGCTGGATTTGGGGTGTTAGTTCCACTGTTTATGAGCACTTGATTAAGTGGCTTAGTTCCCCCAATTGTAAAGTGAGGTGCTTGTGACAGATTGATTTCAATGCTATTTTTTATAGTTGAAGACCATAACTTATTCCTTTTGTTGTGGCATTCCTTATCATGGTCAGCTGTGTAGGCTGCAGAGTGAGAATGAACCTGGACTTCTCCTCTTTATGCCTAACATTGTCTAAGCACTGTGTGGAGGGGTCTCATGAGACACCCATCCTACAGCTCTTGCATCATCTATTTGTGATGGGTGTTAGGGATAGTGAAATTCTGTGCCACATGTCAGTTTCCTGAAAATCATGCTGATAGAATTCTTCTAGGTGTCAGACATCTTGGCCTAATGATGAGAGTGGTTGCTCCCTTATAGAATGTGGCGGGAGAGCTGGGCTTTGGGAAGAGCCTAGAGTCAATGCCAGGGTTTTGTCTTGGGATTCATCACATGAATCCTGTTTCAAGCATCTAATGTCTGCCAAGCTACTCTACTGTACTGTACTTTGCAGGGATTTTTATTCTGATGAAAATTGTGAATAACATTCCTCCTAAACAGTAATGAGATATTATTTCAACTACATCAAGAAGAAAGCAGAAGTTAAAGGAAATAACTGAAGTTGGGAGAAGTTGAATAATTTGCATAAGATAATTTATTACTAATCAACCATTCCAGAATATAAACATGCACCTGACTGATTTAAAGCTTATCATTGAATATATAGAAGGTAATATACCATACTAGCATTAAAATCAGGAAATTCTATTTGAGATAGTGTCTTGTCAAACACCTTAATTTTACAAATGAAGTCACTGAGATTCAAAAAGTTTGTTTATCTTCCCAAGTCTAGCAAGTATCAGCACTGGAAATAGACAAGTAGTATTCCTAGGTCCCACTCCTATATTCTCCTCACTGGGAGAGTTTTTCCTATTAGAAATATGCAATAATTTTCCTCTCTACCTCCCATAGGGAATATGCTTATCACATATGAGTTAGTAGCCAATGACATCAAGAAGAAAAGAAGGAATGTTTTTACTGAGCACCTATTTTTGTTTGAGGCTCCAAGTGAGCCAATTTTGCCCATTCATCCCCCAAAACCATGAAATGGCAGAGGCAGAGAGGGACACTGCTGTCAGAGGTGACATAATTACACAAGAGTCAGAGCAGAGCTGGGATTCTAATTCATTATTGGTTTGGCTCAAAGCTCTTTAGGTAAAACACTTTGGAAAGTTTAAATTTTAAATTTCATTTAAAATACTAAACAGTTTAAATTAAGACTTGTATTAATTATGTCACCTCATTATATATTAAATTTTATAATGCTCCTCAAGTTCCTATGTTCCCATTTTCCCTCCAGAAAGCTAGAATAGTTTCTTTAATCTATGACTGCTATGGTTTTCTTCTGAGTCATTTTTGGCATGCTAACTGTGCATGTCTGAATGGTGAGTAAGCTAGTGTTATCTAGCTGGTACAATTGTGTCCTGTCATAGCTCTAATAGCTAGTGAAGACTAGGAAATGCAATTCATTTGACATTCTCTCATACCTGCATAAGGGATGACTATTGACAAAATTGTGAAAATCTGTTGAATATTTACTTGTTGGGACAGTCATGATCGGTGTTTGATCTTACCATAGAGATATATTTTTAGTATATTTATTGTCTTGTTTTCAAGAAAAGGCAATACATATTTAGAAATGAATTTCAGGGATTTATGGCAAAAAGGATGAAATTATTATTATTTTTGTTGTTGTTTCAGGAAGAGACAAGGCAGGAGGAGGGACTAGATAGATGAAGTAGATGATTAACTATTAGGAATAGTTTTATTAACTTTTATCCAGAGTTCAGGCAATCATACATGTAGGGGAAGGAGAGAGGGAGAAAGAAGTCACTTTTCTAAGTTAGAGAAGGTAATAGATGGTTGTGGTTCGTATCTTGTATAGATTTTTTTGTTTTGTTTTGTACCAAGGATTGAACCCAGGGGCACTTAACGACTAAGCCACATCCCCAGCCCTTTTTATATTTTATTTAGAGACAGGGTCTTGCTGAGTTGCTTAGGGCCTCCCTAAATTGCCGAGGCTGGCTTTGAATTCACACTCCTCCTGCCTCAGCCTTCTGAGCCACTGGGATTACAGGCCTGTGCCATCTTGCTGGGCTCCTATATAGTTTTTAAATAAACAAATAAATGCAAACATGGCTGGAAAGAGAGTTCCTGCTGAAAAAAATATAATAATTTCTTTCCGATTTAGGTCCTCACTTTTAATGCTACACGTATTAGGTCCCTGAGAAATTTTTTTTTTTCCCTTTAGAGAAAGCTATAGGAATTCTATTCTTTGGGAATTGCACCTCTTTTCTTGTCCAGTAAAGATACAGTCTTAATTAAGAGCAACATCCATTGCTGTTTTTGTTCTGACTATAGAAAAACTACATATCATAAAGACTTTCCATATAAATATTTTAGAATAAAAATTATGCAATACAACTGTATTTTGCTTAACATTTCAAAACTCAGAATATGGTTTAATGAATAAGCAATGTGGTAAGGAGAAAATATCGAGCAGGGGTCAGCAAACTACATCCCCCAGGCTGAGTTGCAATGCCTGAAGCTAAGAATGGTTTTTACATTTTTAAAGGTTTATAACCAGAAAAAAAGAATATATGTGTATGTCCCAGAAAACGTAAAATATTTACTATATGGCCCTTTACAGAAAAAGGCTTTTTGTAATTCTGATTTAGAACAATATTTTAAAAATATTTAAACTTTATAACTTATTTCTGTTCTTAATAAAATATTTTATCCATGATTTATTTTACTGAAGATTACCTTTTGGTATAGTTAGATTATTAGAGGCTCCACTTTATAGATAAGGAACAGAACTAATCTTTCAAATTTTTGGATTATATTAGACTCCTAAATTGCACCTGCTGCTTTAGAGCATCAGGGCACCAAAAATCAATGATAATATATGTAATATTTTTTCTCTTCATCAGTAAGATGACGTCAAACTGAGTAAAGCTTTCATTTATATCCATATGATACAATTTACACAAATAAAATGCTGACAAAACTTGATTTGACAGCATCTACATAGCAAAGTCTACACTTTTTGTTTTAGACATGAGTCAATTGTGAACCACACATGTACTATTATTGTTAAATATAGTCTCTAGAATACAGATAGTCCTAGTCTTTTTTGAAATTTACGTTGGGCACAATTTGGCCTTGCCAGTATTCCAAAACCACGAGAATCACAGAAAATATAAGGGGTATTTTGTAACACATTTGGACAGTGCATCTGTTTAAATTCATTCATATAAGGAAAAATTAATGTTAATTATAATCCTTTAATATGGAAATAAGAATATATTCCGGAGGTAGATTTATTATGTAAAAGGAAAATGAGGTTCATTGTATTCTCTGGATCAATAATTACAATCACTCAAAATATGTGATGAATTCTGAAAACAGATGAATACTGAAACACTTCCTAAATGACTCACCAAGAGGGTAACAGACACTCTGTCTTCATTATAATATAATCAATAAGGTGGATGATGATTTAAGAAGCCTCATTAGCAAATATGTAAATTACACAAAGCTGGGAGAGGAGTATCCAGTTCAATGGCAATGAGTTTTATCAATCTGTTCTAATATACTCTAATCTTTTTTTTACATTTTGCCTGAAAATATCTTAATAATTATCTCAGTCAACTCACTGCCATGAAGTTTCAAATCATCAGTTGCAACCATGGCTGTTTTAGATGCTCTGCTTGATATATGGCATGGTTGTTATCTTGGGTGATACTTAACATGTCCAGATAAACGTAAGCAGTCCCCATTTACTTAGCTACCAACTGTTGATGATTAAATAAATTTGAAAAACTAAAATGATAAATTTAGTTTAGGGTCCGTAAAGACATGCTCACACTGTGATAGTAAGTGTGCGGAGACAGTGTCAGAAGCACCGATGTGTGCTATCACACGTGGTGGACTGGAGTCAGTTTTGAGAGGAGTGCTCAGCATAGTGGGGCAGATTGAAAACACAGAGCAGAATAGAGTGTTATGATTTGGATAGGAGGTGTCCCCCAGAAGCTCCTGTGCTGATGTCCAGAAGTAAAATCATTAGATTATGAAAGCTGTAACCTAATAAGTGGGTTAAACTCTTTGATGAATTGATAATTTGAAAGGACACCTGTACTGGGTGTTAACTGTGGGCAGGTGTGGTGTGACTAGAGGAAGTAGGTCTCTGAGGGTATGCCCTTGGAGCTCGCTCACTCTCTGTCTTTCTCTCTTTCTCTCTCTCCTTCCTGGCTGCCATAAGGTGAGTAGCTTTCCTCTGCCATGCCTTTTGGCCATGATGTCCTGCCTCATCTCAGACCCAGATTATTAGAGTCAGCTGGGCATGGACTGAACCTTCAACACTATGAGTCCAAAATAAATTTGTCCTCCTCTAAGTTGTTCTGGTCAGTTTTTGTTTTGTTTTGCTTTAGTTACATTGACAAAAAGGTGCCTAAAACATAGAGCAATAAATCTGAAAATTTATCATTTGGTTCTTCCATTTTTAAGTTTTAGATGAGAATTAGCCTTAAATAGTAGCCTTTAGTCACTTACATTAGGTCTATACTCTGGACTTTTATCATCTAACTTTTATCATTCTGAGGGTGAAAACAGGAAAAACCATGAAGTAAAATAATTTATTTTCATTAACTAAAATAAAGGTCACTTAAGTCAGAGGCTCTAAGTGCACTTTTTATTCTGATTCTTTTACATCTTTTTTATAACGTCGTCATGAGTCTTCAAAGTCTAAACAGGAGATATCTTTGACCTCAAATTATTATACGAGTCCTACAGGAGATATAGCATTTGCCCCCTATGCTTTTCTGAACCCAGGAGCATGAAAACAACTGGAGTGATTAAGTAAAACAGGTTGTGAGAATAAAGTATAGTCCCAAATATTCAAGAAAATTGCTTCTTTGAAGAGAATAATTAAATGAACAATTCATTGGAAAGATTGTTGAGGAAATATAAGAAATATTTAAAAATATTAGGTGTGGCAAAGCATCACTATATGTGTGTGTGTGTTTTATTTATAATATATAACATTAGACACAAATTGTTTAAAATGCAAATACTATAAATGACTTGATTTCAGACCTGGTAAAAAATATAAGAAAAGAAAATAAAAGACCAACTGTGTATAATGCATCATCTGAACTTGCCATTACAGAGAAGAAAGTTTAATACTGTTCCTAATTTGCACATTTGTGTGCATATGTGTACACTCTTGAATGTTGTTGATAACTACTGAAATAACTACTGAACTTTGAAATGTTGGACACATTTCTTATGACCTAAAGCCCAAACAAGATAAATTTACTATCACACTTCTATTTGACAGTGAATTGGAGTCTCCCAAAAGAGTAACATACAACATGGATCAATATAAAGATGTGCAAAGGAGTTAGAAATCATCATTATTCACATACATGTTTTTCTGCATAATTTATCTTTAAAAATATTAAGGGTTTCCATTAGGACTAATAAGAAAGAAAGATTATTAATTAATATCATTACATACAGATATTAAAAGCATCCTTATATACTAGTAATAAATCATTAGAAAAATATTTTATTATAATCATAGTGAATATGAATTTTCCTAGGGAAAAATGAAAATTGATGTCTAAGAACTTTATTAAAACAAAACCTATTGGATAATGTATTTTTAATAAACAGAAAAATGTTCTTTATTTTTGGAAGGGAACACCTATCATAAACATGTAAATTGTTTAAAAAATCTATAATTAATTATAATTTAAATCAAAATCACAACTTCATTTTTTGTAAAATTTTAAAATATGATCCCCAAAATAAAATGGAAGGACTAACTTAATATTTTGAAAAAATAAGGAAAAAAATACATCTGAAGAGTTGTTAAACCTCTTCTTAAAGATGAAGCAATTAAAAATGTTTATTTGTTCAAGAAGGAGAAAACAGACCCATGTGATACCAAAGCAGATCTCTCCATCTAAGTGTAAAATATTGACTGTCCAAAAATTGGTGCGGAAGAATTTCTATTTAGTTTAGTCAGCTTTTGTGCTGCTGACACCAAAAGACCTAACAAGAGCAATTTTAGAGGAGGCAAAGTTCATTTGGAGTCTCTCAGTTTCAGAGGTCTCAGTACATAGATAATTAACTACATGCCTCAGAGTGAAGTGAGGCAGAACATCATGGTAGAAGTGTGTGGCAGAGGAAAGCAGCTGGGGACATGGCACCAGGAAGCAGAGAGAGAGAGAGAGAGAGAGAGAGAGAGAGAGAGAGAACTCCTATTCAAAAACGACAAATTTAAATCCCAAAGGCACACCCCCAGGGACCCACCTCTTCCAGTCACAACCTATCTGCCTATAGTTACCAAGTTAATTCATATCAGGTGATTAATACCCTGATTGGTTAAGACTCTCATAACCCAAGTATTTAATCTCTAAATTTTCTTGCATTGTCTTATACATGAGCTGTGGGGTGGGGGCACTAATATCTAGACCATAACACTATCCTTTTGGAAGGCAGAAAGAAATTTTTTAAAAAATATTTATTTATTTGCCTTAGTTGTATACAATGTGTTTACTTGTACGTGGTGCTGAGGATCGAACCCGGGCCGCGCATGTGCTAGGCAAGCGCTCTACCACTGAGCCACAACCCCAGCCCCAGAAAGAAATTTTGATCTCTATTCCATAAACAAAATAATAAATTTTAGGTATATTAAGTATCTTAGGGTAAAAAAATATATAAAATGTATTAATTTCAGGGTGGTACAGGATTCTTTTTAAAGAAAAATCCAAAACCACAAGGCAATATCTTTTTAGTCATATTTTCATGAAGATAATTTTATTTTCATCAAATTTATCAATTAAACAAACCATAGCTCTGCATATCTAAGTTTGTCTCATGGAAGGCAGGTAGAGATATAATGAGGTCTCTTTATAAAGCTTGACTCTACATGCACCTCTTTTCATTCTAATTAAAAATGTTCCTTCCATGTATTTTGGATTGAAGATTGAACTATGTGGTCTCTAAGTGCTTTACAAAGTAGTACACTATAATTATAAACATTCCACACTTAACATTTGTAATTGTAATTAGCAAATTTTGTACTGAAAAGAAATAAGCTCTAATATTGACTCTGACTTCTCCAACATGCATGTTTATATGGTATGAGTGTGTGTAGGTTTATGCAAGAAGGAAGAGGTGAGTCACTATTACAGCTGTATTATGAGACCTAAAATCACCACTCACTCACTGGTGACAGCAATCCTGCCCAAAGGAAGTAGAGCTTTTTATGTAATCAACTGTTCATAGATAAATGTCATAAAGTTAAGACAGACAGACATGCTGTTAGAGACCAATTCATTAGGAAAGTACAAAGCCAAAATGCCAGGGATGGAGCCCAGGTTTTGGAGACTTTATTCCTAGGGAGGTGCTGTTGGGAGATGTGGAACCTTTAAAGAGTTGGGTCCTAGGGGGATGTCTTTAGGTCTTTGGTGGTGTGCCTTTGAAGGTGATAGTGAAACCCTGACCCCTTCTCCCTTACTTTTGTTTCTTGGCTGTGAGTTGAATGGTTTTGCTTTGCCATGTTCTCCTGCCATAATGTGCTGCCCCATAAGCCCAAACCAATGGAGTCAATGGATCATGGACTGCAACCTCCAAAACTATGAGCCCCCAAACCCCTTTCCTCTATACAAGTTGGTTATCTCAGATACTTGCTATAGTAATGGAAAACTGACTAACACAGATAAGAAGCCATGCAAGTGCCTCAGAAACAGCACCGAGTTTGTAGTCTGTGAGATCCTTCTCTCTATATTGTCCATGGTGGGCATGCATTTTGACTAGACAAAGAAAATACCATAAACAATAACTTAAACTGGCTGATACCTTCATAAGCAAAGTTCTAGTAGTGCCTGATCTTGCTAACGTGTGTCTACAAAAGGGTTACAATATTCATGAACTGAAATAGTTAAGCTAAACAGCCACACAAAATATTTTCCATTAAGCTTAATATGCATACTCAAGTGTAGTTGAGGCACAAATTTGCAAATTAGTGCTTAGATTAATAGAGGTTAAATAATTTCAGATATTGATTTTGCATATCCCTTATAGCTAAAAACTTCATATTTTACCACTTCTGATTATTTTTTTAAATATTTATTTATTTGCTTTGAGTTGTACACAATGTGTTTTATTTTTATGTAGTGCTGAGGATCGAACCCGGGCCACGCACTTGCTAGGTGAGTGCTTTACTGCTGGGCCACAACCCCAGCCCCCAATTATTAATAAAGCATATTAATTGTTCTTTTTAAAAATTTTTACCAGCAGATGCACATTTAATTTCAATGAAAAAAATCAAACAAACAAACAAAACCAGAAATGTATGATGTGATCATCTTTGGAAATCATCATTATAATTTTTACACTTGACATAAGCTGTTCATAGAAGCAAATTATGCTTAAATAATCATTGAACATAATAAAAATAGATGGTGTTCACCGAGCACTTATTATGGATTAGGCTCCATGCAAAGCACTTAACATGTGATAACTTATTTTATGTTTTCACTACTCTATGTAGAAAGTGACCTTGTTTTTTTTTTTTGGCCTAATGGAAGAACTAATGGAAGCTTAAAGAAATTAATGATTTTTTTCAAACTCATACATTCAAGAAATAGAAAAAAAAAACAAATTTTATCAGGCACTTGATTTTGTGTCCTGTGTTCTTAAAATGTATGCTATATTCCTATGAACAAAATTTTATATAAATTTTTAAAATTAAATAGTATACTATTAAAAAACTAAACAGTGTATCAACTGAACTCTTTGAATTATTTCATTTATTCATATTCATTTTGTCATTTTCCTTCTGTAGGAAAAATGTATGCATATTTGAAATAGTTTAATGCGTTTTAGAAACTGTAATTTTCATGTTGCTTTATCCTATGGAAGAGCAATTTAATTGACCATTCCCATCCTTGAATTTACAGGCTATTGCCAACTTGACATTGTTATATATGAAACTTTACTTCATGTTTTTTCCTTAGAAATGCCAGGAAAGTGACTCCTAGGTCATGATCTATTATGTGTGTGTGTGTGTGTGTGTGTGTGTGTGTGTGTATGTGTGTGTGTGTATACAAACTGCATTTATATATGTAGTTCAGACACCTTTGTACCTTTTGTGATGTTTTGTGGGTTTTCTTTCATTTCTTTTTCATTTTGCATTGTTGTAAAACACTAGTGATTTGCTTCAAGAATATGTTTATGGCATCTATTTGACATAGATTGAAGAGTTTATCTGGTTAAACTGGTCAGCAGAAAAGTCTCCTTCCTGTCTCACTATGATATTTAAGTTGTCCTTGATCATGATTCCCTATTGAACTAAAGTAATAGGAGCTAACATATTCTTTGCTAGGAAGTAGCAGAAATTATGTTTAACTACAGAAACATCTTTTAACAATTATCATCTGACACCATGAAGAATATGCAAATTAATGTAATGTAAAGACATGCTTGCAAAGCATGTTGCAGTTATTTAATGAACATTTATCTTTAATAAAAACAATTTAATAAAAGTTTATATTAACTCACATATACAAGGTAAGTAAAATAACTTCCTAACATTGTTTTTACATCTAGAAACCTGAAAAATATGAAATAGAACTAAATTCACACAGCTAATTATAGAAATGTACTAGAAGTATCCTCAAAAATGATCTTACACTACATCTCACATCATCTTGCCTCACCTTTTTTTACTCTAGTCATTGTAGGAAACCATTTACACAGTAATACTCTTATATATGCAAACCTGAATGTGGGGAGGGCAAAAGGGTGAAGAAGAAGAAAAAAAAAAGATGGTAGAATGAGATGGATATCATTATCCTAAGTGCATGTATGAAGTCACGAATGGTGTGAATATACTTTGCATACAACCAGAGATATGTAAAAATGTGCTCTATATGTGTAATATGAAATGTAATGCATTCTGCTGTCATTTATAACAACTTAGAATAAAAAATAAATTTAAAAAAAAGAATCAACATTTCATAGGGCAACTCCTGGCTAGGTGCTGGTGTATAGATATTCCTCTCCTCTATCCTGTGGGGGACTTCTGAGGTGCATTCTGCATAGCCACAGAGAGGGAGCATGGCTCAAATGTTTACACTGCAGACCAGATCCACCTTTGAATTTGTTTTATCACTTTCCTGTTTTCCTCTTTCAATTCCATGAATGCTGTTACCCAGTATAATTTTCAAAATTGGACTACCTGGGAAAAATCCTGGGCTTAGACATGAACAATTTGTGTATTTAACTCAAATAGAGAAAAAAATTCAAAACAAGATCTTAGGATAAAAATTCTGAAATTTGGGGGAAATGATAAAGGTTTTCAATATCAGGATGCTTGTGTTTCCAATATGTGCTCATCACAGTAAGATTTAAAACCATGAGTTGTTTTTTTTTTTTTTAACAGAAAACAAAGTTTTCAGCCCCAGCAGTGACAGCTATTAATATGTAGACATATGTATATAATATAGATTTTTATGCATATAAAATATATTTATTTGCAATACAACATGAAATATATGATCCTGATTTTGTATATAAAGATGACTTATAGTATCATTATATAGACTATTACATGGCCTTTATACTTGCATCATTGTACTATGCCATATGGATTTGCTTAATTATTGTACTATTTTCCTATTTTTGGACATTATCTATAGATCTATAAATATTATCTAATTTAATATTTGCAAAAATATTGCTAAAATAAAATAATGATAAATAAGCTACATTTCTGCTGGGAATTTTTGTATTATATTAGATTTCAACCAGTGGCATATAGGAGTTCTCTCCTTGCTATACTACCTTAGTTATTCTTTCTGTGTGCATATTTAGAACTTGAAGGGAAGTGTGTCTAAATTCATTCCTTGGTATTCACAAGATTAGTAAAGGTGAGAATGGCTTCAGGATTTTCATATGTTTTTGGCTATTTATACTTTTTACCTTTGAGAATTAACCTGTCTTAAAATATCAATTCACATACACACATACAAGTTCCCATCAAAAATTCATGAAGCTGAAGAGAGTAAATTATGAAAAAGACAAGATTAATGCTCTCAGTAAAGGTGATTTAAACCTTACACATATACATTAACATAGCTATTCATATATGCACACAAATGGGTATTTAAATAAAATGAAAATTTTCAGATATAAATATTGCCAGTCAGTATTTAAATCTCAAATGGACATGAGAACAAAAAATATTAAAAACTATCACTAAGAGAAATGAAAATGGAAAAAATAAAAACAGGCTATTACTATATCTCATTTCCTAAGTAGCCAACACATATACACTAAACACATACACACAGACTTCTTTTCATGCAGAAATCTGAAGAATATGTGTAGGAATTGATATTAAGGGTATAGGATAATGGAGTAAGGAACATGAAGTTGGAATGAATGAATTCATCAATAGGAGTTCATGAGCAAAAGTTCTGGATTTACTCTTAACAGCTGGAAGAGTAAGAGAGTGCTCTAACCCTTTGGTAGTTTGAATTATGGCCCAAAACGTGGCCTATGCTCAATGAAATTGAAATGCCAGAGTCTCCTTAGGTAGTAGAGGAAAATATCCAAGGACATAGCGAAGTTGAAATGTTAGAGGGGGATTTATCATTTTAGACCTGCTGTTCCACCCTAGGAGGGTTCAGAGGACACACCTTTGTCTAGGCTATTAGAAATAAATGTGTGAGGTGAGGCATAGCATCATTGCAAAGTGCTGGGGTCACTCCTCTCTTTAGGTCAGAAAGTACAGTGGAAACTGCTGTCACTGAACTAGGATTCTTTAATGCAATGGGGATAATTGGATTCCAGCATGGCAGGGCCAGGTGGCAGTACTTAATCACCAAAGACAAGGTGGGTGTGGTTGCCATAATGGACAGCAGAGTCAGGGCAACAATCAAAATAGTCTGACTTGCAGAGACCTATGGCATTGGCGGATTTGTCACTGTGTCCCTAGAAGAGAATAGATGGACATGTTACTAAATTCTCACTTGATCTGTATAAGCAGAAGAATTCTAGGTCAAGTGAACTAGCGTATAGCTTGAATCACTAAGACAGTGTCGTGATCCCTTAATCAATTCCCAAACTTGAACAGTTTAAAGGTCCAGAATCCCTTAAATGAAGGAGAGGCTAGATCCCTTTGAGAAGGGACCCTGCTACATGGCCAGAAATTTATATTGTTAATATTGTTCCCATCCTTCACGGAAGGGATTTGCAGTTTTTTAACCAGGCATTTGGGAAAAGGAAATAATAGGACTCTTCAGAGACAAATGGGCACAGGCACTAAAGAGAAAAATAGAAGACCCAAACTTCACTGTGTCCTACCGGTCAGAGATGGGGCTTATGGAGGCCAGATTACTGATGGAGTTTTATTTCAGTTCTATCTCATAGTGGCTTCAGCAGTTCTTGAAACCCATCCTGTGGCTATTGCCTGACTTCTAGAAGGCATGTTCCCAAACCAGTGCTGTGCTCAGTTAGTGAATCCAGCACAATGACCTTGCTGTCTGGGCAATGCCCATTACCCATCCTTATTATATACTTAGCATAACATCAGCAACTCTAAAAAATTGTTTGAAGTGATCGTTGAATAAAACGATGCACCCACAATTCTTTTGTATAATACCTGCAATAGTGATGACTTGCTAGCCACTTCTGTTATTATTGTGAACATCATTATTCAGGAACTGCAAAGAGTTCTATACAGAAAGAGAAGAGATGAATTCTACCCATGGCTAACAATGCTTTGGTTTGTGCCTATATTTTGCATTCTTGTAGTCTAATGTTTATTATTTGCCACAATACAGCAGTTACTGTACATTTTACCTCACACTGAGAGAGTAGTTAAAATGTAATCTCCCTAAAGCTTGGCATTCAAGTTACTCTTCAATGAAAAAAAAAAAAAAAATGAAGATACAAGTAATTCAGTTACATTTCCACACACCCCATTTGGTTCTGATTTTACTGAAAAACCACACTTTTAAGATGTTTAAATTGTATTTTCACCCACTGAAGTGAAAAGCTACCCTTTCACAAATGGGCTGCACTATAGTTTAGTCCATCAACCAGTTTATTTCAACCTTGTGCGCTTAGCATTGCTAGAAGCATCTTAAGTGCATGCTGGAATAATTCTGTGGGAAATGAATATGAAAACAATGATCTGCTAGCTGGGTGCCCCCAAAACATTTCTTAAAGACATTTTTTTTTCAGACAAGAAATGGTTCAAGGTTTCAACTGCATTATGCAATCTAATAAGCATGAGGAAGATGGCGTCACTAATGATCAGGAAATGAAATATGCAAAGCAAGTCCAACCTCTTTTACAGAGCAGTGCCTGAGACAGATGTTGAGACAGATCGACAATTCAGAACAGGCATTATGTATGATTCAGCAGAGAAGAGAGGAAGTAAAGTTAGAAAACTACAGAATAACTTCCCCATGCTACATTTTGACTGCTCTGAAGTACATACAGTGGCAGTCTTTTCTTTTATATAAACGTGTATGTGGGTGGAAAAGCAAGAATTATGGCTTGCAGAAGACTTTAGCTATCAGGGGAAATTCCTATTGCAAAGGCAGAGGAACTGAGTTGGGGAAATGTACAATTTATTGGCCCCTAACTCACAGTTTTCTCTTTGCAAAGTAACTTCAATAGATAGAAGCTGCTTCATAGAAAAGAAAGAAACCACCAATGTTGTGTCCTTTTGTTTAAGGACTTTGTTTTGTCTTTCCTCATATTTCTTTTTATTATTTTCTCTTTCATTTTCAGAAGAGAAACCAGAGTGATGCATGAAAACTTGTGTGACTTATGCATTTATCCATCATTAGGAAAGAAAGATATTCAATGATGACGTTTGGGGAATTAATCTATAGGATGTAAGGTTGCTACAGTCTTGGTCACAAATACTCTGATAATTGCATATCCTTATTCTCTGCACAAGGTGGATGGGTTAAGAGCACTGTTAGCATTGGCCTCAGTGCTACACAATACAAATAAGCATTTATTTTTCTTTATGAATTTGCAACATCTTTGCTAAAAGGTTCTGGATTTTTCATGTTCACAGACATATTTCTATGCTATTAAAGTTAGGTCACAATGAGAGAAAACATCTGTTTCAAACTCTGTTTGATGAGATATTTTTGTCTGCTTTGTAGATTTAATTTTAAAAAGTAAAATAAATGTGTGTTATCGTAAAGCCACTGATTTCATGTATAATATGAAATTAACAAAACTATACAGAGCTGAAGCTATGGCAAAAATCCAGGACTTATTGCTGCTATGGTTAAATTGTATTGCATTAAGTTAGAAATGACAAAAGAATTCAATAATAAGGTACTTTGCTGAAACATTTAAAAGGAAAAAAATCAACTACTCTCCCACTCTGTCCCTTCCATGACCAATGCGATCATCATGATATACAAGGGAAAATAGTATCAGTGCAATGTAGACTTTGGTACCAAAAGTTATAAGTTTGGTGTTCTATAACTTAGTTCCTTCTAGTTATTACCTGTGAGCAGCATATTGGGTTTTAGCAATAAAGCTAGATATATAATCTCTTGTCCAAGATTATGGTGAAGTCATGTAAAACATGCTACAAAGTAAATACACAGTTTCTGAACATCAATACTTAGGAATTATGGATTTAGTAATGGCTTAAGCCAGCCTAATTAAAGCAACAGATTAACTTGGGTTCCATATAAAAATCTTGATGATTGAAAATATTTACTATGGAATAGGAAAAACAAAACAAAACACCAGATTTCTGTTTGCCACAGTCCACCTTTGTGGCCACTGAAATGTCTGTGCACACCATTTTTACCTCACATACTGGAACTTTGTTTCTCATATCTTTTGGGATCTATTGTGGTTGGTTATTTGCCTGAATCTGAGGTGATTTTATTTTCTTTTGGTGATTTAGATAATGACCAAAAGGTCTGTTGATGAATAAATGAATCTGCACTGTAAACTGAGGAAGATTACCATTTGTGCACACCGTTACTTTGTGAACGCTGTTACTTAAACTTGAGTTCAACATCTGGAAATAGGGTCCCAGGGTCATTTCTTCCTCTTTGAAGCAGAGACTGTCTGTTACTTTGGCCAGTTTCTTCTATTCCTCTATCATTCTTGCTGGGCTCTCCAAAATTAAGATTGAACAATCCTCTCTGCAAATAAATAAATAAAACCAAAAATGGAATCTTTCTGATTTTTTTTATACAGATAGTGAGCTAGACTTTCCCTTTGCCTCTACAAATAAATTTGTCTGGGGGCTTGGGAGGAATAGCTTTTTGCCACCATCCGCCTCTTCACTTGCTCTTTCACTACATAGCAATTATTTTCTCTCTCTTAATAGATTAGTGGTTGGTAGTTGTCCAAGGACACATTACAGCAATATAAAAGGAGTCTTATGTTCTTCTCTATATATTTTTAAAAATCTTAGTAAGTGTCCTTAAATAGTGAAATCATATAATTCCTTACAGTTTCCTTTCGTTGTTTTATCAAATATAGGCAATTGATTGGTTCATGTATATACTGAGGATATTGGTTGAACATCTATTTTATGCCAAAACAAATGCTAAGCCTCAGGGAGAGGAAAATCTACTTATATTCTAGCATCTCACAGTCTTTTGGGAAATAAAAAATGTGAATATGTGTACAGTCATCTTCAGATCAGAGATAGCTCAGTTCCAGAGAGGTGTGTTCATGGGGCCTTTGCGAAAAAGGTCTGAAAACATCTTTCCAAAGCATAAAGCCAAATCAAGTGGTGGAGGAGGGGGCTTCCATGGTGGAAGAAGAGCCAAAGTCCAATTAAGAACCAAGCAAACTGAGCAGAAGAGTGACGCACAGAGATGATGCTGATTAAGAAGGTTGGCATCTTTTCATGGAGGGACTTTAATATTGAGTTAATAAAATTCAAGTTTATTTATTAGGTACTGGGACACCATCAATGGTTTTTGAGCTAATAAATGAAAAAAAAAAAAAAAAAAAAAAAAAAAGAACTGAACTGAGTATGTGTGCAGGCATGGAGCTTAGAGATAATGGAGGCAGGGCAGTTATTGCAGAAGGCCAGGCAAGAGGCGATGGAGACGGAATCAATATGTGTCAGTGTGAACCACCCTGTAATAATAATGTGAGCCTTTAAAACCCATTTCCTGTGATTAGATTACACTCAGAATATTCAGAATTTAAATGACCTATCAAATTTTATGTAATCATCCTTATGTAATGCTCTCCATATTAACCTATATCTACCGGGTCAGTTACTTATTTTTTATTAACTCTAGGCACTAGAGTCTGATAAATTCAACACTATTTTAAGAAAAAGAAACAACTTCCACAGCACTGATACAGAGCAGGATTCACTATCTGTGACTTCAACAAATAGGAAATAATTTACATTCTTGCCAGAAATCCAATGTCAACAAATATCAACTCCCCAGGAATGTATTTTATTAAGGTAGTGACAGTATATAAAACTCACAAATGACTAAAGGAGAAAACAGACCTTGATATAAAGGTATACTTAAAACACAAAAAGACACACTTATTATTGATGTCATTTGTTTAAGTTTCCACTCTAAAAAAGCACTTTAATTACCATATGCTTATCATGTTGGTTGAATTCATTTATAGAGAGAATACAATCATTAATTATCATAATTAAGACACCTGAATTCAAAATGAATGGCATTCATTCTAACCTCGGTTGTAGCTATGTTTTATCTCTGACAGTTGGGTTTCCAATCAAATGTTATCTGATTTTTCCCCTTAATCATTAAGAAATGCTTTACTAATTAGCACATGAAATTCATGCCACATCAGACTGAATTGAATCAAGGCCTATTATCTTGAGCAGTGAGACACTTTGAAATTCTCAGTAATAGGGCATGAATATGTTATACGGTTCATACACATTTCATGAACCTCCACATTAGCACTTTTTTTTTTTTCAAGACAGTGCCATCAGTTATGCCATTTTCAGGACCTTTAATTCGATCATGCTGTTTAACAGCCTGTTAGATTGTGGTGTATAAAGTCATACATTAATTTATCTTTGGTTACACTTTGGCAAAATGATTGCATTTGGTTGTAAATATTCTGGATAGAATGAGAAATAGCAGGCTACCTGAAAGGTACAAAATATCACTGAGATGACTCTGGCTTTAACACTTTATGAACAATAAATAATTTAGGATTTGCAACAGATGTCCTCACTTGGCCCTCCAGATCCTCTCTCTACTCTCTTCACCTTGCTCTCTACCCAGGGGGCGGATCTGTATGACCACATCAATAGCCTCTCTATGGATGGTTTTGAATTTGGCTTAGGGTTTCCAGCCAGAATAGGAGGGACCTGGCTCCTTGCCTATGATGTTGCCTGAGAATGTCTATGTCCTCCGTTGAAGACCTTTGATCAAAAGAACCTTGACTTCAGGGTTTTCCATTTCCAGTCCTGTTGAACCATCCTCTTTATTATCCCTTCTTGTGCTTCTGCTGTTGCTTGTCCTGAGCTATTGCATTATCCCTTTCTACTCCTATGTACTCTGTCTGCACCTTTGTAAACTAATCCTCCTCAGTTGCCATATCCTGAGTGTGCTGGTTGTTTCTGTGGGACTCTGATTCATGCTACATGGCACACCTTGGAGGTTCAAAGCAAGTGAAGGAATAGTCTTTCATCTAACTGAATGTCACATATATGATATACAGAATTATGACCACTGGGGTGTTAAAAATAACAATAAAGACAAAAGTCTTTATTACAGGCGTGGTGGTGCATGCCTGTAATCCCAGTGGCTCAGGAGGCTGAGACAGGAGGATCATGAGTTCAAAGCCAGTCTCAGCAATGGCGAGGCACTAAGCAATTCAGTGAGACCCTGTCTCTAAATAAAATACAAAATAGGGCTGGGGATGTGGCTCAGTGGTTCAGTGCCCCTGAGTTCAATCCCCGGTACCAAAAAAAAAAAAAAAAAAAAAAAAAAAAAAAATATATATATATATATATATATATTATCCACATGGTGGTCAACATTGAGAGACTATCCGAAAGTATCTGGGTTTACTGCCAATAATCTGGTAATGCAGAACGGGTATTCCCATGTGGCAATAGTCACAAAGGATAAGTGAGTTAGCACACTTTGGACCCCTGGAAGGTATGCTTTCCAATCTGATACATTCCTCTTCAGTGCCTGTGGCCTCATTTTTGCTTAGTGGCTGGTTTCAATCATCAACATTCCTTACTTACAATACTGTTCATTATTAGTAGGCATCTGAGTTTGTACCATCTGCACAGAAGGGTCTTATCATGAATGGATGGTGTATCTGTGTAGTTCAAATATAGCAGTCTTTCCTCCACAGGAGATGCATCCCAAGACCCCAACTGGATGCCTGATGGTATCAAATTCTATACATAGGTAGTTATGATAAAGTTAATGTATAAGATACAGTAAGAGATTAATAACTAATAATGGAATAGAACAATTACAACAGCATACTGCAATAAAAATTGTATGAATTGATCTCTTTCAAAATACCATATTATATCACACATATCCTCCTTCTTCTAATGAGGACATGAGGTGATGTCATGCCCATGTGAGGGAATGAAGCATGGTGAACGGTTGTAAGTGTTATAAAGCAGCTTTAAGCTACTATTGACCTTCTCCATTTTTTCCCTGGGATGATGTTCTTTCATTGTTTTTAGGGCCTGTTAGTTATACAGAATAGTGGGTTTTATTGTGGTATATTCATACATACATAAAACATATTTTGGTCATTTCTACCCCCCACTACCCGCGCTTATTTCCCCTTCCCCCTATACTTGTCTTTCTGAGTTTAACCAATTTTACTTAACATGATGATCTTCAGTTCCATCCACCTTCCTTCAGCTGACATGATTTCATTTCTCTTCGTGGCTGTATAGTACTCCACTAGATATATGTACCACATTTTCTTTATCTAATCATCCTTTGATGGGACCTTAGCTGATTTCATAACTTGGCTACTGTGAATCATGCCACAGTAAATAGGAGTGTGCAGATGTCCCTATAGTATGCCTTCTTTAATTCTTTTGTATATATATGGAAAAGTCATACAGCTGGGTTTCATGGGAGTTCTTATTTTACTTTTATGAGGAACCTCCATACTTATTTCTATAGTGGCTATACTAATTTACATTCCCACCAACAGTACCTGGGAAGCCATTTGGAATAGCATAGTAAAATCTAGAGCCTTCCTGTTCTATGCTGTCTGGGCATGAATCATGCCTTGGTCCTGCATGTCCATGCTGTACAAGCTGTCAACCTATTGAGTCACTTAGTAGCTTTCCCTGTTATCGGATTGACTACCATGATATCTCTGTTTAGGTAACCCTCAGAACAGCATGTGATTTAAAACTTATGACTAGTTTATTGCTGAAATTTCCCATTTAGTATTTTTTAAATATTTATTTCTTTTAGTTGTAGTTGGACACAATATCTTTATTTTATATATTTATTTTTACGTAGTGGTGAGGATTGAACTTAGGGCCACACACATGCTAGGCGAGCGCTCTACTGCTGAGCCACAACCCCAGCTCCCATTTAGTATTTTGCACTGTGATTGACCATGTAATGGAGGAAAGGGAAGCCACAGATAAGGCAATGGGAAACTACTGTATTCCTCAAAATCTAATATGACTTTTCAATTTATGCTTCTACGTGGACTAAATAATGGTTGAATGACAAACTTGCTCCATTGGCTAGTTCATTTCTTCGATTGGTACAAGTGGATTTCAGTTGAGACTCTCCTTTTATTTTACAGAGAAGAAATGGAAGACAACTTGAGTTTGTTCAAGTCCCACCAAGTAGTAGTGCTAAAATTGAAACAGAAATATGTTTTAAAAAAGACTCAGGTAAAATTCCTTTTAAAGTTTATGTGCCCCCAAATTTGTAACATGCATGAAGAATTAAAATCTACCCATACTTTGAGGACATAATATATTTAATGTCAGTATTAAAATTTTTTATATTATGTGTTACTGTATTACATGTCATTATAATGTGTCATATATAAAATAACTAAAATTTTTAAAATACAATAAAATAATTAGTTATATGATGCAAAATAAAAATATTCTTCTATATATACAATTTTAGTTTATGCTAGCAAAAAATATATTTCTACAATTAAACCAGTGTTAAGCAACTATACAATTTCTATTCTATTTTTTACTTAAAAATAACAATTGTATATATTATTGCCCTTTTAAAAATGCATCTTATAGATGCCCTCAATTACCTTAACCAACTCAATTTTTAACAGATTATATAAAATATTTTGCCATTACAAATCCTTGCGTTTATCATTTTTGCACAATACCTTTGATATACGTTCTTTTATTTCTTTAGCATGTTCATGATATAATCTCAGAAAAAAATTAAAAACTGAGCTTTTTAAACAAATGTTTTGAACAAAATTTCTTTGTTCAAATAAATGGATTAATTAATTAAAAAGTTTATTTTTTCCACATGTTAGGCACTGAGCAAACTGCTGTGTTTGGGCAAGCATTGGATACCTTTTTTACTCAAGTAATTATAATCAAGGAATCAAAAAATTCCAAAGATTAAGAAATATTTATTTAGCATCTACTATGTGCAAGGGAAAGCTCTAGGCTCCAATAAGACATATGGATTAGTCCAACTTTCTTCATTTTATGTATCCTTAAAATAGTTTTTTTATTATTATTAAATCAATAAATTTCTTACTGCATCATGTCCAATATCCTTAAAATATATAGTAACATGATAACACACACAGGATTTTTTTTTTAATATAATGAATTAGCCTTACTTTTGTTCACTTTTTTTCCACTATGATATTGTTTCAGTATCCAAAGAGAGTCTGGATACTGTAAAATCAAGCCTGTCATGAGCTATTACATAGCAATTTCATTTTGTAATTATGTCAAAGCCTTGCTTAGTATTGTGTGTCTCTATGTGTTTGTGTGTAGACAGAGAAACAATTTCTGTGGATGGGAAGATGATACTACACAATATTGGACTCTATGTTATTCAAACTGAGCCCTTAGTTCATAAATACCTTAGACCTAAGGAATCCCATACTTTTCACCTAGTCTAGCCCTTCTTCATACAAGTCAGAAAATAAAGTCAGCAAGATACAGTAACTTACATTAGCTAGGCAGCTAATTAGTGCCAGGACTATTTTTTACCATTTATTAATCTAGAGGCTATCATGTAGACAGAGTTTGAAAACATACTGGGTTTTTGTAGTTGACTTTGTTTTCTTTCTTTCATAGGAAGCAGTGAGATTTGCAGTCACACTGTGTGGGGTCTTTCACATTGTCCCAGTAGACTGAATAAAAGACTGTAGATTGCATGCAATGTTATTTCAAGATCATAAGATGTTTTAAAAACAGATGGCAGTATACATGAAAGATCACAGGAGATGCAGTTCACAGCAGTAATTAAAAAGATCCTGTACAATAGAAAGGCTTTTAAATTAAGCAGTAAACTTTACATAATTAGGCATTCTTTTTTGTGTTCATGTTTGGCACAGGTTTTAGAAAAAGTCCTCCCCCACCCCGCCCCAACTCAACAGTATCTTTTTCTGTATTTTATGCAGAAAAGGCATTTGAACATTGTGCCCAGTGAGACATCAGAATGGGAGAGTGAAATAACTACCAGCAAAATCACTGAAACACAGAATTGGAATTTTCCTCAGGCCCTAGAGCAAGCCCATTCCATCATCTGAAAAAAATGTCCGTAATATCTACAGAAGGGACAGCATTGCTTTGAAGAGGAAATGCCATAATGTAGAAATTCTTTGAAACATTAAACAGGGCCATACGAAGGCATTAAGATACACTTTCTCCAATTTTTAGTCTTGAAAATGTGCCTTGTTTCTAAAACAAAATATAAATGAAAATAGTAAAATAGGATCTGGTGCAAATTTCATGGATTTATTTGCTACATTGCAAAAGTAGAGACATAGATATCAAGAAATGGTCAGGACTTTCAACATCATCTAGCTCAAGAATTTTAGTCTTTTGATTTACCCTTTACAGAGTAACTGCTGTGGACCCGTCATTGAGTTGGGTACTCGTAATTGCTAAGGCAAGCTCAGTTACCTGAGGCATTTATCTATTAGACTTAACACTGTGTGTATGAATTTTAATAAAGTGTGGTATATGAACCAAAAATCACCTTTCGTAGATTAAAACAGTCAAGTTTTTAGCATGGGGAAGATAGGTTTATTGTGGCAGAATATAAAACATTATAAGCCCTCCTGCAGAGGCAAATTTTGTTCCAACAATGAGTTTAGATTACCCACTTAGTGTCCTATTACCACATAGAAAATTTTTTATTTCTAACTTTTCTAACATGGAACCCTGAAGAAATTTCCGGATACTTGCTTTTACACTTTCATGGGTCTGATTTTCAGCAGTTCAAAATCTTGCTAAGTTGTGATGTTCCACCTCTTTCACTCTTTGGATTTGCATCTTTATTCACTCCTTGATCATCCTGAATGGAAAGTCTCTCAGGTATAGGTCATGGGATTTATATAACATCAGATAGGAGACTGGAATGCAATATGGCCTCTGTGAATTTCAAGCTACCCTCCATTATCAACTATTCTAAAAGAAATGCAAGCTTCTCACTAGTTAACCAAAGCCAGATTTTGCAAATCTCTGGAGCACAGGTGACATTCTTATTTGTGTATTCATTTATTCTAAAATTTTGCATCCATAGATAAAGGATCTATGTAGATGGGACCAATTTCATTCCTTTTGAGAACTTACCTCCCCATCCCATGCAGTTGTGCCTGACTGGTCCAGCTGTACTATGTCCTGTGCCTAGGCTGTCTGGGGTCCTTCCAGGTCATATGATACTCAGACAGTGGAAGAGTCTCACACATGTCTCGTGTGGGGCAGGGGGGTCATGGGGTGGGGGGGAAGAATTCCCCTCTGGAGGGATGTGATGGCTGAGAAATAAAAGCTAAGAAAATACTATAAAATAACCACAGGACACATTACACAGAAATATAGTTTCAGGAGGAGTCTTGTCTCGGTGTTGGCTTCTTTAGGAAAAACAGGATATAGGTGGGTGTAGGCAGGTTGTTTAGCTCTTGAGGGATCATGCCTATCTCCCACGTTGCCTGGGACCTATGGCAGAGCTTGGTGGGAGTTCGAGTGTATCACACCACCTCACCAGCAGGTGTGCTGCTCTGAGTTCCCAGATACCAGATGTTCCTGCTCAATGGCTTCAATGCCAATCTGGTCCACACACATTTTATGGGTGGCTTCCTGCAGGACAGAGAATGAATTTTCTGGAATCACAGGATGTGGGTCTGGAGTTGCCAATAATCATCTTCCTGACTGCATGGAAGAAGCACTTACTTGATAGGACCAAACTCAAACAAATTCCAAGGAGGCAAGCAGAGCTGAGATCTGGATAATACAGAATGTTGGTGGATTCACGAGGGCAACTGCTACAGCTCACCCTGACACTGCATCTCCCGCCCCCCAAGGCTAATTTAAGAAATTGTCCAAGGAAAAGTTCTGAAAAATGAGTGAATGAATATAACCTAAGTTCCTAGGAGCAGCTCTTCCATATAAGAAAAATTTTCTGAGTTCCAGTAGATAAGCAAATTATTAAATTACAGATGGTTCCACAATTTAGCTACTGTGAATTGTGCTGCTATAAACATTTATGTGGCTGTGTCCCTGTAGTATGCTGTTTTTAAGTCCTTTGGGTATAAACCAAGGAGTGGGATAGCTGGGTCAAATGGTGGTTCCATTACAAGTTTTCCAAGGAATCTCCATACTGCTTTCCTGATTGGCTGCATCAATTTGCAGTCCCACCAGCAATGTATGAGTGTACCTTTTCCCCCACATCCTGGCTAGCACTTATTGTTTGTATTCTTAATAACTGCCATTCTGACTGGAGTGAGATGAAATATTAGAGTAGTTTTTATTTGCATTTCTCTATTGCTAGAGATAATGAACATTTTTTCATATATTTGTTGATTGATTGTATATCCTCTTCTGGTAAGTGTCTGTTCAGTTTCTTGGCCCATTTTACTGATTGGGTTATTTGGTTTTTTTTTTTTTTTTTAGTGTTAAGAATTTTGAGTGCTTTATATATCATAAAGATTAGTGCTCTATCTGATGTGCGTATGGTAAAAATTTATTCCCATTCTGTAGGCTCTTTATTTACCTGATTGTTTCTTTTGCTGGCTGAGAAGAAGCATTTTAGTAATTGTGGAACCAACCCAGATGCCCTTCAGTAGGTGAATGGATGTGGTATATATATACAATGGAATATTACTCAGCATTAAAAGAGAACAAAATCATGGCATTTGCAGGTAAATATTATGCTAAGCAAAGTAAGCCAGTCCCAAAAAAACAAATGGTGAGTGTTTTCTCTGATATGAGGATGCTGACTTATAATGGGCATGGGTGGGGAAGCATGGGGGGAATGGAGGAACTTTAGATAGGGCAAAGGGAGGTTTGTAAAAGGAGGGGGGCATGGGGGTAGGAAAGACGGTGTGTCGAATGAGATGGACATCATTACTCTAAGTACATGTATAAAGACACAAATGGTATGAATCTACTTTGTGTACAACCAGAGACATGAAAAATTGTGCTCTATATGTGTAATATGAATTTAATTGCATTCTGCCATCATATATAACAAATTAGAATAAATAAATAATTTTTAAAAATTACAGATGGCATTTTCAATGAATCGTGACCTGAGTACAAAATTGTGCTTCTGTATCTATGAAGCATGTTCAGCAGGTATTTCTCAGCAGAGGTCATGCTTAGCTAAGTCAAGTATGAGATATGCAGGGACTTATGTGAAAATAGGATGGAAAACCTGAGTCCAAAAGTAAGATGTATTTTCAGTTGATTAAAGAATCACAATCTAATAGTTTCATCTCTTGAAAAATCTTACCTGCCTTAAATGAAAGAGAATCCTGACCTCATTACCGCAGGTGGTCAAACAGATGGCTGTATCACCTTTGGCTGGAGAATTAGCAGAGGAAATTCAGACACTAGGCAGGAAATGGGAGCTTCACATTCTGTGTAAGAACCCCTGATTTCTTTAAAATGCAGATCATAAATAATGGCATACAACACAATGAAGTCTTAAATCTCTTCCTATTTAAACAGAAGATATCATCCTCTGCACACATGGGTCTTTTGTAGAAGCAATGTCACTTTCAAGATAAATCTTTCTGGGAAGAAAGATGCAGGTTTACTTCAATTTGCAGGGATAATACATCTGCCAAAGAATATCATCCAGCATAGCTCACATGTGGGCAACTTGTCAATGGGCGATATAGGACATCCAGAAACCCAGGTAAATCAGACCAAATCATGACACTGAATCTGACAGTGCTATCAGACCTATAATCACAGCTATTAATGATATAATCCAATGATTAGTCCAAACAGAGGTAATTTGTGCAGATATTCTAAACTCGCTAGAAATGGAAAAGGCAAAGGGGTGGTCATCATGAAAAACATTGCCAACTAGAAGGAAGCAGGGAACAAATTAGAGATCACTGATCATCAGAGAAATAGAAATTCAGGAAATAAGTTAAATAACACTAATGGGCAATGTTGGGTGGGATAAGAATTTGCGGCTAATTCTTTGATCATAACCAAGGATTAGCAAAATACCAATAAAGAAGGGAAGAAAAAAACATTTTCTATAGGAATCAGATGTTATTTCTCCTCATGTTTCTTTTATGAAGTATATTCAACATCATCGAACAAGCATATTCATGTGAAGTGCAAATAAATGTACACATATTTATGTATGCAAATGTATCTGTATAGGTGTATATTTATGTCTATGCATACATACAGATGAATACATATATTAACATACAAGGGCACATTTACCTGCCATCAAAGGCAAAATATAGCTGTCATAGCGTCTTATTAGTGAGTCAAAGTCAATAAATATTTGTAACATAAATTAACAACCAATATTGTTCTATAGTTTGGGATCACAGTGGAGCATTCAAGGGATATACTCCCGAAATTGTTTCAGTTGCTTGTAGACTGGAGACAACACTGTTACCAATTCTGATTCCAAAATTCAGGACACCTGCAGGATTTATTGTTAGGTAGAGTGGATTTGCCCTTGTCCTCAATGATCTCAGCCTGCTGTGTATTGTTAAGTTTCTTGGTGCTCTTTAGCTAGCATTATCCACAGCCAGCTGTGCACCACTGCCCCAAAGAATGTTTGAACTACATCATAAGTTTCTGCAGATGCATCAAAGACTATCTTCATGGACTTCAAGGCAGGTGTTTTCATTGTTCAAAGCTTTGTTTATTTCTTTTCTTTTTGCGAACATAGCTATGAAATTATTAGGTATTTGATATCTGGGTGAGCAAGGAGTTACCATAAATAAAACATGGTAACAACAGTTGAAAGAAGAAAGTTTGATGCTTGGTAAAGAAAGTGAAGAAAAGCATCTATTTTGACCTGAGTGATCTTACAGGTACTGCTGCCCTTTTTTGAAACAAGTACAAACTTTAGACTTGGAAAGTTTTACAAGGAAACCAGAGAATAAGATAACCACTTTAGAGAATAAACTAAGGTATCAATTTTATTGTTTAAATATACAGGGTTTTTAGAAAGATTCAATATTCATTTCAACTTCAAGGGGATAGGAATAATGGCAGGATGAGTTGGACATCAATATACTAAGTGCATGTATAAAAATTCAAATAGTGTGAAAATATTTTGTGTAAAACCAGTGACTTGAAAAACTGTGCTCTTTATATGTTGTATGAAACGAATTGCACTCTGCAAGCATGTATAACAAATTTTAATAAATAATTTAAAAAGGAAATATGTCGTCCTCTCTTTCAGATAACTAATTGAAATATGTAAGACCAGCTGATTTATGAAAAAAAATCCTTTAAAAAAATTATTCTGAAGTAGTATGTTGAATTTGTGATGTTTACCCATGGATCACATACATTCATTTTAAAATACAGAACATTTGTAGTAGGTAGAGAAATACATCTATATACACACACATACAGATACTCCCGTGCATTCTTGGACCAAAGTCTTTATTCTTCTGTTAGCTTGATAACTCCTTTTTTATTAAGAGAAGGAAAATTTTATTTTGGCCAATGATTTCAGAGGTTCAGTCCATGAGCAGCCAACAACATAGCTCTGGACCAGAGATGAGGCAGAATATCATGGTGGAAGGGCATGGTGGATGAAAGCAGTCAAGGACATGGTGCCACAAAGCAGAGAGAGCTAAATACTTTTGATAGCCAGTAAAATGAGGCCCCCTATTTGGCACATTGTAAGTTCAAAAACTGGTCAAAAATACATCTTAGGCCACAGTTTTACATGAACAAAAATATTCTTAGAGGATTATAGTGTCCATGGTGTTAAATTCCTTTATTTGTATTCAAAAGTTTTACAATGGCATAATGTTATTTAGTTTTCAGGTGGAAGGTCCTTCCAGCATCCCCTCATTTACTATGGTCCATTCTCTGTATCTTCTCATTGAGTCACTGTGGTTTGCTTCATGAAGAGTATTAAAGCTGTCTGAATATGCATAGCTGGCCTAGCACTCAATCTAATGTCCTCTGTGTACATCTGAAATGTTCTGAATATTTTCAATGAAAAATATATCAAAATGGCATAATTCTTTTTTCTGTAACCCATTTAAACTAGTCCTTGACCTCAGTGTGAGTTGGGTTGACTTGGATCTATGGAATGATTTCCCACAGCTATTCAGAGTACAGGAGCATGAAGAGAATTTGTGGTTCTTTTTTCTTTTTTTTTTAATTCCAAATGGCACAAATTGATCCTTAAGATTCAAATACTTTTGTTTTAATCTATCAGATAATTTTAATAAAACTGAACAAATATACATAAAACAAATTGGAATATATGTTGATATCAAGTACCTTAATCTCTTCAGTGATAAAATGGTACCCAGAATATTGGTGTGTTTTTGGTATTATTAAAGAATGTTGCCTTTTCTTGTAATTTTAACATGTATGAGGATCAATCATACATTTAAATATTAGAGATATTTTAAAGAACTAACAGATGTGCAAGAGATATCTATAATTCCATTTTTGTTGCAGAATTATTTACAAATAGCCAAGATATGGAAATAACTCAAAGATCCATTAATGGATGAGTGCATAAAGAATATATGTTTTACACACACACACACACACACACACACACACACACACACACACACTACTATTCAATCTTTAAAAAGAAGAAAATTCTGTCAGGTATGACAACATATGCTAAGTGAGAGAAGCCAGTCATAGAAAAGGATTAAGACGACAGAATTCCATGTACGTGAGGTAACCAGAGTGGTCAAACTCAGAAAGAGGGAATGAATTGATGGTTATCAGGAACTGGGGGAAAGGGACATAAGGATTTTTTTTTTTTTTTTTAATGTGTATAGATGTGAAAATTCTAAAGATCTAAAGATTCTACTCCCTACAATTGACTACTTAGTACTATGCACATTGTGTATAATTAACAGTGCAAGTATTTTGAAATACATTAAGAAGATAATTTCATATTACACACACAGTCAGAAGAAAACAAGGAAAAATTTAAAAGTGACAGACTTGGATGTGGTAGTTGTACACAGGTGTACACCTATGCCCAAACTCATCAAGATGTATATCTTAAATGTGTGCAACTTTTTACATGTCAATTATATGTCCATAAAGCATTCAAAAAAGAATCAACATGTTCACTTTAAGTTTAAAAAGAAGAAATTGAAATCTCACTCTTTTGTAAGCTAGAATTCTGCTCATATGAAATCATCTTGCTCTGGTAGAGCTTAATAATGATGCTCTTAGTGGAAGTGGGTGATGGAAATCCTCACTCCAGAGCATGTGTTGATACACTGGAAACATGCCCTGTGGTGGAATATATATCCTATAGGGACTCAGGGCATGCCATAATTATCCATGGGGAACAGAACTTCTTTCTTTCTTTCTTTATTTGCTTTAGTTGTACGCAATGCATTTATGTTTACGTGGTGCTGAGGATCGAACCCGGGCCGCACACGTGCGAGGCGAGCGCTCTACCGCTGAGCCACAACCCCAGCCCAAGGGTAACAGAACTTCTAAGATGAAGTACCAGTTGACATTTTGTGCGGTGTGGGTATGTGTGTGAGGGTACAGAGGTCAGGAAGAAGATTCTCAATCTCTGAAATCATAAAAGGCAGTTTTATCTTTTTCAAGTAGAAAACAAATTATACTTTATCTAGAAATTGCTTCTTCAATTACCTTGATTTGTGTATGTGAAATTGTGATTTCTTCATTTCAGGGGCCATTGGTTCACTTCATGAGTTCATTTTTCATTTATTAATAAACATTTGATGAATTAATTGATTTTTTAAATTATGGAGTCCAAGGAAGATGAGCTGGTAGCACTATTACAGATAAAATGGATCTTACAGTGGGTGGAGCCATCTCCAAACAGATTCCCTTTGATGTGGTGAACTTTTTACCTAATCAAGTTTGAATCTGACAAACCTTAATCTGGTATAAACGCCATAATCAGAATCCTTTCCTAAGAGTAATGTGTTCAGGATGGGAGATTTGTAGAGAACATTATTTTACATTTTTGAAAAAAATTTCTTTGGTATATCCAAGTGTAATATGGAGTCAACGGCAAAGGTTTTTGAGTCAATATGCTTAAGTTAGAATTCTGATCTTACTACTTATGAGATTTACAATTTTTATGCAGTTTACATAAAATGATAATATTAAGAATATCTGTTTAGGATTGTTGTGATGATCAAATCACAAAGGGACCATGTTCAGTACTAACCACTCAATAATTATTAGTATATATGTTATTATTACCTGCTTTTCACAAAGCTAAACAATTTTGTACTGATTATACAAATTTTGGTGCTATAAACTTTGAATCTACATTAAAAGTTTCCTTATATGGGCTGCTTCTTCTGGATAGTTTGTTAACTACTGATGTCTTAAGGCTAAAGTACTTAGGGGGACTTTTTCCATCAGAAATGACTGTTTTATTTTGCAGAATTCAAAGAAACACAGTATAAACTATTCTCTTAAGACTAATAGCATTTGTTGGACAATTATTACACAGATACACATACACAGAAGTATAATTTCTGATATTTAATACCCTAGTCAAAAGTAAAAGTTGAATTAAATGTAGGAAAAAGTGTCATTTATTTTTTAAGGAGAGCATAAGGTGATAAAAATAGTCTTTCAATTAATGTTCATGCCCTCAGAGTCATACTTTGGAATTAATGTAAATTAGTCCCCAGAAATCTATTTCAATAAGTCATTGGAGAGAGAGAGAAAAAAATGATATAATCATGTCCCCTGAGAAATAAATAACTTTTCTTCAAGATGAACTTGAGTTTCTGGACCAAAAGTGACTGGATCAAGAAACTCAGGTTAAAACAGAAGTGGAAAAAAAAAATGAACATTATTCTTGAGCAGGACAGTCTACTTTTGATGAGATTTGCATAAATCCCAAAGTCCAGCAGAGAAAAGTGGACAAGAGAAAAAGGACAAGTAAGATAAAAATTACTTAATAGAATTTGCAAGTCTTAGGGGATTAACAAGGAAACAACAAAAGACTGCAAAACCATTTCTATATCCTTAAGAGGAGATCATTCAAAGCTATTCTGAAATCAAAGAAAACAAAAGCCACTTCTCAAGTCCATCCTTGTGACAAAAGAAATTAAATCCGAGCCCAACTTATATTGGACTTTGTTCCTAAGAATAAAATGACTTAAAATAATATATAAATTCACTTTGGTAGGAATATACCAGATTATAAAAAGATTTACCATTATGTTTGAATCTTTTGCCAATTATTTTAATTACTTTTGCTGTGCTGGAAATCAAACCCAGGACCTTATGCATGCGAGGCAAGTGCTCTACCACCAAACTACATCCCCTGCCCTGCCAATATTTAAAAAAATATATTATTTAAGATTCTATCTACTTGATAACCCTCTTTCTATAAGATTCACATCTCTGAGTTGTTATTTTAAGTATCAAGTTGCTTGGTGATTAAATCCATTAACACAAATACACACAGATCAAGGTGTCTTCCAAAATTGTATGTTTTTTTTTTTTCTTTCTCATTTAAAGGTAGAATAAGAGAATACTATCACATCTCTTCACTTGCAATACATTTGGTTTTGCTTCAAATATAGAAAAACCAAACACATTTTCATATAAGAATCTTATTTTGTTTTGCTTTACAATAAATGTTTATCTAAATGCTTAATTCTTTCTCTTTATTTTTTTCCATCCAGTGGGACATTTCCAGAATCTAAACTGTATTATTTTAAAGACATGAGCATATGAAAACAATACTATCAACAATCTTTCCATAATTAAAAGTTGTCTTCTTAATGCTCAGATCACATTTACAGGAGAAAATCTGTTATGTGAAAGGCTGTGGGTTCTGTTCCCAGTTGAGTCTGGAAATCAGGATCAGATGTGTCTGCTAATAAGGGTGGTTCTTCCTATAAGGAATGAAGTTGAAGGATCAGGCCCAGCAGGTGAGAGTAAATATAGGTGTTAACAGAACAAAGCATCAATTCATAGGTAATGGGCAGTTCTTTCCCCTCTTTCCTGAGACTTCACACAGTGCTAAAAAAGCAAAGTTAACCATCAGGGGGCTAAGGAATGGACAGCACTCTTGCAGGTGACCACAATGCTTGTTAAGCCTGAGTGTGTATGACAATTTGCTTAGAGTTTTATTACACATGATGAACCTCAAAGGTTCACCTTGGAGGTGACAGCACTCTTGCAGGTGACCACAATGCTTGTTAAGCCTGAGTGTGTATGACAATTTGCTTAGAGTTTTATTACACATGATGAACCTCAAAGGTTCACCTTGGAGGTAGAATCCAAGAGGTCTGAGTTCAAGCCTGTGGAATTGCAATATTTAAGGAGACTCCCAGGTAATTCTGATGCTGAGGGATGCTGAGGGTGAATCAAAAGATGACAAACTCTGTTTTTTTAATTTTTTTAGTTGTTGATGGACTTTTTTTTTTTTTTTCATTTACTTACTTATATGTGGTGCTGAGAATTGAACCCAGTGCCTTACACATGCTAGGCAAGTGCTCTACCACTGAGCCACAACCTCAGCCCACAAACTCTGTTTGGACATGTAAGAATGGAGCTGATGTAGCACAATGATTTTTTTTCTCTTTTATTGGTGTTACCTGTTAGTTTTTTTTTTTTTTTTTCTTTTCTTTTTTTCCCTTCCATGCTTAGACATATCAAGTGCTTTGAAGCTGGGACTTCTTTGTTGTACTTTGTACCTTTAGCATTCTGTCCTTCTTCCCTCTTAATTTGCTTTACTGGGATCTCATTAAGGTTTTCACTCCACAAGCACAAAAGTTGAGTGCAGGGGCCAGAAAAACTCCCAGGTCAAATCTGGCTGCACTCACTTATTTACATATGGTCTTGGAGGCTTCTGTGAGACAGTGGTAGAGGTGAGCAGGTGCAACAGATACCATATGGCCCAGAAAGTCTAAATATTTATTATCTGGCTCTTTGCAGGAAAAGTTGGCTGAACCCTAGTAAATTCACAACAGATGGCATCTGTGGGTCTATTTAGGAGCATGTTCTAAGAAATCTGAGAAGTGATGTAAAGGTGATGGCTCAATAGCAGCCTGGAGCCTAGGTTGAATTTTTCTAAGTCTACACATTGGATAATGGTAAAGGATTGTCTGGTGGTATTAGGACAGCTGATCCAATTTCAGGAGTGAAGCATTATGTGCCAATATCTCAGGATATGGACTTCAATCTGAGAGACCAGCTCTTACCATAACCCATGCTTAGTGGCTAGCTAGCTAATCAATTGTCATTTAAGTCTAAAATTCTTTTGTAGCTTCTTGAGTCTCATGACAGACCCCCCTGGTTTGCTGCAGCCAGGCTTACACAGATACGAATCAAGTTGATAAGGCATTAGAAAGGGATTATGAAAGCCAGCTTAATTAAAGAAACTTCAATGGGATCATAAATAATCAGTGCAAGTTATTAACTTTTGACAACTGCTCATCCGTATTGAGTTCCAATGACTTCTGGCCTATGAAGTCCTTAATCTATTTCTGAGTGAATACAGTTCATGAGTCAAAAATACCCTTTGTAAAACACTGACAATAATCTACAAATCTCTGAAGAGAAAATTTCCCAAATAAACCTAAACATACTCTATATTTTCTTATATTTGTATCTTAGATCCCATTCTTCTTTTCAATGTGGACATCCCTCTGGTCAAACTTCAATCTTTTTTGATAAATATTTCTTTCTTTATAAATTCTATATTAGCCATTGTTGGAATTGTTATTTCCCTTTCTATTAATTCAGTGCACTTTAATATTTGCCATAATAGTAGTAATCCAATTTTGTGATAATACTGCCTTCTCAATAGAGCATAAACTCTATGTGGCCACAGCCTGTATCTTATTCTGTTCTATGTGCCTGAAACAGTGACCTACATATAATGGATGATCAATATATTAGCTGAACTAATCACAGTTTACTCTGTCATCTCATCTATGTGTGTGTTTGTTTGGTTCATATATGTATATGTATGTTGTATATATGGAGGTATCTGAATTTTCATAACAAGAAAAATTTTACACTTTGCTTATATAATTATTCCAAGAATTCAGCACCATTTCTAATTTTGTTAACTTTTACTAGCTCTTTGTTTAATCACATCAGCAGAAACAGCAAAATAAATAGTGCTCATTTTGGGAAGAATTACCAAATTGCATAATATAATTTTGTAATTTGTCAGAGAGAAACCTTCTGTTGTATTATGCTTTTACAGAGAAGGGTCACCTTTATCTAATATACCTATAAAATAGATTGCTACATGGTTTTACATGTAAAAATGTGGAATACAGAAGGATAGGTTACATCTTATGATGTCAGCAGTGTAGAGTGACCCATAGGAGGTCACCAACAGCTTCTTAGAGGTTTTAGTAGGTGTCATCTAAAATCATATATTCCAAACTATGTTACAAAGGATATTGGTAGATGTGGCAGACACTGGTTTAGATAATTATTCCTAGCTCTTTAGTTATGTTTCTATTTTTAAAAAATCTACAATATTAATACTGATTATTTCTTAATCTAGAAGTAATGCAATATGTTGTGGAAAGAATATTCAAGTAAGAAAGACATGTGGAAAGGATAAAGTAGGGAGTTATTTCTATTAATCAGAATGCCAACTCTATATGCTACAAAAGTGATTTTCTTCTGTTACATTTTCCTTTTGCTTAAGCTGCTGAGAGGGTACTTGAAAATAGAATTGAAAAGCAAGAGTCCACTAGAAAGAAAGAACCAGCCCAGTGTGCAGAGAAGATGGGTAGGAAGATCCGTCAGCAGCACCAATTCCCCTTTAGACTTCTCTTCAAAGGAAGGCAGAGCTGGGCAAAGGACTTTGCTATTCTAAACTAAACAGCAGATAAGAATAGTTAGGTGCCTCAGCCCAAGGGCAAACAAAACAACAACAAAACCCATTAGAAAAACTGTGACCAAGGCAAATAAACCTTAATCAAGATTTTGAAATCCAAACCCAACATCAAATACCCTCAGGTCAATAACCTTTGTAATTCCAATAGATTTAATAATGTCTAGATATAAAACGGGTTTTCTTAGTTTTTCTGTTTTTAACTACACTATTTCTCAGAGGGATTAGTGGAAGAGTGGCCCAGGAGGCCTGGATTTTCCAGAGACTTCTCCAGGAGGTGGTTGAGGTCCTTCCCCTTCCAATAGCAGACCTAGGAGAGAATACCTTCACCAACAGATGAATGAGCAAGCAGATAATAGAATCCAGCTGTCTTTTATTGAGACGCCGCAAGTTTACACGAAATGTAAATTGATGGCACTTTTTTCATTTCTTATTTTTCTTTTTATGTTGATTATGTTTGCATATGCTATGTCCTGAATGCTGCGTTCCTTCCTCCAAAATTCGTATGTTCAAATCCTCATTCCCTAAAGGATGGTTATAAGGAGGCGGGGCCTTCCCGAATTGATTAGGTCAAGGAGGCAGAGCCGCGCTAGGGAGGGCGGCTATAAAAGAGGCCACAGAGAGAGCAAGCGCGAGAAGGTTCATCCTTCCGGTGGGTTTAGCTCCAGGAGAAGGCTGTCTAGGAGAAGCGGGCTCTCCTCAGAGCTGGACCATGCTGGCACCCTGATCTTGGACTTCCAGCCTCTGGAACTGTAAGAGATAAATTCCTACTATTTTTAAGCCACCCAGTCTATGGCATTTGGTTATAGCAGGTTGACTAAAACAACCCCTTAGGGCTGCATGGAAAAGTACAATTTTAAGAGGTTCTCCATTTTAAATGAAACATTGATACCAAGACATAGAACCTATGTAAAGAATAAATGCTTTGTAGTCTTTAATACTTTTTGAATGTAAAAGATTCAGGAGACCAGAAAAATTTGAAAACTGCTGTCCCAGGGGGAAGTCTAGTGTAATGTGTTTACCAAAATTGTTTGGTAACAATAAGCAGCTGCACTTTGTTGAACTGAATAATGCCATCACTGTGACAAGTCAGGGGAAGAAACATGGAATCATGAGGGGGAACAATGGTTGCTTTTGAAGAAAGGAGCTGTTTCTTATTTATTTATCAATTTCCATGCCTGGAAGTTGTTAATGGTAAAATATCTCTTCCTAGAGGGAGAAACCCGAGGAAGACTGCATTTTGGAATTGTGATTTTTTTTTTCCCCCTCTGTGTGCTCAGGGCAAATGCCAGGACTTAAATTTTGGGAGAAGTGTAGGATTCAAAGGCCAAGGAGTGAATCTACTTCATGGTATGAAGAAATGATAGTAGCCATAGAAGATGACTCTGAAAGTACCATGTCTCAATTCAGGAAGAACTCACCTGGCAGGAATAAAGGAGGTTTTGCTGAGTTGGCCAAACCGGTGGATAATTAGGTGGAAAGCTTGTTTGAAAACACACGTGTCCTCCATCTTCCTCTAGAATTCACTAAGTTGAGAAAGGAACTTGGAATTTATATTTTGCATAAGGATGTCCAGGGGGTGGCTAAACCACATTTGGAAGACTCAGGACTAGAAGAATGTTCTAGATAATCTCTAGAATCAGAGTGATAGCATCTATAGAGACTTCTCAATAGGTGGGCTTGAGTGAAAAGGTCGGGTTTCTTACAGGACCAAATGGATTCAACTGAGCTCACAAATGAGACCTTCTGGATATTTGTTTGAAACTAGAAGAGAAAGGAAGAAAGGCCCAAAGAAACTTGTGTAAAGGAAGAAAGCAGTTCAGCTTCCTTTAAAGAAATAAGTTTCAGTTGAATTTCAACTGACTTATGCTTGTTTTAAATGGATGTTGGAGACAAAAATATCACCTGCCTGGAGATGGACCTGTCACTGGGAACTTACTGGGAGATTGTAAATGGGGATTGAGAGGATCTGCAAGTCCTGCCATGACAAGGGCCCACCTGTCTCTGGATGGACCGGATTGCTATCACTGGTAAGTCACTTCTTATTTTCCCTTTGAAAGGCAAATGCAAGTGCTACTTATTTGTTTTTTTATTGTTTTTTGATGTGAAGTATTATAATGAAGTTGTGTGTGTTTGTGTGTAGGGAAGGGCGTAGGTGGTACATGGAAGATGATTATTCTAAAGTAGAGAAGGGCAAGAACAGTTGATATTTAAGAAGTTTTGCAAAACTTTCCTCCTATGATAGTTCTGAGAGATTGCTTTTAGTACTTTTCCCTCCAGGTTGCTGGCATGCACCACATCATCAAATGTTGTCTAAACTGTGAGTGGATGCTAACTATTGTGAACACATTGCTGTGGTGACAGTTGGGAAGATGTGCCATTGCAGGGTGTGGGGGAGGGTGGGTCATTATAGCATCAGGTCTATACATCAGTCATAAAGGACATATTTATAAGAACATTAACCTTGTGCAAATAAAATGGGTGATGTGGCTTTGGTTGGCAATGAAGAAGGCAAAAATGACATACAGCTCACAGCCTGTTCTTTTTCTTTGTGATGAAAAGGATTGCAAAATAAGATTTTAAGTATTTACAATCATCTAATAAAATGCTTCATGAGTATTTATGAGGTACTTCTTTAACAGGATAAATTGTAATATTAATCAAAATCAAGACTACTACTTGGAATTCTTCCAAGAACCCACATCACAGACAAAGCTTTTCAGGTATTTTCCAATTCATTAATTCTCAGTTAAGTTGTTTATTCCATTCTTTCAGCATGTACAAGAATGTAGCTATTTGACAGGAAGTCAAACAATCCCAATATGAATTGTTGTTTGCTGGCTTATTAGCTAAATCATGATGACTAGGGATATTGTTAATATTAAATAATATCCCTTCTAAGTGAATATGCATGAATGCAATTTCATTATGGTATTATTTCTTCTTTGTTCTGTGATTGAGACCCCAGGAGGGCAAACTGGCACATCAAAGTTAATTCTTAGCACATTTTTCTCCCTCACTCCTTCTCTCCTTTACCAACTGGCCACTAATCAGTAGGGTAGTGGTTGTGCTGCAGCGTTTTACTGGAGCAAAACAGACCATGGTGGCATTTAATGGTTTGGAGACAAAGAAACCCAAAGATACAGTTATCTTCAAATCGTCTGTCGTAGACTCGGGGAAAAAAAAAATATCAAGGGTGACTTAGGTTGCCTTAACTTTGGGAAGCCCAATTTGATAACATAAAAAATGAATCAATATTCTACAAATGGTTTGAGACAGATTGCAATAATTCCGGCATGAAGGAATGTTTATTTTAACTGAAAGTTGTTTGATCGAAGCTGGTTTTGAGTCTCTTGGAATCTCACAAACAATATTTACAATTTACTCTTGCATTTTACTTTATCCCATTCCCAAAATGCTGTTACAGCTCTCCAAGCTAGAGAAGAAGTTAAAAGGTAGAGTTAAATAGTATGACCTGCCATGATAAGATTTCTCCTAATTCAAAAAGGCTGTGACAATGCTGAATTTTTTCTGAGCCTAAAAAAACGGGAACAGGGAAAGTCAAGAATTAGCCCTTTTGTGGTACTGGAAATAATGCCAAAAACTATCCTACACATGACTTAGAAAATTGAAAGGCAATCCCTTGTGCCTATGACAGGACTGGACGAGAACCTCTGAATCTTGATTTATTTCTCTCAAATTATTTGCTGTTTTTCTGTTAACTGATTTTTGTCCACCAGGAAATGTCTACTTACTTTACCTGATGAACTTTAATAATCAGCCTTATCTCCTTAGCCCTCCATTCTGGCCTACCCTTGAGCACAGGGACAGGACATGAGCTTCCTGAATGGCCCCTGATGAGCTGTGGCTGACCTGGGGTGGGGGTGGGGAGAACATTGCCAAATAGCAGTCCAATCATGCCACCTGCTCATACCATGCTTCCACACCTGGTTCTTTCTAGCCTTGTTGTTTTAAAAGGGTGCCTGGTAATGATTTCCATCTTATTCTACCATCATTTTGTTTTCTTCACCCTTTTGCCCCCTTCCTTCCCCTCCCTGCCCATTGGCCATTCTAGTGTTCCCCTAATACCCAACCCCACTGTGAATCAGCCTCCTCATATCAGAGAAAACATTCAGCATTTGGCTTTTTGGGATTGGCTAACTTCACTTAGCATTATTTTTTCCAACTTCATCCATTTACCTGCAAATGCCATGATTTTATTCTCTTTTATTGCTGACTAATATTCCATTGTGTATATATACCACATTTTCTTTAACCATTCATCAACTGAAGGACATCTAGGTTGATTCCACAGTTTAGCTGCTGCTATAAACATTGATGTGGCTGTGTCCCTGTAGTATACTGTTTTTGATGGAGGAGTGGGATAGCTGGGTCATAACGTGGTTCCATTCCAAGTTTTCCAAGGAATGTCCATACTGCTTTCCATATTGGCTGCACCATATTGCAGTCCCATCAACAATGTGTGAGCGTGCCTTTTTCTCCACATCCTTGCCAACATTTATTTGTGTTCTTAATAGCTGCCATTCTAACTGGTATGAAATGAAATCTTAGAGTGGTTTTGATTTGCATTTCTCTAATAGCCAGAGATGTTGAACATTTTTTCATGTATTTGTTGATTGAGAAGTGTGTTTTCAGTTCCTTGGCCCATTTATTGATTGGGTTATTTGTTTTTTTTGGTGTTGATTTTTCAGTTCTTTATATATTCTAGGGATTAGTGTGCTATCTGATGAACATGTGGTAAAAACTTGTTCCTAATAAGTAGGCTCTCAAAGACATGGATGGTGTGAATATACTTTGTATACAACCAGAGATATGTAAACATGTGCTCTATAAGTATAATATGAAAAGTAAAAAAAAAAAAAATAAAAACAAATCCCAGGCACCCTATTTTTTTATTTTATCAGCTTTGTTAAGATACACCAGGATTCAAAGATTTTTTTTTATACTCATAGGTCCCTCGAAGCAGGAGGCACAGAAAGCCACAAGGGGACACATGAGAACACTCTGGGGCCACCAAGAAGCAGAGGGAGGAGGGGAATCGGTAAAGCCTTTACTGCCACTTCCACAGGAAGGAATGCATGAGGGAGGGCAAGAGGCCTCAGGATTGGCTAGGTTGAGTAACTTCAGCAGGCTCTGGGACACAGACTGTCCCTAGTTGTCTGGTACTTGACCTGAGGGTTATTAAGGTGGGACAATAACATCTCCCACCCTCCTGCATAAAAGCCCTGTGTGAATCTAGTAATGGAGGTGATTGGCTCCAGATTCGTTGGTTACATATGAAAGTAGCACTCCACAAGTGAGTTGTTCACTGTCTCCAGATGTGATAGGACCAGTCCCTCCAAGATCAAGGTATTAAGATGTCAAAGCTTCTAAAGTGCAAAATAAAATTATTCCTACACTTGTTTATTACTCCATAGAAAAGGAAAACCCTTTTCTGCTCAACCTTTGGGATACCTGCAGATATTATGGACAAGTAGGGCTGGTTCCTTCTGGAGGCTCTAGGGGAGACTGTTTCCTAACTATTTCCAGCTTCTAGAGTCTGCTTGCATTCCTTGGCTTGTGACCCCTTCAAATTTCAGAGCCAGTAATGGCCAAGTGAATCTGTCATTATGCCTCCTTCTGACTCATTTGCCAACCTTTTAAAGGACTCTTATGAATACCTGGTGCCCACCCAGATAATCCTCTTTAAGGTTAGTTGATAGCAACCTTAAATTCATTTATAGTCTTAATTGCCTTTCACCATGTAAGGTAACATCTACAAACTCCAGGGATTAGGATGGAGACATATTTGAGAGGCCATTATTTTGTTTTGTGCAGTCAGACAAAAGTGCCCCTTGACTATTAGTCTTTCCAGCTCCATCCTGGACTGCCAGCCCTTGATGAAAAATAATGTGATATGTTCCCTCAATAAACTTGAGCATAAAGAAAACTCAAAAGTTTTAAAAATTGTTTGACATTGAGAAATGGTATAGGGCTGGCTCATCCATTTGGGGAGCTAATGTCAGATGTAACTTTTTTATATATTTAGAGAGTATAAATAAAGATCATTCCAGGTTTTCTGTCTGTTTCAGTGTTCGTTTTTTTTTTTTTTAAATGTAATTGCTGTACTCACTTTAATACCATTGATAGACCAAGAGTTTTAGCATCAACCATAGCTGGAATTTCAGTGCAGGTCTAATTGTGGGGTATTGAGCCAATTATTAGAAATTTTGAGTTTCATTTGTCTCCTTTGCAAAACAAGGATATAACTCTCTGCCATGATATATTTTGTAGTATTCATGAAAATAAATTTAAATATCAGAAAATATACTCTAAAACTTTCTTTAAAATAATTTCATGGAATAAAAAGGATTTTTACCTTATTTTGCGCATCTGAACTATATGTTTCTGCATCCCTACATTAATTCCCGTTCGCCTTCAATTCACTTCAAGTGGATTTAAAATAGAATATAATTTAAAATATGAATCAGATCATGTTGTCTGATTAAATTGATTAGTAACTTGACATTGCACATTTTCTAACCTAAAGGATATACTCATTCATTAATTGAATTAACATTTGAATGTCTTAGGCTTTTAGAAAATGTTGCAGAAGAGCCTCATGGATTTCAGAAAATCTGTTTTCCCCACTAAGGAGTCAATTATAAACTAAGATAATATGACTGGAAAATAAGGTAGAAAAAGTATCAAGAGTGCCTGCATGAACACTTTTATGTTGTGGAGGTAGGGTTTGTCAGTCAATGTGAGTGAGCTAGGAAATGATGTAATGGGATGTAGAAACATGGAAGGACCTGTAGGAAAATAGAGGGCTTGCCAATAGAAACATGGAAGGACCCGTAGGAAAACAGAGGGCTTGACAAATTCCACTTACATAGTAAGACTGTACTTCAAACAACCATAACTCTTCAACAGAGCCATAGAGACTGCCTATGGCTGTGATATGTGTGGATTCCATGATTGTAAATTTTTCCTTTGCTAAAGGAGATGATCTGATCAGCTTTTGAAAACAGGAAGACTTCATTGTAACATGATTCATTTCAGGAACTGCTACAGTGTTTGGTCAGAAGCTTCAGCTAAGATCTCTGCAGCTCTCTTTTTAAACAAAGCATATGAGATCAGGCCAGGCATCTGGCCACTTTTTCACTGAAGTGTTTCGTGATTCCACATGATCTTCCTCAAAGGGACCCTAAAAATAATTTCATACCAGTGCAAGACCATATTGTGTGGAAGAAGGAAAATGGACTCTGAAAAGACAGACTGACATTGTAGCCTTTGCATTCATGAGCTGCCTGGGCTTAGGCCAGCAATAGCCTGTTCATCTGTTTCTTCACCTTTAGATAGATCATATCTTGGAGGCTTTCTTACAAGGTTTACATATACCTTACACATTGTTTAGGAAGTACTTAATTCATTTGCCTCCTTGTTTGATTTATTTAGATGGCTTCTTAAAATTGGGCCTAGATCTGGGAGGAAGGGGAATCTGGAATTCTTACAGAAATTCTTGGAAGACTAGACATTTCTACATGGCATAGTTTAAGAATATTTTGAAGTATTCCACATTTCCAGAAAGACTTCCAGCATCTGGAACTCTAGTTCTACATTTAAAAATGTCTGCAGTTAGAAATCATAATCATTTTCCCCCTTCATTCCTAGTGCCTAAGTTAGTCCCTGTCACAATAAAGCATGGAATAACTATGTTGATTAGTAAAATCACATTATGAACAGGAACAATAAAATATTCAAGTAAATAAAAATAAGATTAAAGCTTACCTAATATACACCTAGTAATCAGTGGCACCATACTAACAACTGCCATTGTTATCACTGACACATTTTAATATTATTGTATTTTATAAAATACAAGTTGATAATGGTATTTTGGCTTTTTCTCTAAAGCTCTTTTAAGAGATGTGATATAATTTGGGTTAAGTAATTCTCATTCTTTGGGATGATAGACATATGTTCATCTGAATAAGGAATTAAAAAAGAACTTCAGATATCTGTCCCAAAAGGACTGTGCTGTCCCTGACATTGGTTTTGAGAGCAATGCCAATATATTACTCAGAACTTTTTCCTATAAATGGTATTCAGGAATATATTCCTCTATAGTGACCAAAGTCAAGCTTATTATGTTAAAACATGGAAAAGTACACCTATGTGGGGCTTGTGTGACAAAATCTAGACCAAGTATTGCTTGAAGCTTGAATGTATAAAATTTTGGAAATGTAAGAAGCTGAGGGAATCACAGAATTCTCCTTCTTTCAGAGTGAGTAAGGCTACACCTAATTCTGTATCAACAGGGAGTTTCCAGGCATCTTTCACTGGGTCACTAATTTCTGTTAGAATTGTTCTGATGGGTAGCTGTCCACTCTTCTTGGTTGTGTATCCTATCATTTATGATGATGTTGATACACAGGCTTCCCTGCTGTTATCTCTCTCTCTCTCTCTCTCCTTGCTTCTTTATGTAATAATAAACAATTGGAGAATCAGTGTCTATTGGTCTATCTTTCAAATACATGATTTCCTATATACAAGATTAATAGATCAGAACTTGAGGTTGGCAGTGGTGCTGAAGGTGTGTATACTTGATTCTTTCTTTCCCTTGTATCCACTTTTGTCCTCAGCTCATTCTAAAGGCTGAACTGCATATATATAGTCTTCCCTTCATATATGTGGGTGAATGGTTCTAGGACCCTGGTGGATACCAAGACCTATATGTATGTTCAAGTCCCTTATGTAGAATGGCATAGCATTTGCATATAACCTACACACATCCTTCCATTATACTTTAAATCCTCTCTACTTATAATACTGAATACAATGTAAATGCTATGTAAATTAGCATTTATTGTATTGTTTAGGGAATAATGACCAAAAATGTACATATTCAGTACAGACAAAAATTTTTTTTCAACTATTTTGCTCCATAATTGGTTGACTCTGTAGATATAGAACCCACAGATATAGAGGGTGGACTGTAACTCCCTTCAGTAATGCCCATTTGGAAGCTGTCAGGCATCTTTTATTCATCTTATGGGAAATCAGAGTCATTCCCATGAAACACAATCAACCAAAAGCACTTCTTCCACATCTGTGCTATTTTCCCTCTACACTCTCCTTCTCTCTTCCATGTATTGCTAGAAATTTTTGTTTTTGTTTTTTTGTTTTTAGTCATAGCAAAGGGAATCTGCTATGGAATCTTAAGCATATACATATTTATATTTTTATGAAGAAAACACTTAACATGGACTGCAAGGGTTTACATGTTCTTTCCTCATTTGCGACCATATTCTTAGCTTTCTGCTCAAAAGTTGCTTCCTTTTGCATCTCTAGTCTTTTCATGTGTTAATTACTGTATGTAGAAAGACTTCCTTCTTACCCTTAATAATGTGCAGTGACGTAAGTTTTCTCCAGATTCCAGCTAAAAAAAGTAGGAACATCTTGCATAATTGACTATATAATATTTATATAATTTTAATTTATGTAATATATATTTCATATATAAATTATATAAAAATTATAATTTTAAATATAATATAGAATGTATAACTTACATTATCATATGTTATGTAATATAATTTATAATTTCATGTAATATATAATTTATCTAACACAATTTTATATATAATTTATATACTATATAATTATAATTTACATAATTATGTATAATTAGTAATATAACCAGATGATTCTGATTATATTACTAATATTTCCTCCATGACATTTCAGAATTTTTTAAAATGGTTGTCTGTGTATTGTAAAAATACAATTTATGGGAGGTCATTGATTTGAAGTAGCCACCTGCACCGGGCCCCAGTTGGCCAGACCAAACCAGATCAGTGACTTGTGCTATGAGCCCCTAGTGAAACTAAACTTTAAAACAAGCCCATTTCCAAAAAACAGGAGATTCCAGTCAACCCAAGTAAATGCAATAAGGAATTTCCCTGTTTTAACTCTAAAAGGAGAATAACTTTGAACTGAGTGATCTGTTTTTGTCCTCTGCATCTTCAGTCCTTCAGCCTCCTCTGCTCAGCTCATGGGAGCACTCATTCTGTCTTTTAGAATGAGGTGTTGCTCAATTTTAGATTCACAATGAAAGACTGTTAGGTCTTTAAAGAAATTTGTTATAATTTTGTCTGACTCTATACACAGACACATGTTTGCCCTAGATTATGACATTCCTTTAATTCTGGGGTGTTTCCTGTCTTTCTCACCAATGTCTCACACACTACTTGGGACAAAGTGAGCACTCCATGAATACCTGTCAAATAAATGAATGTTACTCATCAGTCACTAAACAAATTCAAAAGAATTTATGAAATTCTAAAATAAAATTTACAAGAAGGTAACTCATGACTATAACACAAATATGAAGTAAAAATCTGTTGTAGGATATATCTATACTATGTACATGTATGTAACATCAGTGGGGTAACAAGTAAGATGCTAAAAAAATGGGTTCGAAGATGAATTTCAAAGACAAAGCATCAGCAATCGGCAATGCTGAAATGAACATAATAGATGTAAAACTGGCTGGATTCCTGTTGGGTAATAAAATGTGTAGTGTCAACTTTCCTATAGATTAGAAAATTATATATTTACCAGACCATGCTCATTTTTGTTGTTATGGACAACAATCATTTGCATAATCAGTTTTCTACAACTAAACTTCTGTCATCTGTTAGAGCTATAATACAAAGTTAATAGTCTTACAGGTGCTTATCCTATTGCATCAGAGAATTTACAGGTCTCCACTATGCTGAATGGACACCAAATAATCTCCCTTGCTTTTTCCCAAGTATTTGATTCTTTTTTTTTTCTATAAAAAATCTACTTGCTTTTGTAGAAATTTAAAAATTTATTCTTGCATTCGTCCCAGAAGCCTAAATAACTATTTCAACTAAACTGTTGTTAACCCTGGTAAAGTTAATCTTTAGATTTCAAGTCTATTTCTTAATTAAATTGCCATAATGTATTCTCCTTTCATGTCAAGAATTCAAAACATCCAAATAACTGATTTTGATAGAAAGAAAATGATATAATTTATCCACTATTTGATTATATGTGTCTCCTCTTGGGCAAAAAGCTTCACAGTATTGAAAGACAGCCAAGTTTGCATTCCTCACACAAATGTTTTATTGAGTATAGTCACCTGATCGAGCAGGATGGATTATGTAAATTATCATAAAAATATTTTTATAAAAAGGAAAATGAAGGGCAGAGAGGTTAATTTCCCAAGGCACTTTGGCATCATGGGGAAAGGTCATTCAAATGAAAACTCATGCAGTTCCACTCAAGCAATAGATATGTGAACTGCAGCAGATGATGTATCTTCTCTGCAGCACAGAAAAAGTGTTCCTCTAGTTGTCTAAGACCCTAGATTTACCTGTAAGTTTTGATCCTTGGGATTCCTGAGTCTGAGCCTCCTATCCAGGCTTGGAAGGCATACCTCCACTCTAAGGTCTTGCTGTTGCTTAAGACACTGTCAGAAAGCTGGGGGAACCCGTAGCATTGTCTTCTTTCTCATTGCTGGACTCCCTGCTCTTCCTTTCTGCCTGTGGTAGTTCTCTTCCATTTATCCCTGTGGATCTGTGTCCTCCCCTGTTTATTCTGCTCTGTGTACCAGAAGCCCAAGGTTAGAGCCAGCATCAAAGAACTTTTTTGCTTTCAGTCTGCCAATGTCTTCTGATATTTTTACAGGAGTGGAGAGTGTGGGGTGGGAGGAGAGTGAGGCTGGAGTGCTCATTTCCTCAGTTCTACCCCTTGCTAAGTTACTATGGGTTGGCCACATTCTCCCGAAGGCTACAGATTCTGTCAGGGAGAACTTTGCAGGCAGCAACCTACTGTGGATTCTGTTCACCGACTTTCAGCCTTCAGAGTACTAACAGCCCATGCTTCTGCTAGTCTTGGTGCATTGTATTATCATGATTGTTTTCCATGCACTCTGTTCATAAATTTGTCAAAAGTCTTTGTTAAACTCTTCTCAGTAGCCCAGTTTGGGCCCATTCCTTCAAACTGCTGCTGGGACCAAGACCCATGCATTGCAGCGTGAAGCCCAGTCTCAAGAGCTGCAGAATTTCGATTACTGCTTTATCTTCACTAACATCCTGTCATGGGCACAGGGGGAGCATGACTACCTAAAAAGGATGAGAAAATAGAAGTTACCACTTTAAACAAATTATTCTGTCATACCATGTTAATAAACCAGGTTCCTCAGTTCTAGCCAGCACTCAATACCACACTCCATCTTTTTAAAAATTTTTTGTTGTTTCATATTAGCTATACATTAGGATTCATTTTGATATAATTATAAATATATGGACTATGATTTGCTCCAATTCAGTCCCTATAGTTATTGTTACTGTCCTCTTCCTCCCTCCCTATTCCTTTTCCTCTACTGATCTTTCTGCTATTTACTTACTACTTTTGTGTCTTGTGAAGATACATAATGGTGGGATTCATTGTATATTCAACTATGTCTTTAAAAAACAAAACAAAACAAAACAAAACATTTCTTGTCTCCTATTCCAGTTCCCTTTCCTAAAAGACAAGGACATCAACAACACATTTAGAATAGTAGCAGAATGACTGAAATATAAATTCGCCATGAAACTTTATTAATTGGTACACTTTCTCCTTAATTTTACTTGACTTTCTGGATATTGGACCCTGATATTTATCAACTGTGTTACCTTAATTCTTTCCCTTGTGCTTTTCTTCCCATTCTTGCAAGTTAAAAGTAGTCTCATTCTCCTCCTTCCTGTAGCAGATGGTCTTTCCTGTTCCTATTTCTCTGATTCGTCTTCCATGTCCCTTGGCAGTTTTTATAAGACTTAGATTTTTTTTCCCCTCTGTGCATACATTCCCACATACCACACTTTATTGGGTGGTTAGAAGTCTGTTTGCCTTTAAGTTATTATCAACTGTAACATTTAAGAAAAGCAATCAGGAGAGCTTTCACATTTACTGAACTTTTACTCTGGTTCTATGCCAGTGGCTTCACATATACCATTTTATTCTGTTCTCCTAGAACCATCATTTTCAGATGGATACACTGAGTGGAAGTGACCTGCTGAAGGAAAACATGTAGAAAGCAATAGAGTTTGAACTTAGCTGCTTGACACAAAGCCAAGTTTGGAAGCAATTTACTAACAAAAAAACCCTCAAAAGGCAGCATGGTCATAGAGGAGTTGATTTGATTTTGCAGAAAGAATCCAAATGTTACCCCAGCTAGCCTGGTGATGTGGAAAAGCTACACAAATGTGCTTGACCTTAGGTTCCTTATCCATAGAAGGGCAATGATAATACAATCACTCTTAGTTATCTGAGGAGCACTGGTTCCAAGAACCACCCTGTATACCAAGATGTATGAATAAGTCCTTTTATAAAATGATGATATTTACAGATAACCTACCCACAACTTCTGTATATTTTAAATCATCTCTAGATTAATACCTGATACAATGTAAATACTGGATAAATAAATGGCCATGTTGTATTTTTAGGGAATAATGACAAGAAAAGTTTGTATGTGTTTGGTGTGGATGAAATTTTTTGGAATATTTTTAATTTATGGTTGGTTGAATCTGGATATAGAACTCATGGATATAGGGGTCTTACTATATGCATAACTTTTCCCCAAAGTTAGAAAAATGTGTAAACTAAATACATTAACTTGTGGGACCCCCAGAACAGCCATTTAATATTAGTGTTAACGTATTTTAAAACATTATAGTATTACAAGAATGAGCCAGATTCTAACAAAAAGAAAGATCAATAACTTCAAAATCTTTACAAATAATGTAAAAACAACAAGCTTTGCATTAGACATAAATTTGTGCCAATGACAGGAGAGTTTTGAATATTTCCCAAATAAAAAAGCACTTTTGCCTGTGAGGCAGATCATAGTTTCTTCCTTGGTTACTTCTCCATCTCTTAGAGGCTCCACCAATCAGAAGATCCAATCAGCAAGCTTCACAGACCAGGACCTCTTATAGGAGAACCCTTATTTTATGTTGTTGTTAAATCTTAGACCCGAGAACAACAAATTCAGTAATGGTTAATGATCACTGGGATGAAAAAATCAACAAAGTGAATGTTTAAAACCTGTCTCTTGTCTAGCTGACTTAGCCAATGAATATAATTACTACCTCATTGCTTAATCAAAAATTTGCTACCTAAATTGCTTAATTTTATGTTCCCCCCTTTCTAGGAATAAATTATTAACAAAATGCTTTTTTTTTTTCCTGGTTGTTTACTGAAACAGTAATGCAAATGTATTAATCTACTTTGGCATACTAAGATAACCAGTATATTCTAAGTCTTTCTAGAGAGGAAAGACCCTTAACATGTGAAAATAAGAAGTTTATTGGAGGGTAAGAGAGCAATTGAAATGAAGAGAAATAAACTAACTAAATTCTTTGTTATTGCAAACAAATGTAAGCCTTTGTGTAAGTCAGGTACCTCCCTGGACCTCAGTATTCTCACCTTAAAGTGGAATTGCATGCTACCTTCAGTTACTTGAACATCACTTGATTTATCATTTGGTGAAATGTATAAGTTTTCTACAGATTCCTGCCCTGACACACATATACCCGTTTTCTCTTAGTCCTAATACTTGGGAGTGGAGGCCCACTCTTCCTTCATCATCTGGGACATAGTTCTGGTCCTCTGCAGTAGAAGAGCAATGATGGAAATATCTAAGCAAATGAGGAGACAAGTGTCTATGGCTACCCTTGATCCTCATTTTTTTTTATCTTGGTTTGCCCACTTGTAAATTACAACAAGTGTATATGGAAAATATCAATCCCAGCCAATACCCAACCCTTCTCTCCTTTCCAAATCTAGAAAATTGAATTACCTGAATGAATTGACTAAATACAGAGGAAGTAGTTGAAGTTAGTGGAATCTGGGGCCCCCATCTATACTCAGGTACCCCTAGGTGAGTTCTTGCAAATAAAAGTACCCTTTTCAGGTGAGAGATACAGACTTCCTATTTGGCAAGTAGTTATTGTTGTTTGGGGTTTGGAGAAATTTATAAAAGCAAAAAATAATGGTCTCTAGGAGAGGTAAATTATTAGATTCATAGTAAGATATCCATCTTAATGTGTGTGTGTGTGTGTACATGTATATAAAATGTATGTTTGCATTTATACTCACATACACACTCATAAAAGTTAGATTTTTAGGCAGTTATACTTGATGCTGAAATCGTTCAGAGTATTTTCATGTGGTGCATGTAGCTACCTCTTTTTAGATAGTTTTCTTTGATTAAGTTGGTGGCGTCTTGCTTTTCTGCTATTATAAAGTCAAATGATTTGTTATTGATTTCACTTTGAACCTGAAGTAATGATATGGTGTCAGCACAGACTATAATGAATGTGGATCCAAGTGTTGCCCCAGGGTTTATTCTCAGACTAAGCCTTTTTCCCATGTAGCCAATGTGAGTTATTTTTAAAAATTAAATAAATTTGAAAGGATTCATGTTATCTTCTTGTTCCCAGTAAGCCCAGAATTTTCAAGGTGCTATCTTAAGATGAGAAAAAACTCTCAGACGTAAGTAATCCTACTGGAAAGATTATATAGGATTTGGTTTAATCCTTATTTTTTCCACATTTTTATCTTCAACTTTCATCAAACTAAATCAATGAATATGACTAGTATCGAAGCTCTTCTTACCTTAATGGACTTTTTAAAACATCAGCTAAAGCTTGTTATATTTCTAATTTAGAATCTTAACTCCTCTTAATGAAATGTGTTCCTAAATTCTCATCAGATATTTACTTTGAAAGTATTTCTATAGCTTTAGAAATATCTGGGACTAAAAGTGAGAAATTAATTTATTGATATCTTTATAATTTTTTTACCTTTATAATTGTTTTTAGAAATCCTTTGATATAACTATTTTTTGATATTTTTGTAAACGGGTTTTCCTTTTGCCTTGTTAGGTTTAAAGCCTGAGAATCTGTTGATTTAGAAAAGAATAACAGTGGTTATAGCAAATATTTACTGTGTACCAGGTACTTAGGTGAGCAACTCACACACACACACACACACACACACACACACACAAACACACCCTCTCAATTCTTGCAATTATTCCCAGTGGTAGGTATTTTTGTTATCCCATTTTAAAATGAAGAAACTGAAGCTTCTGGGGAGTGTAGCTTCCCCAGTGTTACACAACTAAGTGAAGAAGAGGGGATTTTTTTTTTTTTAACTTATTCTCACCTGGGGATTTTATTTATTTATTATTCAAAGTTGTTGTATATTACAGTAGAATGCATCACAATTCGTAATACACCTATAGAGTACATTTTTTACATATCACTGTTTGTATACAAAGTATATTCACAAGATTTGAACCAGCTCTAAACCAGTGTATCAGCCAGGAATCTTGCAGAAAGGAAATAATGCAGTCTAACTGCTCTTTATTTTTTTAACTCAAAAATAATATAGGTATGTTTCTAAGTCACATAAAGTCCATTTTTTATTGATTTCCTTATTTTCAGGGATCCATTTTTTGAATAGCTTTATGGATGCCTAATTGACATGCAATAAACTATGTATATTTGAAGTGCACAATTAAATTAGTTTGGACATATGTCTTCACATGTGAAACTATCATCACAATCAAGAAAATAAACTTATGCATTATCCAGAGAAGATTCCTTATGTTCTTGGTAATCTTTTCCTCAAACTCTTCTGCTCCCACCTGGTTGCCAGGCAACCACTGTTGTACTTTGTTACTTACTACACATTAGTTTGTATTTTCTAGAATTACATATATATGGTAACATAGTATATATACTCTGTCAGGCTTCTGTTTCTCATGACAGTTATTTGGAGATGAATCCATGTTGCTTGTATCCATAGTTAATTCAAACTTTCGAGAAGAGTTTAATAATAAACATTTGTAATGGTGGGGCACAATTTATGGAAATGACCAGGGATAGTGCAGCTTCCTGGTACTAGTAGGAGTGAGGAGTCTTTTCCATTTGAAGATCTGAGAGTTCCTCAGGAAGTAATTGTTGGGAACCTGGTGATTACTGGAAACTGGGTTCCTGATATGAGCTGTCCTTGGTCCCATCTGGCGTTACCCAGTGGGAGGAAGCCCGGGTACTTCATAGTTCATTATTAATTCTCTGATCTCCAGCTGGTGCTTCCACTCAAGGGGACCCCAAAAGGAAGCTAAGGAGTCATTGATTTAGCCCATATTCAGTTTTCAAGAATACAGAACAAGTTGAAGAAGCGAGAGACTAAAGCTGCAGAATTATACTATGGATATCCAAGAAACTAGTCTTTTTATGGTCTGATCTTGGGATCACCTGTCAGGACTCAGATGATGATGTGCAAAAACATCAGGTGGATGAGTCTTTGGAGACAATGACTAGGAGTCTGCATGTTTAAATAAGAGCCATAAGATAATTTGTATGATTCTATATAGTTTTTTGAGTAGACTGAAAAGGCATATCTGAAGGGCAGATGAAACCACTAATCTAACTTTGGGACTGCCATGTAGTAAAGGGGGTTTATTAATCAGCCAAGGGACACGTGGGGGGAGAGGAGACGGGAGGACGAAAAGATAAAGGGAAGAAGGGGAAAAGGAGGCGGAAAAGGGGAAAAGGGACGGAAAGGCGAAAAAGGGGCAAGTTTCAGCCTGCGTGAGTTTAAATAGCGACTCCGGTGGTCTGAGGGACCCTGTACTCCATAGGCTGCCTGGGGTCAGAAGGGGAACCCGTGTGCTATGATTGGCTCAGTAAGGGACCGGAGGTGTGGCCTGTGCACCCCAATCTAACAATATCAACCAATAGGTTTAAAGGAACTATTACGTAGAAGAGGTATCAGGCTTAAAAAAAAAAAAAAAAAAAATTGCTGGGCCAACAGAGGCCAAGGACAAATGAGTGAAACCTCAGGGTAGGAGTTATCTATTCAGTGCAAGGAAGAACTGTCTTGTAACCTAAACTGTCGATCCATGGATGAGACTGTCTTGGCTGTTTTTGTTGTTGGAGCATTCATGCGGTAAATATTTGATGAGATAATAAATGTAAAATGCTCTGGAAAATGTAAATTTAGGTGATGATAATGATGACAACAATGATGAGGACCAGAGCCAAAATGGTTTATTTGCATTGAAAAACTGAACTGTAAAAATTTAAAGATGTTAATAGTGAAGAAAGGCAGCAACTATAATTATACTGTTGTGCATCTATAATGCATCAGGTACCATGCTAGGTATTTTAATCTGCTTTGTCTAGTTGAATCAGTAGTTGCTCTAGCACATAATGATTAGTATACTTATTCACAAATGAGGAAAGAGAGCCTTAGAGGAATCTTGTGGAAGGGAATAAACACTTAGACATTTCGGTTTCAGAATCTACATTACTATCCCATATGCTACATATAAGTGGGGCAGATTAAATTAGTGAAACTCTCACCTAGAATGACTATAGTGTGATACCACTGTTATTTATTCTAGTTTCTAAACCAGACACACCTAATCAAATCCAGAACAGGTAGCCACTAGTTCATACCATTAGTTCCTACTTGGGATAAAACCTAACCATCATTCTTGCACTGAGTCAATAAATGAGACAAGCCCTCCTGTTATTAAGCTAAATAACTCTTTCCCCATAGTCTGGAGCAGGATTAAGATGCCTCAGGAAGGCTTGGGATCATTATGTTTGATAATATAAAATTCTAAAGTGTAAAATGGAGTGTTCAGAAATCTCTCCTGAGACTTTGGAAGCTTTGAGAATTAGTCTTGCTCTTAAATTTAGTTGACAAACTGTTCTCTTATTATTGCTATTTGAACTTGCTTATTTCTCAAGTCATCAGCCCCTAGGATTAGTTGCCATCTCTGTAGAATGTGGGAACTAGAGATTTTTTTTTTCCTCTTCTGGCTTTTACAACAGTCACTGGAGAGTGCTTAATTTGTATAATAAAAGAGCAACATGAGAGGAAAATGGTCACTGCGTTTAAAGGGCAAGCTCATTTTTCGCCTTGTGCTATGTCAGGAATGAAGGGCTTTTAAATAGTGACAAGTGCTTGCCTCCCTCAATCACAACCCTCACCATTATCACCTTCAGACAAAACGGTGGTGGTGGTGGGGTTACAAACAGAAAGGCAATTGTGAGATATTTCACAAATTGGTTTGAATATTGAAGATTCAATTAGACACATCCTTTGACTTTGTTTGCATAGCTGTTGAAATGTGTGCTCCATGAAGGTCTTTCAGCTATTAAGTGCAAGAAGGAGGGAGAGAAATCCATGTAATGCTTTAAGAGTCTTCACAGTCACAGCTTTCCTATCCAGCCTGTTTCTTTTAAGAGAAAACTCTTTTTACATATAAATAATCATCCTGATGTGTGCCTTCAGGGAACAGACTTGGCTTTGTGTGTTATTTTCTTGAGGATTCATTTTTGGATTCAGACTCCCCACAACTTTGGAATATCTGTCTCATCTGTGTCACCTTGGTATGTGACTGGTGTTTGCTTTTCATTTTTGTAAATATCTTACTACTTCCACTGAGATATAAGCTCTATGAGTGTAAAATCCATCCATTTCATTTTTGTCTTTTGGCAGTGTGTAGCATAGTGCTAAGCAGGGAGTAAGGACTCAAGACCTGGAACTCAGTGGAAGGTGGAGGGAGGGGGTAAGAATATGATTGAGACTCAGAGTAGAAAACAGCTGTGGTTGGGAAGCTGGATGCTGGAGCTGAGGAGGCAAGGCAGGCTAGAAATGAGGTTCTTGGTCTCCAATAGCATCCTTTACCTTGTTTCCCAGCAGTTTTCACTCTTCTTGTTGGTTGTCTTCTCTGGAAATTATGACTAAAACAGAGCTTACCAACACAAGTATGGCAAAGCTAAAGGAAAATGTCGATAATTTGGAAGAGACCTTAACCTTTCTTGAGGAGGAGGATGAAGAGTTTGTTCGTAGTTGAATCTAACCTTAGACTTGAAACTGTGAAACTTGGGATCCAACTTCAGCTAAATTATCACACCTGGTGCCCCTAGTGCCATTAAAACCAACACTCTGCCTCCTCGAGCTCCCTGTGTTTGTAACTTAAATGATACCAACTAGTAAAGAGTGGCTTGAATTGAACCTCCAAAACCTAGCTTCTCTAGCCTTAGGAGAAGACCAATCACCATCAGCTAAATTCTTTACTCTTACTATAATCACTACCTCTCCCAGCATTATTTATATATGCTCAGTTCTCAATATCTGAGGATCAATTCAGCCAACTGTGGACAGAAAATTAACTGTTGATTTGCACTGTGTAGGTAAGTCTTGGATGATGGTGTCTGCATGGAAAATGATTGGCCTTTTAAAAAAAAAGATCTTTTTATCTTGCCCTAAACCACACAGTATAACACCTAGTCACATAGTACTTACATTGTATTAGGGACTATAAGTAATCTCAAAATTTAGAGTATACAGGAGGATGTGCGTAGGTTATGTGCATATTTTATGTAAGGGACTTGAGCATATGAAGATTTTTTATCTGCAGGGGTGCTAGAACCAGTCCCCTTCAGATACTGAAGGGTGGTTTTATTCCTTGGGAAGAAATGAACACATCTCTCTTGGAATTAGTGTGTTGGCAGATACATGACAGCAGTCAAAACATACACTCACTTGACTTGGTCCTTCCATGTGGGAGGGGACCATCTATTGGCCCTCACCAGGAAGACAGCAGTCTTCTCTTCACAATTTCAGATCTTCCAGTGATATTTCTCACTGAAGGCTGAGAATTCAAGGAGGACTAGAACGAGGCTTAACAGTTTAGAGTTCATATAATTGTGTAATGGCTTAGAACTTGGAAAGGATGCCAGGCTGAGGGAAATTTAAACAAACTAACTAAAAGTTCATAAGATCAAGTGGACAAAGGTTGAAACACAGACCATTTTCCTGCAGGCATTAGAAATGAGACATTTGACCTCTGTCATTTCTGAGATTTGTTGCTCCTCAGAAAACATTTGTTAAATGAATAAATGGCTGTATATGAAGCATTGAGAATAAAAGGTTTTGGGGAAGATTGATGTAATTTTAGTCCTAGAGTTATTTAAGATTAGACAGCTCTTTTAATCTTTGTTATATATAAGTGTTTTGCCAAATGACAAAGTTTCTGGGCCTTTAATGTTTTTATCAACTTTCTCTGCATAGTCTCTAGATAACTTTGGAAGCCTATATTATTACTGTCAGTTTCTACCTTCTTATAAGCTTGTATACAAAAACACTAGAGTCTAGTAAAATTATAGCCTCTTTCCAAAGAGTTCTGTAATGACCTGGGATATGTACAAAATGATTTATATGACTGAGTCTCTATGGAAACACATCACATCTCATAAGATATTTTTAAAAACTTTAAGGAAGAGGCATAAGTTGTGAATCCCAAAGCAGCAACATGTCGGGAGTGGAAGGCAATGCTATAAGTTTGCAGCAACTGTAAATTGTGTTTTAGGGATCCCGGTGGAGCAAGTAGGAAATGAAGAGGAAAAGTTAGTGTTAAAAATAAGGGGAAAATCAAATGAAAAAGCAGGTGTGATGTCCCCACTTTCAGGTTTGGCACTTGGAAAAATGAACAAAAATTATTGTGGATATAAAAGAGGCAAAAAATGTCTTGGTAAATGCTACTGTAAATTTTCAGTGAAATAAAGTCAGTAATAGGCATTGGACTATGACTGAAAGGAATTTAAGTTACTCTTGATCAAACTTTGGATAGCCTTCCTGTCGGGGAAACAATAATTGGCCTTGTGTAGGGGATCAAAAGTAATTTTGAATCAATGACTTTTTTTCACTGAAATGAAAGTTTTGGAGATTATATTGAATCCAGAAAACCATGATGATATAATAGATTTTAGAATATTAATGGAATATAAATTCTTCTGCTGCTTGAATATGTTGGTGAGGGTGTACAGTTGCTTAGGCAAGATCTGAATAGGAGTGAATGCTATTCTATTCTTTGTTATTAAAGTTTTCTTTTTTACATTTTACCAACTTGATGGCTGTTTCCTTTTGAAGAATAAAAAATGACTAAGAGGAACCAACACATTGAAGTAGTTAGAGTTAGAGACTGGAACTTTTGTTATGTAAGTTTAATAATAGTCTTCATTTTATCATTGGCTCATGAAGGAATCCAATGTCCCATCTGGTGAACTTAATTATCCCCTCTGGTGTTTTTCCATATTCTATGCTAAATATTAAGCCGTGGTGTTATATCATTGAGTGAAACTGCTAGGCCATAAAAAAATACCATAAGCCTTTCAGAATTGCAATTTCCAAAAGAAAAAGACTTTAATAATAAAAGCATCTAACTGAAAATACTTGGTATTAAGCTGGGGGCAAGAAATGGAAGGGTGACTTCATGAACCTTAAATGTCCCTCTGTGATTTATGCAACATCATTGTGCCTAAGTAAACCCTTCTTTTCACAAGCCATTTTATTGGTTAAGAAAAGATTATTATCTGGAAAGGGCATGTTGAGACATCAATTTCTGTTTCTAGCTTTGTAATTTCACTTTGATGTAACAAATGTCTTGGCAAATGCAATTAAAAAATATAGCAGTTTATATAACTATTGCATCAGTAACCAGATCAATAAATAATTATGTATTCAGAGGTGCAATGAAATATATGATTAAGGTATATGGACTATGGGTTCTACTGACTCAGATCCTTGAAAAATATCAAGGACAATGAAATTGGGTAGGTTACTTCAACAGAAGAGTTAGCTGCTATATCCATTCTTGTTTCTAATAATAATGAAAAGGAGTAAGATTGCCATTTTGTGTTAGCCTTTCAGTAGGCAGTGGGCATGATCTAATCCCCACCAAAGCTTCATAGAAGAACAGAGAGGAAGGAGAAACAAGAGAGACACAGAGGATGTGGGGAAGTGCCACTGTCACTGGTAGTCTTATGTTTTGACAGATGGTTTTGAGATGTCTCTATACTGTTGGTCCACACAGTCCCAAATGAAACCATGGAAGTGGTGGGTTAGTGCAAAGTTTCCAATGAGAGGTTGTGATCCTTTAAAGCTGCATGTGCATATGTATGGACATGTTCAACATAGACACCCTGCAAGAAGAAGACCTATAGCCATTATTAAAAGATCCTTCTTCCTGGAGCATGGATTATGGCAGTACCAGGACTAGAGAAAGGCAAAGAGGAACTTAGGTGCCTTAAGGAAGCACTCATTATGAAGGTTGCAAAAGTGCAGGATCATTGCCTGCATGGATTTGAATGAATGCACCCTTAAGTTCCACACTGTCTCACTTGCCTCATCCTAACCTTGACCTCAAACTGTGGAGCTAAACTATCTTATCATTTACTATCCTTTTGACTTTTGGCATGTTGTAGAAACACTGTTATAGATCCAGAAGGATAGCAGCTTGGGTTATCAGTTACCTGTACTCCCTGTGGCAAGAGAGCTGAGCAGCATATTTTCATGGCAGCCAAAATATTGATTATTTTAAGCCCTGGCTTTCTTTGTTATGTTACACAGGTTGAGTGATGCCTGTCAAAGCCCAAATTCTTCTTGTTTTTAACTGAACTGATCTCTAATTAGCATCAAAATCCTGAAGGAACAGAGTCAATGTCTTCAAAGTCTTAGGGGTTTTCTGAGCCTTTGACAAATTCTAGTGCCTATCTGAACTCTGGAAAGGCAATGAGGCACAGTTGGAGGCTGAGTGCTGATTCTAGAGTAAGCAAACCTTTCTTAATACAAATCTCGCCTTCACCAATTGGGTGAATAATTTTATGTCTAAGCCTTAATATCTTTACCCACAAAGTAGAGACAATAATCTTCACAACAAATTGATAGGCATTCAGAGACTGTTTTAAAAGTGTTGGCTGCTCTACCGTTGTATAGAAAAAAAGCCCAAGAGGTTGCCAGCTATCTGCCAAACATACTGGAAGTAAATAGGAAACATGCTAATTTATCAAGGGTCTCACAGCCTAAGAGGAGAGAGAGTAATTAGTGGATATGGAGATGAAGAAATGGAATCGAAAACTGCTTGGGAGGTAACACCCACAAACCCCAATAACTGACTGGGTGTTGGTATTGTAGGGGAAGAACATATCCAGGATGGCTCCCCGTTTTCTTGCATGAGAAACTTAATGAATGGTGGAGACAGTGAACTAGAACACACAAAAGAGATTTTTGTGGAGAGTAATGAGTTTCATTTGGGTTATTTCCCACCCTTATGAGAATAGAATTGGACTTAAATGATTTGAGATTTTGGAGCATGTTACTAGTCTTTGCTTACTTACCTACATTATTTTCTCTACCAGTGCTCTCCTCCATCTACACCAGGAAAACATTGTCCTCATCCCTTGTATTTCTTTTCCGTGTCTCTGCTCTCACTTGTTCGTCCATCAGGAATATGTAGTAATAATTCTATTTATCTGTCTACTAACTACCTTTCATACCTCTCCTGGCTTGTCATGGAGCATTTCCTATTGAATTGTTATTGCCTTGTCTATAGGACGTAGCAAAATTATTATAGGCCCCCATTCAGGATTTACTACTTATAAGATTCTCTCAGCTTGGAGAAGTTACTTAGACTTTCAAAGCTTTTTCATTTTAAATTCACAAAGTTAGAGAAGTTACCACTAAAGAGAGCTGTAAAGATCTCAAGTGATTTTGCTTAAAGTGACTAATCATGATGCTAAACTATGGTTAACAATTATCAGTACATGTTGATAGAATTAAATTTATTGACCCGCTTCTCTTAGTAAAATCTGACTTACTTTATGGGACTAACAACAGCACTTACCTTGTAGAGTAGTTGTATTTATTGGAGACAGTAAATTATGCAAATTTATGCAAATCACCTAGCGCCTGCCTACCACCTTCCTATTTGCTATTAGTATTTTTTTTTTTTTTTTGGTAACACTTTGAGTTCTACTGTGCCTAACACTAAGTGAATATTTTAAAACCACCTGTTGATTTAATTTCAGCCACCTCCAGTTTTTCTTTAGCTATAATCCATGGAAGAAACCTTGGCAGAGTCTGACTGTAGGAGTCATTTTGATGGAATAAGTACTCCATACTTGTTCAAAGACTTCTGTAATTCTTTTTCTATGGTGTGTTTATTTAGAATAAATTTTGTGTGTATTTAAGATATATAACATATATATTATGCATGTAATATATATGTACATAACATATGGTGACTATAGAGAATCCAAGGAACATATCCATTATTTTACCTATTTTCCTGCCTGTAGCAAGAGCAACTATAATCCACTCATTTAGCAAAAATTCTGAATGCAATGCACTATTATTAACTGTAATTTCCACGTTGTACATTAGATCTTCAGGCTTCCATTATTCTTATTCAAATTCTAAATCTCACAAAGAGTAATGTTCTCTTCCTAGGATAAGTAGGCAGAGGGCTGGCAGGTCTGTTGTTCTTAATACCTATCTTAGGAGCTTTGCGATGTATAACTAATTCATTGCATCCTAGCTGGGTCAATGCAAATAAAGATTGTTTTTATTGCTTGTCCACCCTTGGAAGTAAAATCTGACAGAATACTTACTATAAGGAAAGGTGAGTTCCTCTTCATTTTTCCTATTTTTGATGTAGTGTGATAGACACTTCCAATAATCACACCTGTGATATTTTCAAGGACAATTTAAGAACTCTTAAATGCACTTAATATGGGTGGGTTTTAAAGGATATAGCAAATGCCCAATCTAGGGAACATGTCTCAACCCAAGGGAAGGTAGGACATTAGCCTCTGCTTAGTATACTTAGTCTACAAACTTAGGAATTACACTGAGAGAATCTATTAGCTTACCTTTGTTTAGTTGTTAGAAATAGCTCAGATATTCATTGATAAATGCAAAATGGGGAAGCATTTCAAATTTTATTTGGGTGGGATTTTGAGGTTTTAAGTAAATTTTAACATATTCTTACATCATCTGTTAGTTGATTTAAATTAGGAATATATAATTTATTACTCAAAGTAATTTTCCTATAAGTATGTGTAGTCCTTGGAATTCATAAAATGAAATCTGTGTTCATTCAGCATGTGTTTATGGTGATTTTACTGTTACAAATGCAGTGACAAAGTAATTTTGCTTGATACTTCAAATAACTGAGTTGAATGTTTATACAATTTTTAGCTTATAGAAATTAGTGTTGATTGGGACCTCAGAAGCCTTTTGGGCCCATGACACTAACCTCCACTATAGCATCTCTGATTTCTGTTGATCTGGATTCTCCTTTAATAGTTCTGTTTTAATTGAATATTTATTTTCAAATACTTGGAGGATCACATAAAGTACTAAGATATAGAGCAGAGAGATCTGGAAGTCTGTTTATCCAGTTTTCCCTCCATGGGAACACAGTATCACAGCCAGGATACTAGCATGTATTTAGTCCTAGTTACAGAATATTTCCATCACCACAAGGGTCTCTCATGTAGCCACACCTACTTTCCTCCTACTCTCTCCATCTCCTTAGCCGCCTATGATCACTAATCTGTTATCCATTCCCATAGTTATGTCATTTCAAGAATTTCATTCCTGTAGTGGTTAACAAGGTAGGATAGGCTATTTTTCCCACTGTGCATGATTCTATGGAAGATCATCCTGTTTAATATGTGCATCAGTAGTTTTATTGCTGAGATTATTTTAGGGTCTCTATGTACCATTTTGTTTAACCATTTATCTATTGAGGGATATATATTTATTCTAGTATTGGGCTAAGACAAATAAAGCTATCATAACCATTTTGTGCAAGCTTTGTGTGACATAATTTCTCATTTCTCTAGAATAAACTCTAGGAGTACAATTGCTTAATCTTATGGTAGTTCTATGTTTAGTTTTTTTTTTAATTGCCAGAAGCTTTTCCAGAGTGGTTGGGCCATTTTACATTCTCACTAGAAATGTATGAATGATCCAGTTTCTTCACATGCTTTTCATCATTTGATATTATTAGTAGTAATAGTAGTAGTAGCAGTAGCAGTATTGGGGATTGAACTCGGACACACTTAGCCACTCAGCCACATCCCTAGCCCTATTTTGTATTTTATTTAGAGACAGGGTCCTACTGAGTTACTTAGCACCTCAGTGTTGCTGAGGCTGGCTTTGAACTCGAAATCCTCCTGCCTCAGTCTCCTAAGCTGCTGGGATTATAGGCGTACGCCACAGTGGCCCAGCTATTATTTTTTTTATGTTGGTTATTGACAAATGTGCAGTGATATCTTATAGCTTGAATTTGCATTTCCTAATAGCTAATGATGCTAACCAGATTTTCATGGGTTTATTCACCTCTTTTTGGTGAAATATTATATCTTTCATCTATGTTCTAATTGGATTCTTTGCTTTTTAAATATTGTTTTGAGAGTTCATTATTATATATTCCAGATACTAGTGTTTTGTCACATATGTGGTTCACAAATATTTTTCCTACTTGTACACAAGTACAAGCTGGTCTTATTATCCACCTGCCAGAATATTTCCCAGATCTTGAATCTGATGAAGTCTAATTTATTGATTCTTCCCTTTATGGATAATGCCTATGGTATCTTATCTAAGAACTCTCTCTACCTAGTTCTAAATCTCGGGATTTAAGAGTTCTGCTTTTTTAATAGAAGGTCTTACATATAACTCATGGTTCATTTGTAGTAATTTTGTTGTATAAGGTAAAAAACTGAGGTTGAAATGCCCTCTTTTTTCCCTGTGGTTGCCCAACTGCTACAGCTCCATTTATTGAAAAGTTAAACTTTACTCCATTGAAATACTTCTGCACCCTTGTCAAATGTCAGTTGGGCATATTTATGTAGGTCTAGTTTGTGGGTTTTTTTTTTTTTTTTTTTTTTTTTTTTTTGTACTCAGGCCTGAACCCAGGGGCACTCAACCATGAGCTACATCCCAAGCCCTTTTTTGTATTTTATTTAGAGACAAGGTCTCACTAAGTTGCTTAGGGCTTCGCTAGGTTGCTGAGGCTGGCTTTGAACTCTCGATTCTCTTGCCTCAGCCTCTGGAGCCACTGGGGTTATAGGTGTGTAGCATGGTGCCCAGCCAGGTGTGAGTCTAATTTTATATTCTGTATTGTTTCATTGAGCTATGTGTTTGTCCATCTGCTAATTACACCTGTTCTAATTCTTTGCCATTATATATCATTTATAGAACCATCTTGTATATTTCTATAAAATAATACTGGAATTTTGATAGAAGTTGCATCAAGCCTATATATAAATTTGGGGAGAATTGGTATCTTTATTCTTTTGAACCATTCGATCCATGAACATGCCTTTCCATTTATATAGACCTTCTTTGTATAACTTTCTGTATAATAGTCTTATACATGTTTTATTCAGTTTTCACCTAAGAATTTTATTTTTGAGCAATTGTAAATGGTATTTTATTTCTAATGTTCTGTGCTTGCAGGTATTACTAGTGTATAGAAATACGTTTTATTCCTCCATTTCCTTTTCTTGCCTATTGCACTAGTTAGAACTTCTAGGGGACATGATGGCCTTTTTCTTGATTTTACGCGGAAGACATTCAGTCATTTCTTTTGATGTATAATGGTAGTGTTAGTTTGTTTGCATATGTAGTTTATTGAGTTGAGGAAATTCCCTTCTGTTTCGTCACCACTTTGGTTTCTATCATGAATAATTTTAAATTTTATCAAATGTGTTTTCTCCATTGATATAATTATGTGATTTTTTTCATATTATTTAGCTTGATAATATGGTGGGTTACATTGATGGATTTTCAAATATTAAAATTAGGAACAAGCACCACTTGGTTGTGATGTATTGTTTTTTGGCACATGATTATACTTCAGATATGGAATGTCCCCCAGAAACTCACGTATTGACAGCTTGGTCCCCAACTAGTGTCGCTACTGGGAGGTGGTGGAAACTTTAAGAAGTGGGACTTAGTTGGGAGAGTACAAGCTTTTGAAGGGTATATTTTGGGCCATCCCTCTCTTTCTCTGCCTTCTCTGCACCCTGAGCTGAGCCACTTTGCTCTACCACATGTTCCCTACCATGATGTTCTGCCTCACTGCAGACCCAGAAACAATGGAGCCAGTTGATCATGGACTGGTGATCATGCAATGAAACCACTAAAACCGTGAGCCAGAACAAATCTTTCTGCCTCTGAGATCTTTTTCTCAGGTATTTTGTCATAGTGAGAGAAAACAGACCAGTATATACATGCATACATGTTGGCTGAATTAAACATGCTAATATTTTAAGCAAATTTTGTATCTATCTTCATGGGATTTATCGTTTTTTTTTTTTTTTTTTTTTTTTTTACTTTTTTTTTTGTTACTGTTTTTCTGTGGTTTTAATACTAAGATAATGCAAATTCCATAAAACAAATTGGGAAATGTTCCCTTCTCCTCCTCCTCCTCCTCCTTTTTTTTTAATTACATAGAATTGGCATTGATTATTTTAATAGTTGGTAAACTCGTCCATTGAACAATGTAGGCCTAAAAATTTCTGTTTGAGAGTCTTTTAATTGTAAACTGTACATTTTGAATATTTTAGGCTTTTCAAATGATTTATTTCATATTGAGTTGTAGTGATTTGTGTTTAGATAAATTGGTTTATTTCTTTTTAACTGTCAAATTTATATGTAGAATTTTTGATAGTATTTCCCATTATCATTTTTTATACATTTTTTATTTTAACTTTTTATACATGTTTACAGAGTACATTTCATTTCATATTACATATAAAGAGCACAATTTCTCAAGTTCCTGGTTTTATATAAGGTATTTTTACAACAATGTGTCTTCATACATGTATTTAGGGTAGTTATGAATAACACAGTCTGCATTATTCCTATCCCCTTGCCCCCTCCCCCGCTTTGTTCTATTTAAAGTTTTTTCATTCCTCTCATCCCCACTCCCTTGCCTTTATAAGTTAGTATCTTCATATCAAAGAGATCATTCGACCTTTGGTTTTTTGGGATTGGCTAACTTCACTTAGCATTATTTTCTCCAATTCCATCAATTACTTGCAAATGCCATGTTATTATTATTTTTTTTAGTGCTGAGTAGTGTTCCATTGTGTTTATATACCAAAGATTCCCTATCCATTCATCCACTGATAGGCATTGGGGTTGGTTCCACAGTCTAGCTATTGTAGATTGTGCTGCTATAACATTGATGTGGCTGTGTCCCTGTAGTAAGATGTTTTTAAGTCCTTTGGGAATAGACCAAGGAGTGGGATAGCTGGGTCAAATGGTGGTTCCATTCCAAGTTTTCCTAGGAATCTCCATACTATTTTCCAGATTGGCTTCACCAATTTGCAGTTCCACCAGCAATGTAAGAGTGTGCCTTTCCCCCCACATCCTCGCCAGCATTTATTGTTGTTTGTTTTTTTGATAGCTGCCATTCTGACTGGAGTAAGATGAAATCTTAGAGTAGTTTTGATTTGCATTTCTCTAATTGCTAGAGATGTTGAACATTTTTTCATATATTTGTTGATTGTTTGCATATCATCTTCTGAGAAGTGTCTGTTTAGTTCCTTAGCCCATTTATTAATTGGAGTATTTGGGGTTTTTTTTGGTGTTAAGGCTTTTGAGAGCTTTATAAATCCTTGAGGTTAGTGTTCTATCAGATGTGCTTGTGGTAAAGATTTGCTCCTATTCTGTAGGTTCTCTATTCACCTCACTGATTGTTTCTTTTGCTGAGAAGAAGCTTTTTAGTTTGAATCTGTCCCATTTATTGATTCTTTGTTTTAGTTCTTGGGCTATAGGGGTCTTATTGAGGAAGTTGGTGCCTAAGCCATCATGATGGAGATTTGGGCCTACTTTTCCTTCTGTTAGGTGCAAGGTCTCTGGTTTAATTCCTAGATCCTTGATCCACTTTAAGTTTTGTGCATGGTGAAAGAAAGAGATTTAATTTCATTTTATTACATGAGGATTTCCAGTTTTCCCAACACCATTTGTTGAAGAGGCTGTATTTTCTCTAGTGAATGTTTTTGGCACCTTTGTTTAATATAAGATAACTGTAGGTGTGTGGGTTCATCTCTGTGTCTTCTATTCTGTACCATTGGTCAACTGGTCTATTTTGGCGCCAATACCATGCTGTTTTTGTTACTATTGCTTTGTAGTATAATTTAAGGTCTGGAATAGTAATGCCACCAGCTTCATTCTTCCTGCCAAGAATTGCTTTGGCTATTCTGGGTCTCTTATTTTTCCAGATGAATTTCATGATTGCTTTTTCTATTTCTATGAGGAATGATATTGGGATTTTGATTGGTATTGCATTGAATCTGTTTAGTGCTTTTGGGAGAATGGTCATTTTGACAATATTATTTCTGCCTATCCATGAACAAGTTAGATCTTTGCATCTTCTAAGATCTTCATTAATTTCCTTCTTTAGCGTGTTGTAGTTTTCATTGTAGAGGTCTTTCACTTCTTTTGTTAAGTCGATTCCCAAATATTTTATTTTATTTTGAGGCTATAGTAAATGGGGTGGATTTCCTAGTTTCTCTTTCTGAGGATTTGTCACTGATGTACAGAAATGCCTTTGATTTATGGGTATTGATTTTATATTCAGCTGCTTTGCTGAATTCATTTATTAAATTTAGAAGACTTCTGGTGGAATTTTTTGGATCTTCTATGTATAGAATCATATCATCTGCAAATAGTGATAATTTGAGTTCTTCTTTTCCTATCCGTATCCCTTTAATTTCTTTCATCTGTCTAATTGCTCTTGCTAGGGCTTCAAGAACTATGTTAAATAGGAGTGGTGAAAGAGGGCATTCCTGTCTTGTTCCTGCTTTTAGAGGGAATGCTTTCAATTTTTCTCCATTTAGGATAATGTTGGCCTGGGGCTTAGCATAGATGGCCTTTACGATGTTGAGGTATGTTCCTGTTATCCCTATTTTTTCTAGCATTTTGAACATGAAGGGATGTTGTATTTTGTCAAATGCTTTCTCTGCATCTATTGAGATGATCATATGATTTTTATCTTTGAACCTGTTGATATGATGAATTATATTTATTGATTTTCTTATATTGAACCAACCTTGCATCCCTGGAATGAAGCCCACTTGATCGTGGTGTACTATCTTTTTGATGTGTTTTTGTATTTGATTTGCCAGAATTTTATTTAGAACTTTTGCATCTATATTCATTAGAGATATTGGTCTAAAGTTTTCTTTCTTTGATTTATCTCTGTCTGGTTTTGGAATCAGGGAGATATTGGCCTCGTAGAATGAGTCTGAGAGTGTTCCCTCTTTTTCTATTTCATGAAATAGTTTGAGAAGTGTTGGTGTTAGTTCTTCTTTAAATGTCTTGTAGAACTCAGCTGTGTATCCATCTGGTCCTGGGCTTTTCTTGGTAAGTTTTTTATGGCATCCTCTATTTCTTTGATTGTAATTGATCTATTTAAATTGTGTATATCATCCTGATTTAGTTTGGGCATATCATATGTTTCTAGAAATTTGTCAATTCCTTCGTTATTATCTGTTTTATTGGAGTATACATTTTCAAAATAATTTCTAATTATCTTCTGTATTTCTATAGTGTCCATCATGATATTTCCTTTTTCATCGTAGATATTGGTAATTTGTGTTTTCTCTCTTTTTTTTCTTAGTTAGCATAGCTAATGGTTTATCAATTTTATTTATTTTTTCAAAGAACCAATTTTTTGTTCTGTCGATTTTTTCAATTGTATTTTTAGTTTCAATTTCATTAATTTCAGCTCTGATTTTAATTAATTCCTGTCTTCTACTTCTTTTGGGGTTGATTTGTTCTTTTTCTAGGGCTTTGAGATGTAATGTTAGTTAATTTATTTGTTGTCTTTTTCTTTTTTGAAGGAATGAGCTCTATGCAATGAACTTTCCTCTTAGTACTGCCTTCATAGTGTCCCAGAGATTTTGGTATGTTGTATCGTTGTTCTCATTTACCTCTATGAATTTCTTAATCTCCTTCTTGATGTCTTCTGTAACCCATTGATCATTCAATAGCATATTATTTAGTCTCAAGGTGTTAGAGTAGCTTTTCTTTCTTTTTTTTTTATCATTCATTTCTAATTTCATTCCATTATGATCTGATAGAATGCAGGGTACGATCTCTACTTTTTTATATTTGCTTAGAGTTGCTTTGTGGCATAATATATGATCTATTTTAGAGAAGGATCCATGTGCTGCTGAGAAGAAAGTGTATTGGCTCATTGGATGATACACTCTATATATGTCAGTTAAGTCTAAGTTATTAATTGTATTATTGAGTTCTATAGTTTCTTTGTTTTAACTTTTGTTTGGAAGATCTATCCAATGGTGAAAGAGGTGTGTTAAAATCACCTAGAATTATGATATTGTGGTCTATTTGATTCTTGAACTTGAGAAGAGTTTTTGATTGATGAATGTATATGCTCCATTATTTGGGGAATATATATTTATAACAGTTATATCTTGTTGATCTATGGTTCCCTTAAGCAGTATGAAATGTCCATCTTTGTCTCTTTTGATTAACTTTGGCTTGAAATCTAATTTATTTGATATGAGGATAGAGACGCCCTGCTTGTTTACAATGACCATGTGAGTGATATATTTTTCCCATCCTTTCACCTTCAGTCTGTGGGCATCTTTTCCTATGAGATGTGTCTCTTGAAGGCAACATATTGTTGGGTCTGTTGTTTTAATCCAGTCTATTAGCCTATGTCTTTTAATTGGTGAGTTTAGGCCATTAACATTCAGGGTTATTATTGAAACATAATTTGTATTACCATTTTTATTTTTTTATTTGTTATTTTTGGTATTTAGCTTGACTTGGTTTCTCCATTGGTTGGTTTGTTTCTTTATTGTAGTTCTTCCCTTTGCATATTTTCATTATTATTTTTCATTTCCTCCTCCTGGAATATTTTACCAAGAATATTTTGTAGAGCAGGCTTTCTTATTGTAAATACTTTTAGCTTTTGTTTATCGTGGAAGATTTTTATTTCATCCTCAAATCTAAAGCTTAATTCTTGGTTGGCATCCCTTATCTTTTAGAGCCTGGTATATGTTCCAGGCTCTCCTGGCTTTGAGGGTCTGGGTTGAAAAATCTGCTGAGATGCAAATTGGTTTTCTCTTGTAGGTCATCTGACTCTTCTCTCTTACAGCCTTTAAAATTCTATTTTTATTTTGTATGCTAGGCATTTTCATTATAATGTGCCTTGGTGTGGGTCTGTTGTAATTTTGTACATTTGGCGTCCTGTAAGCCTCTTGTATTTGATTTTCAAATTCATTCTTCCTGTTTGGGAAATTTTCTAATATTATTTTATTGAAGAGATTGTGCATTCCTTTGGATTGAAACTCTGCACCTTCCTCTATTCCAATAAATCTTCAATTTGGTCTTTTGATGGTATCCCATAATTCTTGGATATTCTGTTTATGGTTTTTTACCATCTTCACTGTGAGGTCAACTTGATTTTCAAGATTATATATTTTGTCCTCATTGTCTGAGGTCCTATCTTCCAAGTGGTCCAATCTGTTGGTGATGCTTTCTATTGAATTTTTTAAGTGGGTTACTGTTTCTTTCATTGCAAGAATTTCTGTTTTTTTTTTTTTTTTTTTTCAAACTCTCTATCTCTTTCTTGAAGTAATCTTTTGCTACCTGGATCTGTTCTCTTATCTCTTTGTTGGTGTGATCAGTTGTTGCCTGTATTTGATCTCTTATCTCTTTGTTGGAGAGATCTGTTTTTGCCTGTATCTGTTCACTTAGGTTGTTTTTCAAATCTCTTATCATTTTAATTATATATATCCGGAACTCCTTGTCTGACATTTCACCAACTATGCTTTCTATGGCTTTTATTGTTGTAGTATCTTGGTTTGTTTGAGGCATTTTCCTCCCTTGTTTTTTCATGATGCCTATGTATTTCCCTCTCTTGCAAGGTAAGCCTGTTCTTTTATCTTATAAGGTCCCTATGGGTTACCCAAAACCTCACTTTTTAGGGAACTATCATTATTAGAGCTTTCAGTGTACCAAATATATATCTGTATATCAGTTAGTTTCTATTTTTATATTACAGTTTTGTCACTATGGCTCCTTAGTAAGTGGTCTGAGCTAGTATGGATGCAGTTGGGTGGGGCTTGTTCCCCTGCTGTCCTAAGCAGGAATGGCCTTCCCGAGGTGGATGGGCAGAGGTGGAAATCCTGCTGTCGTGCCCTGCTGGACCTTACCTTGGGAGGTCCAGCTTGGAATTCCTGCCAGCAGGCCAACTGTGTACCCATGCCGGCAGGCCGAACTGGGAGCTCTCGCCTGCAGACCCAGCTAGGAGCTCCCGATGGCTGGCTGAATTGGGAAGTCAAGCTGGCAAGCCAAATTAGGGACTCATGCAGGCAGGCCCACTGGGAACCCTTGCTAGCAGGCTGAAGTGGGAGCTCCCACCAGCAGGTTGAACCTGGAACTCAGGCTGGTAGTCTGAACTGAGAGCTCCCACCCTCAGGCCAAATTGGGAACATAAGCTGGGAGTCTGAACTGGGAGGACTCCTCACAGGCTGCAGGGCCTGCAGGCCTGGGATCCCCTGTGGACAGGCTGAACTGTGAGTTCCACCAGCAGTCCACAGGGCTGGAAGGCTGAACGGAGAACCCAAGCCAGCAGGCCAAACTGGGAACTTAAGCCAACCACTGAACTTGGAACTCCGCCCACAGGTCGCAGGGCCAGTAGGCTGAACTGGGAACTGGCAGTCTGAACTGGGAATTCTGTCTGCAGGTCTCAGGGCCCACAGGCCAAACTGGAATCTCACATGGGCAGGCCGAACTGGGAATTTAAGCCAGCAGCTGAACTGGGAACTCTGCCCACAGGTCACAGGGCCCGCAGGCCCAACTGGGACCTCCCATTATCTTTTTAAGGTCTGTACCACAGGGTCTATAATGGTTTCCAAGCATTTGGTGATTGTGATGTTATTTTCTGTTATTTGTAGTTAGTTCCAATTTTGTAAAGAACACACTCTGTATGGTTTCAATTGTTTTAGATTTTTTGAAACTTTTGGTACAGTATATGATCTACCATGTGAAATATTCCATGTGTACTTGAAAAGAATGTATATTCTGCTGTCTTTGGGTGGCTTGTTGTGTATTTTTTGATTAGTTTCTGTGGGTTAATCATATTGTTGATAATTATCTGTGTAATTTTTCTACCAATTAGAAGGCTGTTGAAGTTTTTTACTATAATTGTGGATTTGCATATTCCTTCTTCCAATTCTATTAGGTTTTGCTTTACCTATTTTCAGCTCTTTTGTTTTGACTCAGAAACATTTAGGATGCTATGTTGTCTTGTTAAATTGACACTTCATATTTTATAATGTCTTTTCTGTCTCTAATCTTTGCTCTGAAGTCTATTTTATCTATTAATACACAATCCCTGTCTTTTGATACATTTTTGCATATTTTATATTTTTAAAGGCACCTCTTTACTTCCAACATGTCTAATAGTTATATTTGAAGTGAAATTTTTTAGACAGTATGTAAATAGTTTTTTTACCTCAAATTTGTTCTGCCAGCGTCTATATTGGTACAGCTGTCATTTACATTTAAGGTGATTATTGATATGTTAAGGTTTAAGTCTGCCGTTTGTCAGTGCTTTATTTGTCTACACCTATTGACATTCCTTGGTGGTTGTCATCTTCAGCTCTAAGACCAGGAATAAGTGAGGCAAGAGCAAAACCCAAGGAATTCACCACAGTGTGTTTCCTTGGGTTCTCTAATTTTAACTCAGTCTTTTTTCTTTGACATGGAGTCTTATGTTTGCTTATATATATTGTCCAGGTTTTTTATTTTACTACACAGAAGGTAAAAGGAAAGGTACATTTATTTTATTTCTCAGAAGTGAAGTATGTATTTTAATATAGAGGAAACTCTCTGCTTCACCAAATAATTTCATTTTTAATATCTCTAAATTCAGGGAAGCATTCTTTGCCTGATGATATTCCATCTACTCAACTCCATGTTTGTTCTTTTACTGATGCCAGCTTCCCAATGTACACACACACATACACCTTTCTTCAGTTGTTCAAAATACATTGTATGACAAATTTCTTACACCAGGAATAGATTCAAATTAAAACTAGTTCTTTCTATATTATTTTGAGTTGTGTCTATAGTTCATTCCAACAGGCTTATGTTTTCTTGAATTACATTGGTGGTGTTTATTTTTTTTTTCATTTGATTTTGTTGAGCACCTACAATGTGTCAATACCTAGAACGTTCAACAACTTACCTGGAAGGTGTTTGTTCATCCATTTAAGAAATACTTATTAAACATTCAAGGAGAAATGTCAAGTGGGCAGTTGAGTCTAAAAATATTGAATTCAAGTTAGAGTTCAGGAAAAGTTAGTTAACAAAGGCAACATAGTATCTTTAACCATGGTTTAATATAAAATTACTGAAGGACTTAAGGTATATAGAATAATTGCAAGGTCCTGGAACTGATTTACCATGGCCATAGCAATAAAGAAACAGGAATAATTAAAAGGCACCCAATATCTGCTTCGATGTTGTTTCTAGTCTGAAAGTAAGAAGACTAGATCTCATCTTATTTGTCCAGATGAAGAACATTTATGCTATAAAAGTGTTAATCTAAATTTCTTTGTCACAAATGGTAAGTTCTGTTCCATGCTACTGTAAGAGACATGAAACTTCAGCACATCATCCTTATTTTTGAGGCCTCTTGACTGTTCTGTTGCCATTGTCTATATTTTCTTCTCTTTTTCATAGTTAGCTCCAAACTAAACTAAGAAACATAGAGAGTAGTTTAGGTAGTCAATACTAGAAAGTCCTTAGTTCCCAGAAAGTAGAGCTTATGATGGGAAGTGTTACAAAATGTATTAAGAGTGTTATGGGGAGAGGTCAGGTGAGGGGATTATCACAGGAGCTGTGTGTTAGAAAACTGCTGAAACATAGTTAACTTAGCTGGGAACACCGTGTTAGTGAAATAAAAGGGTTTATTGGGGTGCCACGTGGTCAAGGGTAGGGAAAGGAAGGGAAGGGGGGTAGGGAAGGGATAGGGACAGGCAGGAACCGAGAGAGGCAGGACCAGAGAGCAGGAACAAAGGGCGGCAGGAACAGGGGAGAGCTCAGTCCGGGGCTGGCTTAAATAGAGTAGGGGCCATAAAACCCCCTTGGAGTGAGTCCTTGTCCTATAGGCCAGCAGAGGTCAGGGGGTGGGTAGGGGTAGTGGACAAGGGACTTGCTGGTCAGGTTTTTTGGTCACGCTGAGGATCCTGGGAGCTGTAGTTTTTCACAAGGCCCCTAGGGAGGTGTGGCCTTCTGCCTGGAATCCAACACTGTGGACCATCAGTTGTACCACAGAGTTAGTCCCACCATGAGGCAAGGAGTACTAGTCTTTTACCCCCTGTTGATCAACTTTTAGTAACTAGCAGAACTCTATAAGGGACTTAATGCCCTGGGAAAGAGAGCTCCCAGTCATCCAGGAAAAAGTACCTGGAGAATGGGGGCATTTGTTAATTGTCAGCAGCAACCTCATAGTGTCCAGCGGATGAGAGCACTCCTTCATTGAAGGGCATCTGGACACAGTACCAGTGAATCTCCTTTATTGGACTCCTTGCATTGATCAGATCTTCTTGATGAACTTCAGTCCATCTATAGCTTCTTTGGGAATCTGACTGGTCACATTTCTGAGAAAACTTTGAACAGAGTTATTGATATTGACTACCACTTCCACCTCTTTATGGAATCTGTCATCTGGCATGGACCAATCTGTAGGACTACTAATACAGAAGAATAAACCTAATATAAAGTTAGTTCTTGCTTTTGGATTCACTCAAAATTAACAGCCTTTTTCTGTCACCTAATAAACTCATTCAGAGCAGTATTTCCATATGTAGAATATCTCCAAAAACTGAAAAGGCCTTCCAAATGTCATTCTTCCCTTTATAATGCTAGGTGGCACAAGGTTTATTAATGCACCCTGCACCTTGGAGATGATATGCTGGTAGGCGTCAAAACTCGAGATTCCTAAGAACTTGCCCAATTATATTGAACTGCTGAAACTGTAGGTTTTCCCAGCCTCTCAGGAGTTATGTCTACCAAGGCATCCAGCATACTTGCTCTTCTGTTACAGTCTCCAGAAAGTAGGCCAATGTACTATTCTGCAGATTATCTAGATCAGCACTATGAAATAAAATTGTGATGCAGGCCACATGCATAACTTGAAAATTTCTAGTAACCACAGCATAAATGGAGAGGTGAAATGAATGTTTTTGTTATCTCAGATTATCCAAAATATTATCATTTTAACATGCTGTCAATATAAAAAAATGATTAAAGTTTTTAAAAGAAGCTTGTCTATGACAGAAGTCATAACACTTTTTTCCCCTTGACCCAGGTACAAGCCTGGAAAACGTGACTCAGTCACTTCTGTGCAGAAGAGTCAAAACAGAGTGGATATGGCTGCTACTGCTCTCTTACAGGGAGAAACTGACAAAGGATTGGAGAGAAGATCTAGAGTCAGTGGTAGAAATTTCCTCTGCTAGGTTCTGGGCTAAAACATATGCTTCTCACATCATACTCCAATATCTTGCTGCTCCATCAGCATCTGATGTCATATAGGTTACCAGAGTGCTACATACAATTTCACCAGCTTCTGTCCCGCTTAAGAATTCATAGAAAAAGCACAACAACGAATGTTACAGGAGATTATCCTGACCCTGTTTAACTGACACAGACATATACAGTCATGACATATTGGTTCTTCCCAAGACATAAATTTATAACTGTAATCATTTACAGCAGGGCTATAAAAGACATCAGAAATTACCCATCGTAATCCTCTCATTTTTCAGATGACCTCCCAGGTAAGCCTTGGAAATCTTGGGATTGGCAACTTCTTTTATGTTTCTTGTTCAGTAGTTGCCTCTGTTTGCTCAGCATTTATTTTTATGTTTAACAAAAGGATGTGGATTATATTATGTTATAATTGAAAGCCACCAGCATAGGCAGCCTAAATCCAATTCCTCTTCATTTCAGTCAAATTTCACATTCCATTACAACAGAATTAATTTGATGGCCAAATCCGGTATGTTACTGCTTTCCAGCTAGATTTGCTTCCAATTTAACATTCTAACTATGCTTGTAAAATAGACAATAAAACAATCTTTTCTGATTTGGGAAATACTCTTTATTTTTCATTTCTCTCTGCTCCACTGTAACATTTTAGCTGTTTTATGGAACAATCACTTTCCTCATCTAATTACTGCAATTCCCTGGTAGATGGCCTCCCTTGCCCTGCAATAGCAAAATTATCATAAACACACAATGCCATTGCCAGCATCTCATCTTGCACATGCGTCAGTGAGCAGACTGAGGTTTTCCCCTCTCTAAATTATGCTCTCGCTAAATTGGCAATTTTCCTGTGAACCCATCCGGCCTTTTTCTGACATTCCAACCAATTCTCAAGAAAGTTAATCTTGCCTCATAGGTACTCTTCTGGTGTGTGTGCATGCCATTGAAAACTGAGGCTGAACTCTCCTCATGGAATGTTAAGATACCAGACTCTTTCAACATGGAAGGGTTGAGGGCAGCTCTAAAAATCACAAGGACAGTAGCACCCAGTTCACAGAAGATCCCACTGAAAATTATACAGCCGCCAAACACTTCAACTTTGTTAGGCTATCAAATGAAAACTTGTTTTAAAAATCAATACTGAAAAGTTTAGTATCTGGATTTGTTTTCAGAATTGAAGAGTAAGGCATCAATTCCAAAAAAAGATCAGAACCTCAGAAGGTCTCAGGATCAAGCCAAGGCCAAGATGCTCTGAATAGAGGACTCCAGGGAAGCCAGATGATTTCCTAAAACCTACACATCCTTCCAGTCAAACGCTGTCATCAAGACACTTATGAACAACTCTTAACTCTTGGGCTGATTTCAGAGAGCAACTTGCTTAAGAAATTGGGGTTCCAGAATAAATGAGTGTGCTCACTTTAGTACAATATATACTAAAAATGAAACGATACACAGAAGATTAACATGGCCCCTGTGCAAGGATGACTTGCAAATTTGTGAAGCATTCATAGTTTTTCTCTGATATGTGGATGTTGATCCATAATGCGGGGCCAGGGGGAAGAATGGAGGAGTGAGGGGGAGAGTGAGGGGAGGGGAGGAGGCATGGAGGTAGGAAAGATGGTGGAATGAGAGGGACATCATTATCCTAGGTACACGTATGATTGCAGGAATGGTGTGACTCTACATCATGTATGATCAGAGAAATGAAAAATTATGCTCCATTTGTGTACAATGAATCAAAATGCATTCTGCTGTCATGTATAAAAAAAGAGAATAAAAGAGAATCTGATAAATTCTTAGAACAAAGAAAAGACTAGTGATAAGCTCTCTGGGATGAGAGTTCACGGCAGGTGAGCCACCCAGATGTTAACAACCTCACTAGTAAACGTCTTATTTCTCTGGAGCTAGAACAAGATGGAAACGAGCAAATTCTGCATATTTGCTGTCTTCAGTTGGGTAACAAATCTCTTTCACTCTTCCTGGGGATGTACCTTTTTGCTGGGACTATAAGCTGAGCCTTCTGTAGATGATAAGCAGGACTTCAGGAAGCAGAGACACAGCCTGGCTCTAGAGCTTAGTGGACCTTGGGGACAATGAAAATAAACATTAGGATACCATTTTTACGTACTATGGTTATGATTAATTCAGGCAAAAATGATCAGTGGATATTAAAGCCTTCAAATACTTGATGACAAACATCGTCTCAGAGAATCTCCTCACACATTAATTATTAATTACAACAGGAAAATTGGTAATTTTCCAGTAGAAAAACCTGGCTGACAACCATTTTACCAAGTGGCCAAAATCCACTTAAGCCAGAAATGGCATAAATCAACAGGAGATGCCTCCTAAGACACAATCCTGTATTACTGCTAAAGTTGTAAGTTGAATCTAATCACAATGAAACACCACACAAACCTAAATTAAGTGATACTCCTTTTGAGTAACAGTCCTGTACTCCTGAGCAATGGATTGAATAATAACAGGGATGGAGAAAAAGTAGGCTGACTCAGGAAATACTCATTTTAGAAAGTACATCTCCTAAAGAATTCTGTATGTAACATATTCCAGCATTTCTGGGGGTGAAGGGAAGGTAACAAGTTCAGAAGGTTGTTTATGCCTTTAATTTGTATCCAAAGATGATCCAGAAATGTTGGTTCTCTCTGGAGAAATGGGGCAAGGAAGTGAGTTGGGAGATAGAACTGTTTTTTTTTTTTTTTTCACTTCAATATTATATCTTAATTTAAAAAATTATTTAAATGTATTTTCTATTTAAAGTTATTTTTTAAATTTTATTTTAAAATGTGATTTTCAATCATCAAATGCAGGAAACTGGACTCTAAAAAATAGGCACTATGTTATTTCATTCACTTAAATTTCAGAACTAAGCAAAACTCATCCATGGTATTGGTGTTAGACATTAGGCTCTGGATTAGCTTCCTACTGAGGTGAGAAAAGTATTGGAAGGAGCACAGGGGAATAACATTCTTTTTTATTTCCTTAGATAAAATTGACTGTTTTTGCGTGTTGTGGGTTAAATGTGTTTTCAGTTTGCCAGATAAGAAATCAAGTCATGGGGAACGAATGACTACTTGAAAATAAACTTCTACAACCTATTTGTATATATATTTGAATTTGTGAGTATATATGTCTTTGGTGAAAACACACACAACATGGTCAGAGGGAATTTTAAAACCTGATGGGATTTTCTAAGAACATATTTTACAATGAATTCTTTAAATTTTTCTTTATGAATGTCTCTAGTAAAAGGGAAAAAAAAAAAATCCTTTTACTAAAAAAGGATGAAAATGTTTTCTATAGAGCGCTTGCCCATCTGCATCAGAAGCATTTTATTTCCCAGCTGCTATTAGTTTATATTGAATGCATATTCAGATGGGTTTCCACATACTCAGTCATCTCTTTTTTCTTTAATGCACATTTGAGCCATGTTTGAAACAGGATTAGTTTTCAGCTTAACTGAGTACTATGTTTTGATAAATTCAAGTGAATGGCTAATTCAAGTATATTCAATATGCATTATTTACAATACTGCAATAATTATTTGAATCTTTTTAGATCTGTTTTCTTTTTATTCTTTACATATTGCATGGTGAATACAAATAATTTTGATAGGGGTTCAGATTATTGATTTTCAAGGTATTTGTATTGAACTGAAATTAATAGTTTTCATTAGCTTTTATATTTTGAGCATCTCCTGAACTATTAAGAATTATTTGTAAGTTTGTTGTAACCTTATAAAAATCATGGTGAAGGAGGCATGAATATCCTTGATTTTAAACTGAGTTCTTCAGGAAATTTGTTGTAGTGAGAGAAATAAGGATGTAAGTAAATAATATTGATGTTCATGATGTCTTACCCTGCTCCTTCTAAGGAACATTTGATTTTTGGTTTTTTGGTTCATGAAGCTTATTGAAATTATTGGTGAGAGGGAGAATTGAGATGAACCAAGGCAGATTTTATTGATTTCTAATGGAATGTAAATGATATTAAGGTAGAACAGAAGAAAAGAAGCCTAAAATGAGGAAGAGTTGAGAGAGGCATATAAAATAGAGGAAATTTGCTAAAGTTTTAAGGAGGAAAGGAGAGAAACAGTTTGTATTTGGGGATAACCACTGTCACAACCTTATAAAATCCTTGAATACTATATTAATTTGCGAGTACTCCTGTAACCAATTACCACAAGCTTGGTGGTACAAAACGATGGAAATCCGTCGTATGATGTGGAAGCCCACAATCTAAAGTCATTATCATTGAGTTAAAGTCCAGGTGTTAACAGGGCTGCAGTTCCTTCCAGAAGCTCTAGGAGAATACCTGCTTCCTTACCTTTTCCAACTGGCAGAGCTGCCTGCGTTCCTTCCCTCATGGCCATGTCTGTCTTCAAAGCCAGCAATGGTTGGCCCAGCTTCGTGGTGTGTCCCTCTGACACTGGCTCTTCTGCCTCCCTCCTGTACTAGGAACCTTGCCTTCACACTGCTCACCCATCTTCATAATCCAGGACAATCTCATTTTTTTAAGGTCATTCAATAACAACCTTAATTTTGTTTGGAACTTTAATTCTCCTTTTCTGTGTCACATAACCTATTCAGAGGTCCTAGAGTAATATTAGGGTATGAAATCTTTGGGAGCTGTTATTCTGCCTACCTCGGACACTAAACCTTTAGTCTTGATTTTAGACAGTATACAAGTCTGCCCTAATAAATGACTCCCCAAAGGTAAAAATATTAGAATAAGTACTGTGGCAAAAATATTTACTATGTGACTCATAAAAAATCCTATTTTATAGTGTTTATGAAAATGTATGCAGTATAATCAGTTAAATATTCAAGTGCATGGATGGACAGAATGAATGAGATAGCAATAAGATCTCTGAGTGAGAAATGAGTAGACAAAGTTCCTTGTCTCAGTCTTGCTACCAATTTTTGGTATTGTCTTTCAATAACCCATCTGAAATTACATGGCACACCTAGACCCTCTTTAAGTTTTCTTACTAATTCTAAAGTTCTATAGTTAAAAGTGCATTGGAGATACGTTTTGTATCTACCAAGGTGGTGCTAATGGCATCTAGCAAAGCTGTTAGACAGTAGGGAGAAAGAATGTCCAGTACAGGAAACCAGAACGGAAAAAACATGAAGAAAAGGTAGATATCAGTATATGCACTTTTTTTTTGGCCAGAATGAAGTCAAACGAATGGTATGCTAATTCTTCACAGTTTTGTTGGAGGAATTGGTTGAAGGTAAGGTTAATATGGTGTATCTTCCCCATTCCAGGGACTTGATCATTTAATTCTGAGTCTTGACACATGAGAATGTGGCCTGGGGCAAGAAAGAAAAGAGATCTCAATACAAAAGTATACTGAAGTGTCATTAAGAAGTAGTCTATCTTTTGAGTTCTTTATATATTCTAGAAATTAGTGCTCTATCTGATGTGCATGTATTAAATATTTGTTCCCAATTAGTTGGCTCTATTCACCTCACTGATTGTTTCTTTTGCTGAGAAGAAGCTTTTTAGTTTAAATCTATCCCATTCATTAATTCTTGGTAATAATTCTTGCGCTACAGGATTCTTATTAAGGAACTTGGGGCCTAATCCGACATGTTGGAAATTGGAGCTTACTTTTTCTTCTATTAGGCGTATTGTGTCTGGTCTAATTCCTAGGTCCTTGATCCACTTTGAATTGAGTCTAGTGCATGGTGAGAGATAAGGGTTTAATTTCAATTTGTTGCATATGGATTTCGAGTTTTCCCAGCACCATTTGTTGAATCCTTTCTCCATTGTACATTTTTGGCAACTTTGTCTAATATAAGATAGCTGAAATTATATGTATTAGTCTCTGTGTCCTCAGTTCTGTACCATTGGTCCACCAGTCTGTTTTGTTGCCAGTACCATGCTGTTTTTAAATAACACAATCAATAAATGGGCTAAGGAATTGAAAAGACACTTCTCAGAAGAAGATACACAATTAATCAACAAATACATGAAAAAATGCTCAACATCGCTGGCAATTAGAGAAATGCAAATCAAAACTACTCTAAGATTTCATTTCATTCCAGTCAGAATGGCAGCTATCAAGAACACAAACAACAATAAATGGAGAGGATGTGGGGGAAAAGGCACACTCATACATTGCTGGTGGGACTGCAAAATGGTGCAGACATTATGGAAAGCAGTATGGAGATTCCTTGGAAAACTGGGAATGGAACCACCCGATGACCCATCCATCCCACTCCTGGGTCTATTCCCAAAGGACTTAAAAACAGCATATTACAGTGACACAGCCACTTCAATGTTTATAGCATCACAATTCACAATAGCTAGGTTGTGGAACCAACCTAGATGTCCCTCAGTAGATGAGTGGATAAAGAAAATGTGGTATATATACAAAATGGAATTTTACTCAGCAATAAAAGAGAATAAAATAATGGCATTTGCAGGTAAATGGATGAAGTTGGAGAATATAATGCTAAGTTAAATTAGTCAATCTCAAAAATCCAAATACTGAATGTTTTCTCTGATATAAGGAGGCTAGTTCACAGTATTGGGTGGGGATACATAGGAGGATTAGAGGAACACTAGAATGGTCAAAGGGAAGGGAGGGGATAGGAGGGAGCAAGGGGGCAGGGAGGGGAAGAAAAGAAAAAAAATAAGAAAAGGTGGTTGAATGAGACGGATATCATTATCCTAAATGCATGATTGTAGACCTGAATTGTACAAATATACTTTGTATGCAAACAGTTGTATGTAAAAAGATTCTATATATGTGCACTATGAATTGTAATTATTATAAATTAAAAAAAATAGTCTATCTTAATGGCTCAAAGACTTGATTGTCTTGGATGTTCCATTTCAATATTGGAAACTTCTTATTTCCTGCTTGATGTCTCCATGTTCACACGTACTCAAATGTGTACACTCCTGGCACACGTACACACACACACACACACACACACACACACACACACATACACATAAATGTACATACCATATACAAAGAAGAGGGAAATGAATGATCATCCCTTTTCAGCAGGCTGAGGGAAAAATTAAGCCAAATTCTGGATGACAAGAGTTGAACTAATGCAGTAGTCCCCAAGGACTAAATCTGTGGCTCCTCACCTCTCTAGTTGTTTTGCAACCCATTATCTCCTATAGACTCTACCTTGGCAACTACAACTTGAACTGAAATCAGACACTGTTCTGTTACTTTTTCCTCCATGGAATCACTGTGAGTTTGTCTGAGTAGCAATATTTAATAATGGATCTAGGTGCCTATCATTTTCATTATTTGGAGCACAATATTGACTTCATGCTTGATTTGTGCAAGCAGATTTTTCCATTTGTTCATATATTAGTTGCAAAACATCCAGTTTGGCCAAGGTCTTCCTTTTGCAAATGAGTATTTTCTTCACCTTTGTATAATTTGTGTACTTTATTTTACCTTTGTTAGTTTCACTTTTCCCCCAATGCAGTGTTCATAAGAGAGGTTCTATTGCCTTTAATTGTAAGGAAAGTGACATGTGTCCTTTTAACGGCATTTATAGCAATTGGATCAGTCACCTGTCATATAACCCTGCTGTATGTGCTCAGGACAGAGGCCAGTTTATCCGACCAGGCCTCAGGCAGCTTCCTAAATGTCCAAGGAATCAAGGGCTTGCTGGGCCCTGATCATTATGAAGATATTGCCCTGCAGTTTTTGAGCTGTAAGGGCTGACTAGGCTTCTGCTGATGTCCTCAGACTTTCTGGCCACAGGGTCAGAATTAACAATGCCCAGAATTGCCACTCTGAATGTGTCCCATGTGGCTTGTTTCCCTGACTGTAAATTGCCCATCATTCTCTTTTGTATTCAGAGACCTTTGGAAATATTGAGATTCAGTGTGTGCATTGGGGCTTAAGCTGGAAAATGAGGAATAATGGCAGACTGAAAAAAGTACTCATGATTATCTTAACAAAATATCCTCTGGTTTCTTCCAATGGAATCTTTATGGACATCAGTTTTCCAATCCTAAATCTGAAACATGTCGCTGTTAAAATTCTAATTTACTCAGTAGCACTGGCTTCAAATTGCCGTACTTGCTATTGCCTTTGTGTATTTATGTTTCTTATCTGACCCATCTCGGATGGTCCAGCCCCTGTGGCTTCTCTAGTTAGTCCAACCAAGGCACTCTCATCATATATCATATATCAAATCATTGTATCTTATCTAACATGTCATATTTCTTACTCCAGTTCTTAAACCTTGTACTTGAGCTGGTTAGATACACCTCTCATCTTACCATAGTGCCTTAGTATCTGGGACTCCTGTAGTTTAAATATAGTCCTTGTCACACAAAGTTCCATGTGTTAAAGGCTTTGTCTCCAAATGGTGCTATTGGCAAGTACTGTGGAGGTGGGGCCCAGTGGAAGGTTTTTAGGTCACTAGAGCATACCTTTGAAAGGGGCTGGAAGACCTTGGTCTTTTTCAGTCTTGCTTCTTGGCTCATGAGTGTTTTTTCTCTGCTATGTGTTCCTGCCATATTCTCACTAGATGCCTAAATCTACGGGACTGCCTAATCTTGCACTGGAGACTCCAGAATTGTGCACCGAAATAAACCTCTTCTCTTTATAAAGTTAGTTGCCTTAGGCATTTTATTATAGTGACAGAGCTGAATAATCCAGAGAACATGACTTAATTGTGGAAAGATGTGGTTTTTCCATTGTCTCTCCCAACTTGGCTCCATTTCTGGTGGAGGAGGCGCTTGTAGAACATGCTTTTTTATATGGAATTATTCATAGTAGTAAGATAGAGGTTTAAAGCTGCTCCTCACTGATTATCAACTATTACCATCCCAGAATAGATGCAGGATCAATGCTAGCAATCTCAATTGTAAATAGCTGTTTCAGTGTTAGAGTGTTTGAGTGAAGAGGAATGGGCACTGCAAGAAGGAAAAGGAACAGAACATTTTAACCCTCTCTCTGGCCATCGCTGAAAAGATTGAATGCAAACCACAAACTGAGTAATATCAGCACTCTCGTTTGGAATCTGGTTTCCTAGCTCTGAGTGAGATTTATATCCTATCTGGATTATATGTTGTCTTATGTCTTTAAGGCTTTTGAAAACAGTATGGGACAAAAAAAAAAAAGCAGAGTTTTATAGATACGGAGAGAGACAGGTAGATGTTGGATATGCTTTATGCCTAATAGTTGCTCAATATAAATATTTGACAAATCCGATGGCTTGCAATTCCTGAAAGAACATTACAAACATCATTTCATCCTGAGTTCATCCTCAGTCAGGCGAGCATTACAAAGAGTGGCTTAGTGTAATCCTCCGCTCCAGATCAGCAGAGTCATTAGCTCAGACATGTGGAAAAGAGTAAATACATGAGCTGCTGGAGTGAAGGAAAAGCCGCCTCCGTTGTTCCTGCTCCGTGGACCCTGGCACACCTGCTCTGCTCAGAGCCCAGGCTCATGTTCTAGGAGACAGCATTTCACAGACCAGCCCCAACTGGATCATGCTGCCTGAGATAAAGGAAGATAGAGGTGCTGGGTTTGGAGTGGGTGGGGCAGGACCATGGCACTGTATTTATTTGTTTAGAGTAAAAGTAGCTGGCAAATGAGTCTACAGGAGGCATACCCTCAGTCATACTGCTACATTGCTGTGGGGGTACAAATTGTCACAATGTTTATTATAGATAACAGGTTGACAGGATTAAAGTGACAAATGCACAATTCTTCAACTAGCAGGTCATTTTTTAAAATATATGTATTTTTTGTAGTAGTTGTCAATGGTGGTGCCAAGAATCCAACCCAGTGCCTCACACATGCTAGGTAAGTGCTCTACCACTGAGCCGTAACCCAAGCCCTCATTTTTTTTTTTTTTTTTTTTTTTTGAGGAGCAGGGTAGCCAACCGAATTGATAGCATCAGTGCTGTTGAGATCTACATGTAGATCTGTAGTTGCGTTTCTGGTGTTCCCACCCCAAACAGACCATTTTGGAATATCTTCATTAAGGGAAATAATAGAAAAAAAGGTGAAGGCATTGCTAAGGAATAGTATGTAGCTGTTAAAAAGAATGAAGTTAGTTTGTTACATAATGGCCTGCAATGATGTGTGTTATTCTGAGTGAAAATGAAGACTACTCTGTTACATACACACAGTTTTATGGACATAGGAATGTTGTTGCTCACCTTGCCATTACTACAACAAATACCTGAGACATTGGACTAATAGAGAAAAAGGTTATTTTGGTTCAAAGTTTTGGAGGCACCAATCCATGTCTGGCCAAATTGATTTGGACCTGTGGCAGCACATTGTGGTAGGAGCTTGCATTGGAGAAAACCACTCACCTCATGGTGAGGATGTGAGAAAGATGAAGGGGCTGGGGACCCACTATCTCCTTTGAAAGCACACCTTCAGTGACCTGAAGACCTCCCATTAGGCCCCACCTCTTAAAGTTTCAACTGTATCCAATTGGTGCCAAGCTAGGGACCAGCCCTTTACCACGTGGACATTTGGAGGTCACTTAATACCCAAACCACAGCAAACTTTTGCAGAAATTCTTCTATTTTTAAAAGCTGCAGTCGTAGTGTCCATAGTCATGCATATTTTATAAGCATGAGGAACATGTAGAAGTTTCTGAAACCAGGTTAGTTTTATGAGCTCTGGCATTTGTGAACAGGTAGTTGCTTCTAATTCCAGGGGAAAATAAGAAAACTGAATCTCAAAATATTTACATATACTTTCTAAGGTCTTAAAGCTAGAAAGATTGGATCTCAGGCTAATGTTGTAGGGACAGATGAGGCAAGGCACCAAAGATAGTAGGAAATAGTTTTATTTGGCTTCAGCCAGGTTCAGAGGGTACAGCTCTTGCTGTAATCAATTAATTTCCTGAACCCTGAGTTCAGGTAGTTTCAGAACTTTATACCCAGCATGTAAAGGGAGGGGCTCAGAAGTTCACAGTTTACAAAATTCACATAGAGTCGTTTTTTTCTTTCACTGTTTTGGGCAAGTTAACCCTTCAAGGACAACACCTGAGAAGGGGAGCGCTTCTTCTCCCCTTTCTTTCCTCCCCTCTGCCAGCTGTTACCATGGAGTGCAATTGGTAACTTCTCTTATCTTAGAAACGTAGACATCTCTGTGAAGCTCCAGCTCAAGGCCAGGGGCCTTGTTAAATAATTTGTCCTTTTATTATCACATTTTGTATTTGCAAACATACTTCTATAAACTACTATACTGGATACATGTTTATGAAAAACAAGTAAAGGGGTGAAGATTTCTGGAGAAGCTTAGTTAAGATTTTCTGTGGAGAAGGGGGTGCCACTACACTAAAATCTAGATTTTTCTGATCTATGTTGCTTTCTACAAGTTATACTTCTGTTGTGTGTATGCATGTCTAGGTATATGTGTTTGACTTCTGTAAAATGATTGTATAACTTGTAGAAAAGTTTGTCCTTAAGTGTCAGAGAGCCTGGGTTTAACTCTTTGCCATACTTGATAGTGTATCTTTGGTTTGAGCTGTTGGAACCTCTGAGCTATTACTTCCTCAGCTCTGCAAGGGAATAATAATTCTGGCCCACATTCCTCATGAAATTCTTGTGAGGGTTCAGTATGATAACACAGACCATGCATATGAAATTAGACCAGGTTCTAGCCCTTATTAAAACAGGGATTACCCATGTTTCTGTAATCATTATAGACTCAGCATACAACTTAGTGCTTAGAATATAGGTGCTTCATAGTTCCTTTTTTAGATATATATGTCATTGAGGTACAATTTCCATATAATAAAATTAATAAAATCTACTGTGAGGCAGATGATGTTAGCCAAATATATAAATTTTATAGCAACTTCCCAATTAATGATAGAGAATATTCCCATCACCCAGTAAAGTCATCCTTCCTGCCTGCCTTGATAACCACTGATCAGAATCTATCACTAAAGAATATTCTAGAATTTTGTTATCTTTTGAAGAACAATAGTTTTGCTTTGGCAAAGGCTCATTTGTATAGTTATTTATCAGTGCTTTAAAACTATTCATCATCTGTGCTATATTGTCCTAACAAATATTTCCCAGCAGTTGTATCATTTGACATTCTTACCAGCAGTGCTCTGGAAAACTGTTGGGCAGTTTGTCAGAAGGTTAAATATAGTTAAAATATGATTGAACAATTACATTGTAGACATATAACCAGGAGAAATGAAAGAATAAATCCACAAAAACCTACTACATGAATGTTGATAGCATCCACATTCCTATTAGCCAAAAAGGGGGAAAAATTCAAATTGTCCAGTAATAAACAGGTAAAATGTGGTACACCCATGAAATAGATAATTATTTGACAATAGAAACGAATGAACTTACAGATATTGGAAGGTGGCTGAACTTTGAAACCATTATGAAAGGTAAAATAAGCCAAAAGAAGATATTTGATTCCATTTATGAAATGCCCAGAACAGGCAACTGTGTAGAGATGGACAGAAAACTATTAGCTCCTAAGATGGGGGAGGAGTGTGGGAAGCTGTGTGCTAATGGTATGGGTCTTTATGGAGGGTGATAAGTGGATTCTAAAATTGTGTTGACAACAACATGATTTGTGACTTACATTAAAAAATCATTTTGTAGAATTTAAATAGATGAATTACAACATCTGAATTGTTTATAGTCTCAAGATTTTAATGTTTGAAATAGTGGGTCCAATTCTGAATTACCTATATTCTGCTCCATTTATCTATATTTCTATTCTTATGCTAATATCACAGTATCTTGATTACTGTAGTTTAGCAATGACTAGTGGGATTTACCATTATTTCCCCCCTCCAAAAACTTTTGATGATTCTAGTTTTTTTGTATGTTTCATATAAAAAATTTAGATTGAGTCCAGACAGTTCTAACATGTTATTGCTGGGATTTTCAAAGGAATTTCATTGAATCTATAGATTAATTGGAGGGGAATGGGTTTCTTATTAGTATTGAGTCTTTGACTCTCTAAATGAGTGATATTGCTTCATTTATTTAGAATTTTAAAAGTTTTTTCCAGCAACACCAATTCCCCCACTATTTTTTTGTTTTCAGTATAGAGGATTTAAAAATTTTCAGTAAACTAATTCCTATTTTTATAAAATTGTAAATATTAAAATATTTTTCATTTTCTTGTTTGTTGCTAGTGGAAATGTGAGTGACATTGTTTATTGAGTTTGCATCCTACAATTTTCAGATTAATTAAGTGTAACAATTTTTTGTATGTTCCTTGTAATATCTTATGTTGGCAATTATCTTTTGCTTTTCATTATCCAATCTTTATACACTGTTTCTGAGGCTGGCTTTGAACTTTTCTCAAAGTTGTATTATTGCACTGGCTAGTACAATATTGAGTCAAACTTGAGTCAAAAAGACAGCATTCTTATTTTGTTCCCAATTTTAGAGGGAAAACATTTGGTCTTTAATCATTACACATGATGTTATCTGTAGGTTTTCCAATGATACTTGTCAGCTTTCCTTTGCTGTAATGATCCTGAGAAGATCAACATGTATAGAGGATTTATTTTATCTCACAGTTTGAGGTTTTAGTCCATGGCTGGTTGACTTTTTGCTTTTTGTCTGGTGAGGCAGAATATCATGGTGGAAAAAATCTGCTCACCTCCTGGTCACTGGGAAGCAGAGAGGGGAAGAGACAGAATTCCTACAATTCTTTTCAGGGGCATGCCCCTAGTTACCCAATTTCCTTCCATTAGGCCCCACCTCCTCAAGCTTCCTCCACCTGCCACTAGCACTACACGCTAAGGACCAGTCTTTAGTTTATGGGCCTTTGGCGGGGTGGGGATGCCTTTAAAATCCAAACTATAATAATATTATTCTTCAAGATGATGAAATTTTCTTCTGTTTATGGTTTTCCAAGAGGTTTTCTACACCTATAGTTTAAGGAATAGATGTTGAATTACATTAAATGGTATTCTTTATCTCTTAATATGATTCGATAAATTTGCTCTTGCATTTTTTTTTTTTTAGTGAGGCAACTTATAAAAATTAATTTTGGATACTTAAACTTGCATTTATGAGATAAATCCCATTTGGTCATGGTACATGATCCAAAGATGTGTTCCAGGATTTGTTATTCTAACATATTCTTAAAGACTTACAGACCTGGAGGTCTGGAAAAAATTAATTATTTATATCTCTGGTTTTAGTTTTTATCATTTAATAAAAAAATGTGTAGAATGTTGTGTTGGAGCAATTTTATTCACCAATTTGTGTATAATAAAAATTCCTCATCATATCTAAACTAAATGAGGACATAAGTAGTATCAGTAATTCAAATATTAATAAGATAGATTTCAATGGGGACAGGCATGAAAATAATACAATAGAATGGGGTAAATCTACTGGTTCATTAAATGCTTGTAAAACATTATATTGAGAAATTTGTCTCATAAATACTATCTAACTTCTTGATGTTAATGTGGATATTTTGTATTATTCCACTCATTGATTAAAAAAAAAAAACAAAAACTCAGACCCAGAAAAGTTAAGTAAATTATACCTTTTTTCTTCTTGAACCAGACTCATAGTAATAAAGCAGAGGCTAACATTTTGGAATATTTAATGTTGTGGTCTCGAGTATATGACTTGCCTTCTTCCTATGCTAAATTTGAACTTCAGAATTTTCTAAGCATTCGCCACAGTGCTCTATGTATGTGTGTTTTGCAAAGTATGAAGTTTGGTACAGATGTACAGCTTAATAGTGCATGCTACCTATTCCAACTTGTCTGCATAAATTTAAGGAAATCTTTGTTTACAAGCAAAATGGAATGGATTAGATATTCTTAAAGGGCCAATTTTGTTTGGTACTATCCATGCTTTTTTTTTTTTTTTTTTTTTTTCTTCTCCTTTTGCTTATAGTACCTTAGTTTTCCTTTGGAAATCACTACTTACTTATTTTCTGTTTTCCTGGTGTGACTATCAATCCTTGGATTGTATGTGTTTGCTTCAAATCTGGACAGATAGTTACCCCAGCCTGACTAACTGCCCTATCCCCTCTTCACCAAACTCATCGTTTTGAGAACTATCAAGCAAAAGTGATTGTATTTTAGATAGGTCAGAGTTTCCAGTTTTATAAGCCAAGCTATTCCCTTTTTAATTTGCATTCCTTTTATCTCCCTGGTACTTTGCAGTGGTCATCTCCTTTCTGGAATCAATATTTCAGAGGACAATATCAATGTTTTGTCCATATTTATTTTTCCAACCAGAGCACAGTCCTTAGAACATAGTAGACAAATGCCTACAAATTGGCAGGAATTTCACATAATACTTGGAGACATTGATTTCTTGAGGAGAGAAAAATCAAAGTAGAAGCTCAAGGACTAGATATATGGGCACCCCTGACTTCCTCCTTACACCCTTCCCTGACCCCAGCATGCCCAACCAAATGATGCCTGACACATAACAGGTACCTAGAACCTAATTCACTTGTTCCAACATCAACATAAAAGAGCACCTGATACCCATTGCTATTGAGCTGTGGATTTTGTGCTTATTCTCAGAGAAGGGTCATGATTTTTTTTCTTAATATGATTAAAATCAGTCAAGCATCAAGGAGGGGACCTAAGCTAAAATGGGTGCTAAGTAATGACTGGGTGTGTTCTTTGCATTTCTGATGCTTTCCTGCCTGAGAGGGAGGGAGGAAGAAGGGGAGACATAACCCAGCCACTGAATATTTTAAGGCTGATGAACAAATGACTTCATTATGGAGAAGATTGCTGTTCCTCTTGTGTAGTGTCATAACTTTTGGTATAATTCAGCTTTTAAAGGCTCTGTGGGGAAAGCAGACTCTCAGAGCAAACTGCCATTAATATTTAACACACACACACACACACACACACACACACACACACACACACACACACACACACACTAGCCCTTAAGATTTTATGAAGTCTTTGTGGCAGAGAAAAAGACAAAACTACGAGTGAACTCACACTTTTAAATAAAAAGCATTAGTCTTAACTACAGCAACTGTGCAGAGAATTAAAAAAAAAAAATCCAACTTGGAGTTATGTCTGCAGCAAATAACTTTAGGTCCTTGGGGAAATGACACAAATCTTTTTTTGTTGTTGTTGTATTTATACTTTATTTATTTTGTTTAGAGTACAGTTAGAGAATTTTAAACTAATGATGTATCATCTATAGTTGTCATTAAATATAACCTGGCACTAACCAGTACTTTTTATAAACCATCCCCCCCCACACTGTACGTTTTGTTTCTAGAAGTAGAGTTGAAAAAGTCCCCCTTCCTCTCTTCAGCTCTCAACCCAACCAGAACTGTTGTTCAATTAGATGTGCTTCTATTTTGGTGTTTGGACAACTGGCATTTTCTCATCTTTTGCCCAATATCCAGGCTCTCAAGAGTCTTTGTGTTCAGTCCTTGTACATGTCAGCCCTTGGAGCATGAGAGGTAGCTCCCTGGGAACAGGGAATTTCACTTAGATGGCTGGTACATGTTTGGTGGGACTGTCACCCTACTTACATTTAATAGTGTTTGTCAGAAAAGGCAGTTTTGTGGAAGTACTGAAAGTTAACATGCAAAGCATTCTGTAAGAATTGCTATCCTGAGTCCCATGACCCAGGGGCAAAAGGAAGAACCAGAATGGGGTGAAAGAACAATCTGCAGATGTCATAGTGTCAGAGAGGTCGTCACTCCACTCCACTCTTGGGGTACAAGGTAGAGGTAGATGGAAGATAAAGAAGCAGCAGATTATAGTGGCTTGAATCACAGTCACAGGTGTCAAACCTGGACCCACATTTGGTTTTCAGCCAGTTACCTTTTATGTCCTCTTATTTTTAAAACTTGCAAAGTTATTGTGAACCTTGACAGTCAGTTGACAAATTCTACTTATTACAGTTTTTTAAATTCCTTAAATACTATGCAGGTGGCTTTGACTTAAGATGATTCCATGTGATTTTTCAGCTTTACAGTGATGGGAAGGTCATGTGATACACATTCAGCAGAAACTGTACTTCCAATTTTGAATGTTGATCTTTCCTGGGATTGAGAAAAATGGTGGGCAGCCGCAGTGAGTCTCAACTCTGACTTAAGTGGCAGTCACAAAAGGGAACAGCTCATACTCAACAGTGTGCTGAGTTGCCAGTGGTTTTTGGATACAGGTATTCAATAAATTACATGAGATACTCAAGACTTTTAAAATAAAATATGCTGTGTTAGATAATTTTGTCCTGCATAAGTAAGCTAAACTAAGCTTGATATTTGATAGTTTAGGAGCATTGGATGCATTTCTGACATAGAATTCCAACTTACCATGGGCTTTCCAGATGTAACCCATTGTAAGTCGGGGCATCTGTACAATGATATATTAATTCTTTGACATTTGAAAAAGAAAGCCAATTCTTTACACGTGTTGCTTACTGGTCTTCTTGTAGAAAATACGATTCTTGTTGTCCACTTGTTGAATTCTTTATTCATCAGGATCAATTACTTCTCCCTTAGAGATAATATTAAAAGTAATGATTATTAAAACAAAAATTACCATTGAATTACTGCTAAATACTCCTCAGGTACTTGGCTAAGCACTTTATGTAACTCAATCTCCATAACTACTTTCTGAAGTATTCAATTTTATCATGTGTGAAATGAGACTGCTCAGAAAAATCAGGAACTTAACCAATGCTAACAGTTACAAGCATCAGTGCCAGGATTAAAATGCAGGTCCACTATGTATCTGAGAAGCCAAATCCCTGACTATCAAGCTATTTGATTACTCCCACTGCTCTTCTTTCTCGGCTGTATCGAATGCATGTCTTCATTACTACATTTATCACACTGCATCACAATTGTTATTGTTAGTATTATTTTCATGTTTCAAGCCCATGCAGATCTCTGAGGATGCAAGCATAAGACAAAGCCCCCCCACTTTTAACATCACACCTAAGCCTTAGCCTCTCTATGTCTGCAGCTACTTCCTACCTGCTCTTGGTTCCTCTCTTGCCTTCTTTCAGACTGCTTTACACACTATGGCCAAAGAATCATTCCCATATCCAAGCCATATTGTGTCGAGTGTCTGTTTAAAACAAATCGTGGCCTCTCCTGCTCTTTGGGTCAAAATAGACATTCTTAACATGGCCAACAGGATAACTGGGGGTGCTGTTGGTGCAGCTCAGTGCCTCTGCTCAGACTGCTCACCCCATTGTCTGCTCCAGCCACACAAGCCACCTTGCATCCCCTTGGGAATGTCACACTGCCTCCAAATACATACATTGGAAGAATTCTCTACCCTCAAAGTAGTCTTCCCCTGCCTAGAGTATGTGTCTCTTTACTCTGAGCTGACTTTACCATCTTGGCACTAAAGCCCTTCTTCAGGGCAGCCTATCTTGATCTCCTTGAATATGAAATATTCTTTTTTTTTCTTTTTACAATGTCTCCATAATCCCATATATTTCTGTTCTTTTTATAGCACTCTCCTGGTAGTTCTAGCATATTTTCTAGTGTAACTGAATCACAAATACAGGTATCACTATAGATTGTAAGCCTCAAGAAGGCAGGAACAATGTTTCTTTTTACCAACCCGGGTCTAATGTAGGGGGACTCCATTTATAGTTGTTGAAAACCACATAGTTGGGTGATGCTAATGGAAGCCCATGGGGTGCACAGGCACAGTGCAGGGGTGCACAGGGGAAGTGGGCATTATGATTAACAACCTCTTCTCAAGGGATGCTCTTGTCTTATCTCTCATGTCATTTTAAACATAAAAATACACTTAAAGTCATTCACTGAATTCTCCGTGGCTATTTGAATTCAGATACCATTATAGATCTTTGATTAAGGTTGGTAACTTTGATTTCAATGAATCCTTGCTATCCTCTGGTCTCAGGTCTACATGGATAATGACCTGGCTGTACTGTCCACATGGATATTTCTGTTCTAATTTTTTAAAATGAGAATGACATTATAGACAGATTTCATCATTAAAAAATGTGCTGTGAGAATTGTATGGTAGTTACTGTTATAGAAATCATGTGTCACACAAAAGGACAGAATGTCATTGAGACTGAGAAACATATTAAGAATACACAGTTGCTTGAAGAGAAGACAGTTTAATCCAGGGGTATCGTCTTTCCTGTTAAACATTTCAGTTAAGGATGTGCTGATAATTTGGCCCTGCCTTGCTAACCTTACAATCTTGGGCCTTCGTCATCACTGTTCTGTCCTTAGTTTTGACATACTTGTAAATGCCAATAATGAATAATTGCATATTATATATATTATATATATGTATATATCATAGCTACAAATACCAATTTAATAACAATATAGTTTGTGCACATTATCATTATTACAATAGTGTTGTAGATATCCTTCCTGTAAGCACTATGCCTGCCACATGGTTGTCTTAGTAGATATTTAAGAACCTGAATGTTCCATTTGTATTGTGTCTCTTTCTAAAATCCAGTGGGCTTCTACTTTGCCATATTCTTCTTCTTTTATCTTTTATTTATTTATTTTATTGTGTGGTACTGGGGGTGGAACCCAGGGCCTTGTGCATGCTAAGCAAATATTCTACCACTAAGCTACTTTTCCAGTCCTAAAAATACAGGCAAGCTTCTGAGAGCACCTGTTGGATAAAAACTCAGCCTTGTGACCCTACAGAGCAAATTCAGTGGCCCTAGCCCCATCTCTGCAGTTATGATCAAATAACATAAGTCCTCCGAGCCTTGATGTACTACTCTCAATCTATAAAACAAAGATGGTGTTTATTCCATAAGTTTCTTTTTTTAAGTAAATAGAGTTTAACATATAAAATGTTTATTCCTTTTTATTTCTTTCTAAATACTGAGTTAATTGTTGTAGATGAATGATTAATAATTAAAATAATGATTATTGTTGTAGAAGACACCATGCCCTGCGATTAAACCAAATGTGTTTAAGTTAGTTTAGTAATATATTCTTACATCCTGGATTAGGAGTAGATTTCATTCTGGCCTTTGTGGTGGTATGTTTATCTGTTCATTCAAAATGGGCATGTATCTGCCCTAATAACACAAAAAGCCAAGTTTAGATTGCTGCTAAATGATTTCTAGTGTCATGGAGTGTTTCAGATCTGAAGAAGACATAATAGACTGCGTTTCTCTCACCAGGGCAGAGGAGGTAACTTGCAGCCTTGGCTAAGTGGACAGAAAAGAGTAACTCCTTCTATCAGTGTAGTTGGAATCTCATTACTATGCTTGACTCTTGCTTTCCCTTTGTTCTCTGCATTTTCTAAGGCTCCTGGCATTTCTTTTTGAGTTTCATTTTTATTGCATTAATTTTCTGATCCCCCCTCCCACTTCCTTCTCAGCCTGGAGACTTGAACAAAATTCTGTCTTTGTGGTTCAGAAACAGGGGGCAAGGTCCTTCCCTCCAGTAGCATGGTGGGAAGGTCCCTGTTTGTTTGCCTATTTCTCAAGAGGTTTTGAGACAACTTAGATAACAAGATAGTCATAAGCCATTTACTCAAATGATGATATCAAGCAATAAAAGCAAGAAGAAAGGAAAATTATACAATGAAAAGAAGCTGCCAAAATGACACGTTCAGAAATAAAACTTTTAATTCTGGATGATGCAAAGAATCACTTTGTGTTGGGGTGTGAGGGGTAGGCGGGGATATGACCTTAAACATTATTTAAGTTAAAATTAAGAAATAGTTATAAGAATGAAGTTGTCTGAGTGGTGAGTGTTCCTTTTCATATATTTGTGTCCCCTGAAAGTTCTGCTTAAGAAATGTCTTTTAGAACACAATTGTTCAAAAGCTTTAAGGAAGCAGGATATTCCTCTATTTGGATAAAGACAGCTTATATGAACAGTAGTGCCCTGCCTGCCATTTCCCTTGGTTTTCAGGATGCTCAGAATCTGATGCTCAGCTATAGCCACCATACTATATAAAGTTGGTATTTTGTGTTTTTTTCTGTGGGCTTGATTATCTTATTCTACTTTCATACTTTTTAATACACAACTTAAACTCATTAGAAATAGATGTTGTATTATAATAATAAAATTGTCTGCCTTGCTCAGAAATGTGGAAAAAACAACTTAACCTCTGAGGTAGCCTGCATTTTGAAAGATTGCTGTGACTTTTCACTTTTACTATTCCTTAATAAATGATGCTGGGTCATGAGGACAGTGACACTATTGCTTTTATTTTTTAAATGGTACCCCTAGAGGAATTTTCATCAGTGTTCATATGTTTAGACTATTGAGCAATATTTTAAAAACTTTGTGTCTTGAGAATATTTTGCTGAACTTCTAAGGAAGCTCCAGAAAAATCTATCCTCACTGAGAGGGGCCAAAAGGTTAACAAGCTCTTCACTTGTAATTCTAATAGAAGTGCATGAGGAGACAGCACAATCTGGTTCTTGCACAAGCTTTGTAATTGATGTCTTGTGTCATCTTGGAACATAAAAACTCTTGGAGTGAATTGTTAACAATTTTATTGGCTTATCCCTATGTACACGTATATACTGTGGCTGTTGCTTTTTTTAAGGAAACACAATTAGTTAAATTTTTCCATAGACCAATTTTCAAAATAATTTTGATCCCCTATCATCCTGCAGAAATAAGAAGTGAGGTTTGTTTTTAGAATTACAGAACCAAGTATTGAAACACCTTTGTGGTTCAATCTATCATATTAACTTGAGTGCCTAAATGTTTTGGAAAGTGGTATCCTTTGCAAGCTGTCTGCACATGAATGGGTTTTCTTCGCAAGCTCTGTCCTCTGACCCATGATTATCTTGTGTATTTCCTACTCAGAGCAGGAGTGAGCTACATTTTAATCAAGGCTGGTGATGCTTTCTAGTAAGTAATCATACTATAGATCAAGTTCTAAGGTTTTAAGGTTCATGGCTACTGGATTATTCAGTTTCCAGTAGAATATATATAGGATTTTGTTTTAAGATAAGTGCAACACTGGGGCTGGGATTGTGGCTCAGCGGTAGAGCGCTCGCCTAGCTCGCAGTTGGCCCGGGTTCGATCCTCAGCACCATGTAAAAATAAACCGCATTTTGTACAACTAAAGCAAATAAATAAATATTAAAAAAAAGCTAAGTGCAACATGAATTCACAGTGATATTTGTATTCCATTTCAAGTTTGAGATTTTTCTTTAACTACTTTGATCTTATGTATATACATTTCTTTTAGGACAATCTGAAAACTTGATTTTCTGTGACTGTGGCAGATACCCATATTCTTGATCCTACCCCTCCCCATGCAATAATGTTTCCATGACAACACCTACACTACCACTCATGATGACTAAAAAAAGTACTTCTAGGATTTTTTTTTTTTTTAAAGTCTTTTTGCCTCAGGGTGTATTCCACCCAGAAAAGTGTTATAAAATTCTGTTTTTTATAGATCCTGGGAAGAATTCCTCTCTGTTGCTGAAATTAGAATATATATTTATACGCTTATTTTGTTTTTGCTTTCTTTTACTGCTGATTTGTTTTCAGTTTTTTATTTTTTATTTTTTTACTTAAATTGCATGTTATAATTTTGTGATCTATTTTGCCTGTTTCATAGATCTACCAAGCAAGGTGTATTTCAAATAGTCTAGATGATTCTATCTTGACCCTTTATATTCTGCTCTTTCCACTTTGTAGGTAATCCGTATTTCATTGTGTGGCCTATCCTTCTATTTTATGTTTTTTATATTTTGAATTTTTATTTTTCTGTACCAGGAACAGAACCCAGAGGTGCTTAACCACTGAGCCACATCTTCAGCCCCCCACTCCCCGCCACTTTATTTTGTTTTGAGAATGGATCTTGGCTAAGTTGCTTAGGGCCTTGCTAAATTGATGAAGCTGGCTTTGAACTCAAGATCTTTCTGCCTCAATCTCCCAAGGTGCTGGGATTATAGGTGCATGCCATGCTGCTATGCTTAAGTTCGCATTTTAAAGAAGAGATGTGTGTGTGTGACAACTCTTGCTAATAAATGGTATCATTATATTCCCCTCTACTACTTTTTGCATATTTTAAGAAAGTTATTCTGCATTACTCTATCCAGTTTCACAATATGCTAATGTGTAGTTGTACAGTAGTTTATAGAAAGTCCCCTCCTCTGTTGATAGAATTTCCTCCTGTCTTTGGCTATCACAAATATTGCAAATAGTCTTGGGCATATTGTTATATTTTTAACTGTGTATCTTTTTAGGTTAGCTCCTAGAAATGGGATTTATAGAGCAAAGAGTAAAGACACATTTCATTTTGTTATTGCCAAATACTCATGGGATTTATTCCATTTTGTATTCTCACCACCAATGTATGAGACTTTGGCTCCCTCCCCACCCCTGCTTTGGTCACAATTCCTTGGTGGATAATTCATAGCTCATGTCTTCAGTGAGTCACTGAAGGACAGACCTACTTATGGATTGTCTGAAATAAAATGCATGTCATGCTCAGCATGGTGACTTATGTCCATAGTCCCAGCTACTCAGGAGGCTGAGGTAGGAGGATCACAAATTCAGGGCCAACATGGGCAACTTAGCAATATCCTGTCACAAAATAAAATGAAAAGGGCTAGGGATGCATCTCAATTGTAGAGCACTTAGTTAATATGCAAGAGGCTCTGGATTCAATTCTCAGTACTGCCAAAAAGAGGGGGGGAGGGGAGGGGGAGTGGATTTCATGTATGTACTGCAAAGGTGCAGACACTTCAAGACTCCATTCAATCTGTAGCATCTCCTAGATTTAATATTTGATTTATCCCCTCCATCCACAGCCATGGTCTGACACTTCAGTAACAATTCCTGCTTAGCTCTGCCATCTTACCTGATTACCGGGCCATAGTTTCATGTCCCATGCTACACTATAAGCTCCTGGTGTCATGGACCATGACCACACTTACCTTTCCATCAGTGCCTAATGCTGAGTTATGGTCATCATAGGAAGCTAATAGTGATGGTCCACTGTGGTCTTTTGAGCTTTCTTTTAGGTCCTGATCTTATATCTGTCATTTTCTTCCAAATGCATATCAAGGAGGTTGTGTTATTTTTTTTTCTAGAAGTTGCTTCAGTGAGTGTGAATCTGGGGCAATCTCTACTTTGTACTTGCATGCCTACAGCAAGAAGCTATGGTATCTGAAATTATAAGTATTTTCTAAAGGGAATTTCAAGGTTTCTAATGGGTTAAAAAATCTTGACACCATTTTTTGTCAGCAGCAGGATTATCTCTTCTTGGTTAATGAGTCACAAATTGAAATGAAGTCCACGCAATCCTTGGCTAACTAAATTCCAAGATGGTCTTTCTAGGCTTTTCACCTTCAATAAAAGTACAGTCTGGTTACTCAAGAAGGGGCAGCATAATCCACCGAGCTCTCAAGGTACTATGAATTTATTGTAACAGATGGTCCACACACTAGACCCTTCTTAAAATTATATGACTTGGTATATACGTGGGACTCATTAAGGGACTCAGTTGCTGAATCATGGAACAATTAGAGCAAACCAATACACTGCTCCAGTCCTGTTCCTTAATAGGAACAAGCTAGTCTAACGCTTGCCTCTGGTGCAGACCGAGTTGCTGAAGGGAAAGCTAAGATAGCTGCCATCTGCTAATTTCAGACATGGAATTCTTAATGTGGTACAGTAGTTCGCTACTTTCTCATATTAATTATGTTATAGTGATCAACTAAATCAAGCAAAATTTGCATATTAAGATTTTTTCTTTAAATTGAAAAGCATATAAGATATTATATTGCTTTTGCCTAAGATCGTGGTATTCTTAGATCATGAAGAAATAAAATACACAAATGTGAGAAGCAAAAGAAAATTTCTAAAATTGAAACAACTGTAAAACAAAGACCTACCTTGTAGCATTGGACAATAGAATAAATAGAATTCAGACTAAATAGACTTGGTTTGTAGCTGCTGTGTGAATTTTGGCAGGTTACTAAATTTCTCTATTTCAGTTGCCTTAATTTTGAAAATAGTGATATTAATTTGTAGCACTATTAGGTCATTCTAAAGAATACACATAATTAGATAGATTAAGCATAAACTAGGATATATGGTCCTGTTAATAGTAGACAGAATAAATGAGAGCAGTCAATTGTATAACAAGATATCTGTCTAATATTTGAAAACATTTTTTGAGGATAACACTTTGGAATATATATTTTATTCTCTGGCTTTAAGAAAATTCCATTATATATCTGGGTAAAAATTAATTATATATTCTCAAATATATATGCACATCTACAGATACACACACATACATATATATATGCATGTATGTACATATATATATATATATACACATATATATACAAAATTGTGTTCTTTGTTCCTATTTGAAGATATTTTATTCTTATGTAGTTTTTCTACCATCAATTGAGTCTTTTTTCTTAAACATTGTAGACAATACCTGTTCACCAAACTACTGCTTTTGGCCTTTTGTCTCTCACCACTTTTACTTGATATAATTGCATAATATTTGAAAATGTATTTGAGAATATGCTTGCTTAGTTTTTAGAGATGATTTCAAGCCTCATAATGACAGTGGCATCACAGAACCATAGACAGAATCAGGACAGGGGAGAGTATCTGGATTATTCTCTCCCTCCAGTCTGCTCATGCTGAGAACAGTACTCAGGTTTTTATGGGGTGTTCCTGATCTGATATGTTAATGACTTTGTCATGTTAATCCTGTGACAGACACTACCACTGTTGTACTGAGGCCTGGCTCTCCTCCCTTCCTCACACACTGGAGAATGACACTTTTCATCCTGTATTCATTAGCCTATGCACTGTGACAGAACAGCATAGACTGGGTGGCTTCAACAACAAAAATCTGTTTTCCACTGGTTTAGAGGCTAGAAGTTCAAGATGAGCGTTACTACTATCAGGTTCTGACAAGGGCACTCCTGCGGGCCTGCACCCAGCTGCCTTATTGCTGTGTCCTCACAGGGCATGTGGAAGAGTGGGAGAGAGTGAATGCACAAGCTCTCTGGTATTATCTTCTGATAACGGCGCTGATCCCAGCATAAGGGCCCCATCCTCATGTCCTCATATAAATCTTATTCCTCCCCAAATTCCACATCCAGATCCATAACATGAAGAATTATGGTTTCATCACATGAATTTGGAGTAGAGGCCGTTCAGGTTCAGTCCATAGCACCTTCCACAGAGTTAAACATAACCAGTTACTCTGACCGTGAAGAAAATTTGTTTTTGGTACAGAGGATTAAACTCAGGGGCACTTTACCACTGAGCCATATCCCCAGCCCTTTTTATGTTTTTTAAATTTTGAGACAGCATCTCACTAGTTGCTTAGGACCTTGCTAAGCAGCTGAGGCTGGCCTTGAATTATAATCCTCCTGTCTCAGCCTCCCAGGTTGCTGGGATTCAGGCATGTGCCACCGTGCCTGGCTATATGGAAGTTTTTTAAGTGCCACTGCTGGGATCTCCATTCCACACTCTGATTGCTATGATCGTCATGAAGCAATAAGCAGCCTGAAGTGCTAAGCTAGCACATAGATACTGCTCTTGGAGGGCTGGCTGGGATCCCAGTCTTTGCATGACCAAGAAATAAACTTTGTTGTGTTAAGTCACTGCAATTTTAGGGTTGTTTGTTACCACAGCATCACTTATCCTACTTCTACTTACCAGCACATTCAATACACAAGTATCTTTCTTTTAAAACAATAATTTCTGAAATCTGGACTTTACTAATTTATTTTTATGCTTGTATCCTTCCTGGAAAAAAAATCATAAAACAAATATTATGTGTAATTAAGTAAGACCACAGTGGGTTTCTTAATTATTTTATCAATTCAGTTTCAGGTACTTCTAATGTTTTAAGAGTTAAAATTAATTTTTAAGAAGTGTTCAATATTGTACTTTTAAAAAATTTATGCCACATTTTTAGAGAGTGAATTAGATTGTCTCGAGCATTACTGAATTTAGTGTCAAAAAATGTAGTCCAGAGGAGCCTGGAAGGAGCTGAATTTTCATCCTGACATGAGTTTGCTGGGAAATTTGACAAATACATTTCAGTGGCTTTTCTCATCTTTCAAAAGGAAATACCAGTGTTGGCCCATCCTACATCAGGGGCCTTTTGTGAGGGCGAGAGGAGGCCAAAAAAATTAAAAACTTAATGTATTTTTCTTCAGTTTCTCAAGCAATGGATTTATTTTTCTTATTTAAACTGTCACAATTACTAGAGATCTTCAATTCGGTTGAAATGACAAATCTAGTCTCTAGCAATGTTCTGCTTCCTACTGCTTCAGAAGGAGAAAATTGTGTGTTAACCATTTACAAATCCAATACATGGAAATTTCAACTTTGTCAAAAAAAATTTAAACTCTGGTTGATAATAACAATTAAAATCCAATCAAGGAAAAATGGTTCATCTTGGCACACCTGCAAAAAACAGGCTTAATCGAAGAATGAATGTGTTAGTGTTTGGGAAATGAATTAACAAAATTCAGTTCTCATGATTAAAAAATTGCCTTTACTTACTTGCTTGTTTACAGACCTTCCGAAGTTATCCAAACCTCCAGGAGCTTAATTCCAGGAAGCTCCTCTTGATCATCTAAATGCTTCACAAAAGCTGGGTTTCCTTTTAAAGACAGGCAAAAGACAGACTGCTTCTTTTTCTTTGCAGTTGTTCTTTTGACACACACAAACTCATTTTGCCCTAGATTTAAACCAACTAATAGAACAAATAATCATAAACATGAATGATCCTTTGCATTTGTAATGAGTTTTCTACCTAATTCCTTATTTGTCTATCACAACTATTTTATGAGATTAGTCATGTTATTTACACAAAATCCACAAGGAAATGGAGAGGCTTGGAAAGGAGTCTCGCATCCAGCTTTCCCAATCTGGTGCTTTTTTTTTTTTTTTTTTTTTTAAACATCTCCTGATTACCAAAGTACCATAAACTTTAGAGAATTTTGTATGAAAGTCTTCCTGTACTCACCCTCCCACCACACTTTTCTTCTAAGTTTGTGCCTCAGCTTGGTTTGAAAAGCCAACAAAGAACATTTATATTCTAATTTTAGGAAGAACTGAGATTTTCTTGAAAACCAGAAAACCTGTCTTGCTGCATTTGTGTCTGTCCAGAATCCCCTCACTGATGGCCATTTATAAGTGATCAGAGACCTGGGACTTTGTTCCTGGTTTCACTTCAGAAAGCACTGTTTGATTGCTTATCTGCCTAACCCTTTCAAAATCTGTTTATGTGCAAAATCATCAAATATAGTTGCCTTCTGAATGAATTACACTTTTGACTTTGTTTTGGTCAGTTTGAAAATGCCTTTCTAGAACTATAATCTTCTCTGTGTAATTTATGTCGGAAAAGATTATATCTTATTTTGCATGCTAGGATTTCTTTAAAATTATTTATTATTCATGTTACATTTTAAACTGGTGCTGGTCTATGCAGATTTTAAATGTGTTTGTCATATACCATTAGTCACTGTGTGAAATCTCTCAGTAATAGTTAGCCCTTGAATTTTCTGCAGCTAAGGAGAATTTAACACTGATTGATGGCAGATCACTTAGCTGGTTGGCAGACTTTCCAATTTACGGTGGGGAAATTGCTCTTTTCTTTTTGTTCATTCCTTCTGCTGCTTGTGCTGAGCAGTAAGACGTATGTGCCAGACTGCATGCAAGAAGCAGCAATGGATTGGCAGTATGGCATGTCTCTTTTACAATTATGATTTTATCAGTTTCTCAAACTGTACAGGGAATGTCAAATATCTTCCATGACATCCTTCCCTTATTGTAGGCAGCTTATTTATCCTTTTTACTCTGGCTCCCTTTGCACTGCTTAGACTATCATCTTTCGCATGATAAACAGGCCTTGAGTTGGGAAGACAGGTTTGTGTTTTGCTCAGAGAAGGCCCAGGTATTTTGTGTATAGGCTGCAGACCAGCTCTCTGATCAATTTTACCTTTCTCTACTCCACATACGCTGAGGAAAAACAGCTTTCCATCATGTTGTGTTAGGTACATTAGTTCAAAAACATTGGCTGCAAGTAATATAAAATTCAACCTCAAGTAGCTTAAACAAATGAGGGATTATTCTTCTCATGTGAGAAACATCCCAAAGTAGACGGTTTCTGTCACTGGTTCAGCTGTGAACTGATATGATGGTTTCTAGGAGCTTTTCTTGCCTTTGCATGTTTAAAGCATTGGTCTTGTTCTTTATGGGTGTAGAGTGGCCACTTCACTTTTAAGCATCATGCTAGAAAGGGGGTGGGGGGTGATAAAAAGGACAAGCTGATTTCCTTATAGGGTTTGTCTCTTCGGGAGACAACTTCCCTAAATGCCTCACAAGCCAGGGAAACGATCTTTTCCCATTTTTAGATTAATCAATGTCCAAGAAGAATGAGGTTGCCATAGTGTCTCTTTTGCAGGAAATCAAGAGGCCCTGTGTATTTATACATTGAAGATTTCTAAGTCCATATTCCCATAAATAATTTTTCTTATAAGTTCTTGCCTCTATTCAATCTGTTCTGTTAAGCATCTCAAACTTAATATGCTATAATTGTGGGGTTTGCCTTCTTTGTCTGTAAACTCACAGCTATTGGCATAGGTCAATATATGGAAATGCCTGAAAAAATTTAACTTTGTCATACAATTTAAAATTTATGTTCATAACAGCAAATTAAATCTAAAGAAAAGTAGTTTATCGTGGCATAGCTGTGTGTTTCTGGCCTAGAGCCTTGCTTGTGTATTAGGGTCCCTTTGAGAGGCTGAGGAGGATCTCAAGTTCAAAGCCAGCCCCCGCAAAAACAAGGCACTAAGCAACTCGGTAAGACCCTTTCTCTAAATAAAATACAAAATAGGGTTGGGAATGTAGCTCAGTGGTTGAGTGCTCCTGAGTTCAATTCCCAGTACCCACCCCCTCCAAAGGAAAGTACATGTATCACATAAAAATGGGCACATGTTCTGAGAAATGTGTTGTTAAGGCAATTTCTTAAATTGCCCTAAATATCGATTAGGTTGTAGTTCAGCAAAGTATTTCCTATAGTTAATACAGAAAAAATAATAATGTTATAATAAAAACAAATAGTAATAATTACCACTTACTGAATACTTTCTATATTATAGGCACTGGTGCAAAACTCTTCATATGTTAGTTTATGAGCTAGGTATTAGGTGTTTAGAGTCGCCTTTATGTAGATGAGGAAACTAAAGCACAGAGCTAGTAAGTAACTCAAAGCAGACTGTCTACAAAACCCACGTCTTAATTAACTCTGTACCCTCCATTTGCAATGTTCTTTATTCTTTCCTTCTCAGGACTAATTAGTCAAAAGGCTGACTGTCACTGAACTGCTTTCGAGTCTCCCTCAGGTAAGGTAGGTAATGGATAGAGGGATCCAGCTATGAACTTATACTTTCTTACATTCTTAGTGTTCTTCACTGCTAGAGCTAATCCTTAGCTCCAGTAATTTCCCTTTTGAGCTCTGAGTTTTTATGGGTAGGAGGACATTTACTGCAATGAGATTCAGGAGCATTCTACAAAACCCAAATCTCAAGCTCTATACAAGATGCCACTGTGTAGCACAGTCAATATCTCTATTATAAAATTATGCATTATTAATACTGCTGCAGTTTGAGCTTGTGACACATCTATACCTCTTTCCCTTTCAAATCTACCCTCACACAGGTCTAGGGTCCTGTTGGAGGCTCCTAAATGAGCTTTGATTTCATTAGCACCAAGGGATGCACAAAGTCATTGGTGAAGTTCTGCTCTCGCAAGCCCCTGAAGCTGACTTGATAGCCTAGCAGCTGCTTACTGTTGTCTCTCCCAAGCACCTGGGGATGATGGAGGTCTCCAGTTGGGCAGGACTCTTGTCACTCACTCTTCCTCACTTTTAAATAAATATAGGAAGAATGTAAACACTGTGAAATGGGATTCAACAAACTGCCCTTTACCCTAGACCTCAATGAGGAGGCCTCTTCAAGTTGACTTAGCATTGTATTTAAGAGGCCTATAAAAATGTGCTTTTTATTAAACAAGTATTCACTTAACAAATATATATTGAGCACTTTCAATAGATGAAAATTAGATTCTTAATAGATCATGTATCTTCCACTCAAGTTAATTTTCTTATTGAAATAATTGCACTATAAAGAACGTTTGAAGTGCTACCCTCTCTGTGAAGGGTTCTTACTATTTTATCTGCCTCGCTTCACAATGGTGGTGTGCTGCACAATTCAGTGGTGTGCTGGAGCTGACTCATATGAGCATGAGAGAGCCAGGTGCGAGATTTTCGGCAATTTTGCAAACCAGTTGTTATGTCTACCCATTGCTTAAGAATAATTGCATAAACTTACAATTAATTAAATTATATTTGACTAAAGTCATTACTTCCTAATTTTTTTCCCTATGATCTGTGCTCTGGATTTTACCTGTGTATATTGGAAATACAACATAATGGTGCATTATGGCTTCCCAACTTGTTGTTCAGTAATATCACTTTCAAATCAAACATGGTGGGAGATCCACACCACAGAGATCAGCACATGCTATAAATCATGTCCTTCTGAATTTCTGGGAAGCCAGTTGTTGAACATTCACCAGCACACCATTGACTCCATCCTGTTGTGACCCTTGTCCTTTATTAACTTTCATAGCATTTATTTTTGGCATAACATATTCATTAATATTTTCCAGGCAACATTTGCTCAGCATGGATTCAGTGGTAGGTATTGAGTAAGAAGTAGAACATTCAGAAATGAGGACAGTATTTTCTCCCACCTCAAGTCATTTAGAATCTGAGTCTGATAAATGCACAAATAATTATGTGGTGAGGTAATGGGTATTACAACAGCAGTGAGTACTTGATAAGAGGAGCTGAAACAGTGGAGGTAATTAATATTGGTTAAGTCGGGAAATTTGGAGCTTGAAAGGGACAAGGTGTCTGCCAGGCAGAAGTGTTAGAAAGGGCATTCCTCACACAGGAAGATGTTTTTAAAGATCTAAGGCTTTGAAAAGCCAGGTGAGTCTGCACACTCTAATTGCTCAGTATGGCTAAAGGCACTTGTTGGGGGTTGTGGAAGACGTGGTGGCGGAGTTGCTCCAGCACCCGACCACACAGGTGATATTCTCGTCATCAAGACATCCACATCGCTAGCACCATATTTGTAGTGTAAAAGTTACTTGGAGCTTATTTATATGAACTTATTTATATAAGTGAATAACTGCTAAGAAATTAGGAGTTGAGGGCTGGGGTTGTGGCTCAGAGGTAGAGCACTTGCCTAGCATGCATGAAGCACTGGGTTCAATCCTCAGCACCACATGAAAATAAAATAAAGATACTGTGTCCACCTATAACTAAAAAATACCCAGCCTTGGGTATTTTGTTATAACAATGGAAAGTGAACTAATAGTTATATTTCCATTAACAGAACTGCTTGGGAAGAATGGCTTCAAGGTATACATTTCTTCCCTACATGAGGATTTTTAAAAATTTGTTCTAATTATTTTATATGACGCTAGAATGCACTTTGACACATCATACATAAATGGAGTATAATTTCTCATTCTGGTTGTACATGAGGTAGAATCATACCAGTCATGTAGTCATATATGTACATAGGGTAATAATGTCAGATTCATTCAACGATTCTTCCTAACCCCATATTTTCCTTCCTTTCACTTCCCTCTACCAAATACAAAGTAACTCTATTCTTCTCTAGTCCTCCCCTCCCCCTTACTGTGAATTAGCATCTGCATATCAGAGAAAACATTGGCCTTTGGTGTTTTGGGATTGGCTTATTTGGCTTAGCATGATACTCTCCAGCTCCATCCATTTACCAGCAAATGCCATAATTTCATTCTTCTTTAAGGCTAAGTAATATTCCATTGCTTAGCACATCTCTGCTTCAGTGAATCTGTACTGATTGAGTCTCCTACTTATAGAAGACTGTCAGTGTTCCCTTCTTCCAAATGAAAGGCTATAGAAAAACTTCTCGATAAAAGAGGAAGACTCAATCAGCACAGAATTCATTAAAGCAGAGATATATCTTTCAGAGGTGGCATGGTTGCTGGGCCTGACAGAGAAAGAAAGAATTAACGTTTTTGAGGGAAGACTATGGAAACGCTAAAGCAATTTGGTCAGCAGTGGGAACTCTGGAAAAGGAGAGTGAGTAGAAAGGCTAGTTAGTATTATTCAGCCCTAGTTGGTTAAGCTGTAACGGGGTAGAGGGAAAAAGAACTCTGTCTAGAAGCATTTGCGATAGGCAGGATGTTCATATTCCATAACCAGATGAATCAGTCAAGTTTTCCAAGGAATATATTACTCTCACTGTGTTCACAATGCATCTATCTGATTATCAGGTGGCTAATCACATAGTCTATCTTCAAACAAGACAACATCCAAATTAGCCAAAATTTGGTTAAGCTCATACTAAGTTTCAGGCACTTTGAAGGAAAAAAAAAAATTGCACCACTCTGTGTTGAAGAACATTTTATTATAATGAACAATTACATTTCTCAATGTGCATGAATAAATTGTCATTTAGATTTTATTCAGTAATTGCAAATTTGATCACTGTGATCTGCCTCCCCAACTTTCTTCCCAACATGCACATATATAGGACTATTTCTTGGAGGGGACAGAAGCATCGTGGGGCCAGATTGGGGAGTGAAGTGTAGTAATGAATGTGATTCTACCCTAGTGAAGGCTTTTGAAAGGCAGCCAGCTGGTCTTTCCTGGTAGATCCTCATCTGTATTAAAGAGTACCTTTCCAGTGGATGTTTTAGCATTTTCATGAATTACAGGTAGGGTACAAGAGTGCAGTGAGTTAAATTGAAAATCTATTGAGTTCAGGATAGTTCCTGACAGTTTCAAAATAAATCTATAATATCGGGCACTGTACTTTGATTCTTCTTTTGCTATTTGCTTACTGTTTTCTTCAAAGTAGGTTCTGAAAAAAATTCAATAAATGAGCAATACAGCAAGATTCCACCATATCAACCATCTTTGCACCTGTTCCTTAGAAGGTTTTTCTGCTCAATGTTCACCTCATTGACTCTCTCAGGTTTTTATTTCTGTTCAATATTGTTCTCCTTGGAGAAACAAAACGTCTTTATCTAACAAGGCATTTTTTGCTAACCTTTATCTCTGACTCTGCTTGATTTTTCTTCATAGTACTTACACGATCCACAATTGGTAGTTTCTTTGCATTGTTTCTTCCCTCAGGAACTATTTTTTTTTTTTCTTCTACCTTCAACCTTGCCATGAGCAGTCAGTCACTTTTGGAAACCACTTACTTGATTTACTAAAGTCGAATTAGACTTATATTAACCCAAACATGTTTCCAACTTAGCTATTTTTAAAATATTTCCACCCAAATTATTATAAGAAAAGTATGTTTTTCTTCTCAGAAAGCCATGATAGTACAAAGATAAGAAGTTAGAATGGTGAGGTAGGATATTTGAATTCCTCTTGACCCTGCCCTATGTTCCTGCATAACTCCTATGTAACATGTAATATTTCTGTTTGTTTATGCCATTTGCTTTCCTCCTAGAATTCCTATTTTCTCACCTGTTAATGGGAAAAATACTTTTCCTCCCTAATTCTGAGGTGCATTGTGAAAATCAAATGATCTAATGTATGTAAAAACATTTTGAGAACTTTAAAATGCAATGATATTGGGATGTTATTATTACTATTCTTGAACTAAGCTAGACCAAACACTTTCCTTCGACAGTCAATATTTGTGCCTAGTAGAAATACATTTATATGGGAGATCCAAGATGGCGGATTAGAGGAAGCCGCACTTCAGGACAGTTCCGTAGAAAGAATCCAACAAAGCAGATAAATTGCCTTTCATTATATATATATGGACTGAAAATACCGATATCCTGGATGGTTTGATTACCACTACCAGAGAGAGAAAGAGACAAGCTGTCTGCAGCGGCTGGAGCCGCGAGGCTCCTGCAAAACCGCCTGGGCGGTGCACAGGCCGTGCGAAACAAGGTCAGGGTGAGGAGACCGCGCTACTGCTGCAACCCCAGCCAAACTCACTGCACACTAGCGTGAAACCGGCGATAAAAACCAGCGATAACAGCCGGCGGGATTGGTGCTGGGGAGCCACGGGAGACCGCGGGTCCACACACCAGTTCGAATCCACACTCCGCCTGACGTGACCCTCGGTGTGGCTTCCCGGTGCGATCGGCAAGGATACGGGAGTCTGGGAGTCTGCGGAGCTACTGTTGACTGGAAGGAGAGCGCCGCCATCTTTGAAAGCTGCAGGGGCTGGTCCTGACAAAGGGGAGGAGACTGAGAGCGACTGCTGCATCCACCCAGGGACTCTACAGCTCTCTGAAGACAACACACAATTGGGTGAGACTTGGTTGGTCAGCAGGGGAAGGCGTTTCTGAGGCTGGCACAGCGGCCACAGGGGACTGCAACTGTGGGTGGGCTTGGGGAGGTGGTGCCTTCTGGAAGATCCCCCTTCCCGGCGCCATTCATCTGCTGACACACACGGTCCCCCTGGGCCACTCCTTCACTGAACCGTGCAGCCGCTGGCCTAGGATGCAGCCTTGATTTCACTGACAGGATCACAGACTGTGATCCAATAGCAATTGGTTTGAACTGGAAAGGAAAAAAAGAGGGGGGCTTCCCAGGGCCCGTTTTGTCTGAGACTTGGGGTTTGACTTTTTTTTTTTGTTTGTTTGTTTGTTTCCCTTTCTTTTTATTGGTCTGCTTGATTTTCTGGATTGCAGGGAGGGTTTTTTTTTTTGTTGTTGTTGTTGTTGTTTGTATGTTTGTTTGTTTATTTTTCTTTTTCTTTTTTTGGCTTTGTTTTGTTCTGCTTTTTTTTTTTTTTTTTTTTTTTTTCTTCCGCATTGATTGTTAGTGTGTTTATCTGCTTCCGCTCCCTTTTTTCTTTCATTCTTTTACTCCTTCTCACCCTTGTATCTTTTCTTCCTCCTTCATCTTTCATGTTTACATCCTGCCAGTGCAGACTAAACAGAGCCAAAAACAAGTTATACGCAAAACTTGGGATTTCTAGAACCGGCACAATTGAACTGGGTAGCAAAGTGGTGTTATATACAGTTTACTCTCTATTTCCTTGATTCTCTCTCTCCTCTCTCTTACACCAATTCCTACTCTTTATCATTTTTTTTTTCTTTTCCAACTTACTATATATATATAAATTGATCTTTTTACCTAATTGTCAACCCCATTCTCTTTCTTCCATCGTCTACTGTTACTAAACCACTTCCACTAAACCATTTCAATAGATATCTCTTTTCATACTTTCCAAGAAAGAACAATTCAAGACACTTCCTTCTTCCTAAACATAACACCTCTGTATCCAATACTTGAAGCTATAAAACCCTATCAGAAACGTACAGAGTAAATTGGAAATAACATCTGGGATAACAAAATCTGTACATTGTGACCAAACTTGGATTTTCTGAATAGAAAGTGTTAGGTTTTAAAAGTATAAAGGAATTATAAGGTGATCTGATAGCATTGTACTACAGGAACAACATAAGGCTTTAAGGTAAAATCGAAACAGTCAAGGTCCCACAGTGCAGGAAGAATAGACACACAAGCAACATGAAAAAAACAAGGAAAGAAAATGACACAAACAAATCAAGATACCTCATCGGCAGATGTCATGGCAAGCACAGTTGGTCAAATGCCAGAGATGGAATTTAGAAATTACATATGCCAAATGTTTATGGAACTTAAGAATGAACTCAAAAATGAGATGAGGGAGCAGGTACAGGAGGCAAAAGATCATTTTGACAAAGAACTCCAAAAACAAATACAGGAAGTAAAAGATTACTTCAATAGGGAAATAGAGGCTCTAAAGAGAATCCAAACAGAAATTCCAGAAATGAAAGAAGCAATAAACCAAAATAAAAGCTCAATTGAAAACATCTCCAACAGAATAGACCATCTGGAAGATAGAACCTCAGACAATGAAGACAAAATATATGTCTTAGAGAAGAATTTAAACCATACAGCAAAACTTGTTAATAATCATGAACATAACATCCAGGAATTATGGGACAGCATAAAAAGACCAAACTTAAGAGTGATTGGCGTAGAGGAAGGGGCAGAGTTTTCAAGCCAAAGGAATGAGTAATCTATTTAATGAAATAATTACAGAAAATTTTCCAAGCTTGAGGAATGAAATGGAAAACCAAGTTCAAGAGGCATACCGAACACCAAACAAACAAAATCTCAACAGAGCCACACCTAGACACATTATAATGAAAATGCCTAATACACTGAGCAAGGAGAGAATACTAAAAGCCACAAGAGAAAGGAAGCAAATTACATATAGGGGGAAACCAATCAGATTATGTTCAGATTTTTCAACCCAGACCTTAAAAGCAAGAAGATCCTGGAATAGCATATTTCAAGCTCTGAAAGAAAAGGGATGTCAACCAAGAATCTTATATCCAGCAAAATTGAGCTTTAGATTCGAAGATGAAATAAAAACCTTCCACGACAAGCAAAAGTTAAAAGATTTCACAACTCGAAAGCCAGCACTTCTGAACATCCTGGGCAACATATTTCATGAAGAAGAAGAGAAAGATGATAACGAAAATCAACAAAGGGAGATATTAAACTAAAGGAAATACCACCAGAAGAGAAACCAAATCAAGCTAAAGACCATAAGTCAAATAAAAATGGATGGAATAAAAATCACATCTCAATAATAACCCTGAATGTTAATGGCCTAAACTCGCCAATCAAAAGACACAGATTATCAGAATGGATTAAAAGAAATGACCCAACAATTTGCTGTCTCCAAGAAACACACCTCATAGAAAAAGACATCAACAGACTGAAAGTGAAAGGCTGGGAAAAGTCTTATCACTCACATGGCCGGCGGAAGCAAGCAGGGGTTTCCATTCTCATATCAAATAAGGTAGACTTCAAACCAAATTAATCAAGAGGGACAAAGATGGATATTTCTTATTACTTAAGGGAACCATCCATCAACAGGATATAACAATCATAAATCTGTATGCCCCAAATAATGGAGCACCTACATTCATCAAACAAACGCTTCTTAAGTTCAAGAGTAAAATAGACCACAACACAGTTATTCTAGGGGACTTCAACACACCTCTCTCACCAATGGATAGATCATCCAAACAAAAGCTAAACAAAGAAACTTTAAGCCTCCTCAAAACAATTAACAATTTAGACCTAACAGACATATATAGAATATTTCATCCCTCAGTAAACGAATACACATTTTTCTCAGCAGCACATGGCTCCTTCTCCAAAATAGACCATATATTATGTCACAAGGCAACTCTCAGCAAATATAAAAAAATAGAGATACTACCCTGCATGCTATCGGACCATAAAGGGATAAAATTGGAAATCAACGACAAAACAAGGAATAAGAAAAACTACTCCATCAACTGGAAGCTAAACAACATGCTACTGAATGAACAAGGGGTTGAAGAAGACATCAAAGAGGAGATCAAAAAATTCCTAGAGGTAAATGAGAACACAGATACATCATATAGAAATCTCTGGGACACTATGAAGGCAGTAGTAAGAGGAAAATTCATTGCACTGAGTTCATTCCTTAAGAGGAAAAAAAACCAACAAATAAATGACTTAACATCACACCTCAAAGCATTAGAAAAAGAAGAACAGACCAACACCAAGAGCAGTAGAAGACAGGAAATAATTAAAATCAGAGCAGAAATTAATGAAATTGAGACTAAGGAAACCATTCAAAGAATTGACAAAACTAAAAGTTGGTTCTTTGAAAAAATAAACAAAATTGACAGACCCTTAGCAATGCTAACGAAAAGAAGAAGAGAAAAAACTCAAATTACTAACATTCGTGATGAAAACGGGAATATCACAACAAACACCTCAGATATACAGAATATAATTAGAAATTACTTTGAAAACTTGTACTCTAATAAAATAGAAAATACTGAATGCATTGACAGATTTCTAGAGTCATATGATTTGCCTAAACTGGATGTGGAGGCTATACATAATTTAAATAGATCAATTACAAGCGAAGAAATAGAAGATGTCATCAAAAAGCTACCAACAAGGAAAAGTCCAGGACCTGATGGGTTTACAGCCGAGTTCTATAAGACTTTCAAAGAAGAACTAATACCAATGCTCTTCAAACTATTTCAAGAAATAGAAAAAGAGGGAGCTCTTCCAGACTCTTTCTATGAGGCCAATATTACATTAATTCCAAAGCCTGGCAAAGACACATCCAAAAAAGAAAACTTCAGGCCCATATCTTTAATGAACATAGATGCAAAAATCCTCAACAAAATCCTGGCAAATCGGATACAAAAACATATCAAAAAGATAGTGCACCACGATCAAGTGGGGTTTATCCCAGGGATGCAAGGCTGGTTCAATATTCGGAAATCAATAAACATAATACATCACATCAATAGACTTAAAGACAAAAATCATATGATCATCTCAATTGACGCAGAAAAAGCATTTGACAAAATACAACACCCCTTTATGTTGAAAACACTACTAGGAATTCAGGAACATATCTTAACATAATAAAAATTTATGCAAGGCCCCGAGCTAACTATCTTAAATGGAGAAAAATTGAAAGCATTCCCTCTCTAAAAACTGGAACAAGACAGGGATGTCCCCTTTCACCACTGCTATTTAACATAGTACTGGAAACTCTGGCCAGAGCAATTAGACAGACGAAAGAAATTAAAGGGATTAAGATTGGAAATGAACAGCTCAATTTAGACCTATTTGTGATAAAAACTAGGAATATCAAGAAACATATCTTAACATATTGCTTGAAAACACTAAAAAACTGGGAATATCAGGAAACATATCCTTGAACATAAAAAAGCTATTTATGCAAGGCCCCGAGCTAACATTATCTTAAATGGAGAAAAATTGAAAGCATTCCCTCTAAAAACTGGAACAAGACAGGGAATGTCCCCTTTCAACACCACTGCTATTTAACATAGTACTGGAAACTCTGGCCAGAGCAATTAGACAGACGAAAGAAATTAAAGGGATTAAGATAGGAAAAGAAGAGCTCAAATTAGCACTATTTGCTGATGACATGATAATCTACCTAGAAGACCCAAAAAAACTCTACCAGAAAACTTTTACAACTAGAAACGAATTTGGAAAGTTGCAGGATACAAAATCAATACACATAAGTCAAAAAATCAGCGACAAAGACTCTGAAAGGGAAATGATGAAAAATACCCCATTTGCAATAGCATCAAAAAAAATAAAATACCTGGGAATCAACCTAACGAAAGAGGTGAAAGACCTGTATAACGAAAATTATAGAACACTAAAGAAAGAAATTATAGATGAACTCAGAAGATGGAAAGACCTACCTTGCTCTTGGATAGGTAGAATTAATATTGTCAAAATGTCCATACTACCAAAAGCATTATACAGATTTAATGCAATTCCTATCAAAATCCCAATGTCATTCTTCAAAGAAATAGAAATAGCAGTCATGAAATTCATCTGGAAAAATAAGAGACCCAGAATAGCCAAAGCAATCCTGAGCAAGAAAAGTGAAGCAGGGGGCATCACCATACCAGACTTTAAATTATACTATAGAGCAATAGTAACAAAAACAGCATGGTATTGGCACCAAAACAGACTGGTGGACCAATGGTACAGAATTGAGGATACAGAGACTAATACATTTAATTACAGCTATCTTATATTAGACAAAGGTGCCAAAAATGTACAGTGGAGAAAGGATAGCCTCTTCAACAAATGGTGCTGGGAAAACTGGAAATCCATATGCAACAAAATGAAATTAAACCTTTATCTCTCACCATGCACAAAACTCAATTCAAAGTGGATCAAAGACCTAGGAATTAGATCAGAGACAATACACCTAATAGAAGAAAAAGTAAGCTCCAATTTCCAACATGTTGGATTAGGCCCCAAGTTCCTTAATAAGAATCCTGTAGCGCAAGAATTACTACCAAGAATTAATGAATGGGATAGATTTAAACTAAAAAGCTTCTTTTCAGCAAAAGAAACAATCAGTGAGGTGAATAGAGAGCCAACTAATTGGGAACAAATATTTAATACATGCACATCAGATAGAGCACTAATCTCTAGAATATATAAAGAACTCAAAAAACTTTACACTAAAAAAACAAATAACCCAATCAATAAATGGGCTAAGGAATTGAGAAGACACTTCTCAGAAGAAGATACACGATTAATCAACAAATACATGAAAAAATGTTCAACATCGCTGGCAATTAGAGAAATGCAAATCAAAACTACTCTAAGATTTCACTTCACTCCAGTCAGAATGGCAGCCATCAAGAACACAAGCAACAATAAATGTTGGAGAGGATGTGGAGAAAAAGGCACACTCATACATTGCTGGTGGGACTGCAAAATGGTGCAACCGTTATGGAAAGCAGTATGGAGATTTCTTGGAAAACTGGGAATGGAACCATCCTATGACCCAGCCATCCCACTCTTGGGTCTATTCCCAAAGGACTTAAAAACAGCATATTACAGTGACACAGCTATCTCAATGTTTGTAGCTGCACAATTCACAATAGCTAGTTTGTGGAATCAACCTAGATGTCCCTCAGTAAATGAGTGGATTAAGAAAATGTGGTATATACGCACAATGGAATTTTACTCAGCAATAAAAGAAAATAAATTAATGGCATTTGCAGGTAAATGGATGAAGTTGGAAGACATAATGCTAAGTGAAGTTAGTCAGTCTCAAAAATCCAAGTACCAAATGTTCTCTCTTATATAAGGAGGCTATTTCAAAGTATTGTTGGATGGGGTACATAGGAGGATTAGAGGAACACTAGAATGGTCAAGGGAAGGGAGGGTAAGGGAGGGAGCAAGAGGGGAGGGAGGGGGGGAAAAAAAGGTGGTTGAATGAGATGGATATCATTTTCCTTAATGCATGATTGAAGACCTAAATTGCACGAATATACTTTGTATACAAACAGTTGTATGTAAAAAGATACTAAATATATGCACTACGAGTTGTACATATTAAAAATTATAAAAATAAAAATAAAAAAATACAATAAAAAAAAAGAAAGAAAAAAAAAAAAAGAAATACATTTATATATTGAACTGTTTATATATTTGTTATATATTTAAAAAAATTTTTTTAGTTGTTGTTGGAACTTTATTTTATTCATTTATTTATATGTAGTGCTGAGAATTGAGCCCAGTTCCTCACACATGTGAGGCAAGCACTGTACCACTGAGCCACAACTCCAGCCCCTATGTTATGTATTTATATCACCTGTAAATATATTTATCTCAGCCATCTCTCAGTCCTATTGCAGCTCTTGCTCAGGATTGAGTTTCTTTTTCTGTTTGGCTGGTGTGTGCCCAAAGTGCTCTATTCAAACCTGGGAAGTACATGTGAAGTCAGGAAAAGTACATGAAGCTGTTAATAAGTTTCAAATGTGTTTCCCTTATGGGAAACAGCATCTTACCTCCCTATGTGGAAAATGATTTCCCAGCCTCAGAGATTTCCCGCCAGGGTGTTTATTATGGCTTTGCACTAGTTCCAAACCCTGAGATGAGATGCAAATTGAAGTATTTATGTCATTGGTTTGTGGGGCGGCCCACAGAGAAATAAGAATGTGTTTGTAAACTCTGAACATAGGTGGGCATTTTTGAAAGCCTCCAGATCTGACAGAATGATTTCCAACTAAGAGTGCGGTATTGTTTATTATAACTTTGAGTGGCAGCCTAATATATTAAATCAGTTCAAAAGATTGTAAAACGCATTAGCATTAGCAATTTAATACCTTCAACAAATTTAACTGTCACTCAGGAGCATATCTGTCCTTGTTGTAAAACAAAACAAAACAAAACACCCAAGAATGAAACTCCTTTGTTGATGGACAATACTGTTCAAGGAGACAAAAGATTTTCTATGTACGTAGCCACACACAGGAAGTGTGTTCTGCATTTAGCAAAATTAAGTGGCACAAAATTAATACAGGCATTTCATTATGGCCGGAGGACTTGAAACCTTAGGGGGAGGAAATGTTTGACAAAATGATGATCCTATCACCCAGTAAATCTTGCTCATGAAAATGCATGGGAAAATCTTTCCATCAGAAAATTATCTTCCTGCATCCATAGTTACAGGTCAATATTGTACTTCTTTCACTGCTAAAGACGTTTATGAGGTATTCTTAATAGCATGGTCAATGTTATTGCTCTGTGAAATTCAAAAGCAGAATATAGAACACTATATAAAATAATTACATTAGTAAATTATTATTGAAAGCCTACAAAGAATGAATCACCATCATTGAGTCCTGTTTACCAAGCATTAAATAATTATTTTATCAGTTCTATACTATGTCATTGAAACCTTTCAAATAAGGTAGTAATTTTTTTTAGGTGGAGAAAGTAAGGGACAGAAACTAATGCTATTAACTTATTTAACAGTCCCCAGCTCAAAATGACAGAGCCAGGTTTTGACATGAAATCTATTAATTCTATGCATTAAAAACACACTGCCAGGGTGTGTTGGAGATGATATGTATGTATGCATGCCAAAAGTCTTGCATGCATTAGAGACATTAATCTTCACAAGAATGCTATAGTCAAGAAATATTTTTTCTTATTATATAGATGAACTATCCTTGACATAATAAAAATAAGTAAGTAGTCAAATTCTCATTGCCACAATACTTTGTAGTCATATCATCTCTCAACCCAACATAACACCAGAACATTTTTTAAAAAGTTACAGTAAACTTCATTTAGAGGCAAGATGAAGGTTTATTTATTGTAGCATGTAAAAATTTAAACCAGGAAGTGTATGTGTGGTTGTATGGATAGATATCTGCTAAACAACTTGTCAATCAAATGCATCGTCAGAATGATTTGCTTATTCAATTGCCAAATGGTAAATAGGACTAAAAAAAAAAAAAAAAAAAATCCTTGCCTTCTCATACCCACTGCCTACTAGCTGGAATGTTCTCTTTTGTGCTTCTCTTTTGGCCCATGTCCTGGATCTTGTGGAAGGTTTGCAGCATTTTTATGTTCAACTATTTTCCAAGTGCATGGAATTCCCAATATCTTTTTGTCCCAGAAACAGATGTATGTATGGAGTCATATTTTAAATTAAAAAATAAAAGCCAACCTCTTATTTGAATCTAATTGAGTAATCTTATTTCTTAGTAATTAATCATTTACTTTATGAATTTAAAATATAACAATACAAAATTGAGATAATACCTAACATGAGTTAGTGCATGCAAGTTTCCATATACAGTTTCTGGTATGTAATAAGCAATCAATACATTGTGGTTTATTTCTTACTTGATTTTTCAAAAGTTTCTAGGCACCAAAATCCTAGCAATCTCATGGAAATCTTCTTCTCCGTGGGATGGTAAACAAAAACCCAACACTGTCTTTGTTTTTATTTTTGAAAAAAGTGATTTATCATATAGAATTTTGAAAAACATAGAAGAAAATCTAATAAAGCTATGTAGCCCACACCCATCTAGTTTCATGTGTATTTTATCTACTCTGAAATCTCCCTTAACCCTATTCATATTTTTCTCTTTCTCCCTCTACTTTTATGCACTGTTAGGAATCAAAGCCTGGGCCTTGCACATCTTGGGAAAGCACTCTTTTTTTTAAGTTGTCTTTTTTTTTTTTTAATTTTTTATTCAAAGTTGTTGTATTATCACTCAATGACATTCCTACCAACCCCCCAGACTGTTAATTTTGAAGCAAATCACTTCTTGGAGGCATTTTAGTATGTACCTGTAAATATTGAGTTTCTTCAGAAAAAAATAATGTAAGCAAAATCATCAAACTTATAAAGAAGGTTAAAGCCTACCTAAATAATTAATATTCAATCATAGTGCACATTTCCTGATTTTTAAAGATTTATTCATTTGAATCATTACCTAATAAGTTTCAAATATTGTAAGAATTTTGTTTTCTACAACCTTTATTCTCTTTATTTTACAGGTTTTCCCTCAGATGTTACTCTTGTAAATTTTTATTACAGAAATTATGTTTCTGGTCCTCCAGATTATTTACACAGTCTGTACACTTAAATGTTTATCTTTTATTTGTGTTATTTAATATATTTATCTCTTGTATTAGCCCAAACATATGAAATCACTAATTCAACTAACTTTGATTTATGAAAGGTTAGATTTCATGTGGTTCAACCTAGTATTTCCTGTAAATTAGCAGTTGGATCTAAGACTAGATGTAGCAGGACTTTGGTAGCTTGCCTGCTGGAATGACAAGATATTCCAGCCTCATCTCTTGTATTTCCTGCTCCAGACTGATACTCGGTATTTCTTCAAATTCTGATTTATTTTAGTAGGAAATAGTGGTTGCAGATCATGATTTAGATACAATGATTGCCTCTTGGTATTTTAGGTTGGTCATTGTTTCTAGGGCTTTTCAATGCAAAGATTGTGATTTTTTAAGATTTTAAGGAAAAATACATAAAGACTTCACATTGATACTTCCAAATGAAATTTAGGCTTTTAATCAGCCTTGTCCATTTTTATATCACATTACTTTTTATTTTAGCATGTTGAGAATACCTTTCAAAAACCAAGTTGCTGGGCTGGGGTTGTGGCTCAGCAGCAGAGCGCTCGCCTAGCACGAATGTGCACAGCCCTGGATTCAATCCTCAGCACCACGTAAAAATAAATAAAATAAAGATGTGTCCAATTGCAACTAAAAAATAAATATTAAAAAAAAACAAGTTGCTGATACTCTTTATAATAAAGCAGGTCATGCATATGAACATTATCATTGAAAGGAAAAATATGATTACTAAAGAGTTCATGATTCTTTTACTAGTTTATTTACTTGCAGTTCTTTACATCCAGAAGATTATATACAACTAGTGATGAGCAAAAAAAAATATTTTAAGTTATGTGGAAAAGAAATGATGAATTGTGAGGAGATAGTATGTTTAACCTGGTTTAAACTTTACACAATGTATACATGTATTAAAACATGACATGTTACCCCATTAATAAATAAAATTAAAATTTTTTTCCTTTTAGTTACATGCCTGACAGTAGAAAGTATTTTGACATATTATACATACATGGAGTATAACTTCCTATTCTTGTGGTTGAATAAAAAAGATGTGAAGTTACCCTGGTTGTATATGTGTATATGAACATAGGCAAGTTATATCTGATTAATTCTACTGTCTTTCTGATTCCCATTCTTCCCCCTTCAATAAGTACATTTTTTAAATGTATCAATTAAAGATAAACAAAAAATGATATGGACAACTTCACACTATGTGGTTCTGCCAAAAACTGGAGAGATACATAAAAAGATCATTATTTCACTTTTAATGCTTAGAGTTACATTTTAGTTTTTAAAATTAATTGTATATTATTATTACATTTATTTGCAATAATTATCACAATCATATTCAAGTTACTAAATAAGATATATACATAAGTCTGCCTTCTATCCCCATTTCCTCCATCCTTCTTTCTGCCTTTGCTTCAAGATAAGTTTTATTTTTCAGTTTTGTTTTTTCATTGCTTTTTCTTGTGATAAAAGAAAAGGCAGGCGTGAATGCAGTTGCAAAACTATACATACTCCATCTTAGCTGGACGCGGTGGCACACGCCTGTAATCCTAGCACTTGAGAGGCTGAGGCAGGAGGATCACGAGTTCAAAACCAGCCTCAGTAATGGCGAGGCACTTAGCAACTCAGTGAGACCCTGTCTCTAATAAAATACAAAAAAGGGCTGGGGATGGGGCCCAGTGGTTGAGTGCCCCTGAGCTCAATCCCTGGTACAAAAAAAAAAAAAAAAAAAAACAACAACAACAAAAAAAAACTATACATACTCCATCTTGATTTTTTTTTTCTTTAACAATTTGTCTTAAAGGACATCCCGTTGTTGTTTTGAGTCATTCATATCTACCATTTCTTTCACAGATGCTCAATACTATGTACACCAGTCTTCTCTTCATATATTTGCTGCCACAACTAATACCTTCCTTATATTTGTTTAATATCTTAATGCTGTATTTTTCGGTAGATATTCCTAGAAGTGTAATTGTTTCATCAAATAGGAAATGAATATGTAATTTTTTTCTATGTATTGCCAAATTTTCTTCCCCCGAGAGTTCTATCATTTTGCATTCTCTGCAGCAGTGTATGAGAATTCTGTTTCCCCACAGCTTTGCCACAGAGTATGTTGTCAAGCTTCTGGAATTTTGCCAATACAATAGGTGAGAAAAGCTATCCTAGCAAAGTGTTAATTTTCATTTCTCTTTCTGCAAGTAAAGTTGAGCATATTTACAAATGGGCCATTGGTGTTTTTATTTGAACTCCCTGCTTTTCTATAGCATCATTGGCATTCTTCTCTTTTAGGTGCTCTTTTTTTTCTTCTTCTTTTCTTTTTTTTTTTTTGAGTTAGTAAACTGTTGTGGAAATTGTTGGTTTTTTCAAAAATTATTCTTAGACATACATGACAATAGAATGTATTTTGACATTATACATACTTGGAGTATAATGTAGTCTAATTATGATCCCTCTGTTGTGGTTGAACATGATAGGGAGTTACACTGGTCATTTATTCATATATGAACATAGGAAAGTTATGTCTGATTCATTTAAGAGGTTCTTCATACATTTTGCATCTCAATCCTTTATGCTATAAGTGGTATAATTAATATAATTGGAAGTTTTTTTCCACTTTTGTTTTTATTTTGTTATTAGATCCTAATTAAATTTCTGTCACCTTGTATATAAAAACTGGTTTCTTTTATTGGCTTTCTAGTTTCTTTAATCTTTTGGGACTTGTCTAAGAGTTGATTCAACTTCTTGCCTCAGAACATTATGAACACAAATAATGCTTTTTGTGTGTGTGTGTGTGTATTCTGTGAGAACAAGCTGAGATTTACAGATTATCTTCTACTTGAATCACTTTGTGTTTCTGCAGACCTAATTTAAAAAAAAGTTCATGAAGTCTTCCCTAACTTTTCCATTACACAAAGTGATTTCATTGGCACGTGACAGTTTAAGGGTTTGGTACTAACTATTTGGTCTTCCTGAAGACAGAGCTATGCTATTACTATGAAGTGACAAGCAATTATTTTGCTATAAAGAAAAGTGTGATGTCACATAGAGGATTACTATCTGTGAGGCTCATGCTCCTGAACAGTGCTGACAGAGTTGTGTATGTTGCAAGTGGGGGAAAATAGTCCTGAGGCTTTCAACTAATCCTGAGCAGAGAATCACCCTCCATATTTTCTTCTTCCTTGGTTGGGTATATTTTTTGTTAATTATCTTTGTAATGTCAAACTCTTGAGGTACTGAGATTCATATTTTGCTTTTCCTTTGCAAACAATTTTTTTGTACTTGGAATTAAGTTTGTACAGGATGGAGTCACAGTTAATTGATCACACATTATAAAATGTACTCAAAGTTGCCCTAGTGTGTGAATAAAATTATTGAAAAGACTTCATTAATTATTTCCAAATAAAACACTCATATGCACATAAAGAAAACAAATACCTCTACTCACCATATTTATTATCTTGTTAAGGTGTATTAGTTTAGGTTTTCGTGGCTGTGAACAAAATACCTGACAACAATCACTGAGAAGAGGAAAAGTTCATTTTGGACTGTTTTAGAGGTTCATCTGTGGTTGGCAAATTCTATTGTTCTGGGTCCAGAGTGAAGCAGAACATCATGGTGGAAGGGTGAGGCAGAAGAGTGCTGCTCTGCTCCTGGCAGTCTTGATGGGAGGGAGATTAGAAGGGAGGAAGAGAGGCGCGGAGGGAAGGGATCTAGGACCTCAGGGAAGGTGAACCCTTCCAGGACACACTCAAAATTACCCACCTCCTCCAGCCACATCCCACCAGCCTAGTTACCATCCAGTTAGTCCATTCAAACTAGGATGGACTGATGAGGTTAAAGCACTCACACTCCAATCATTTTACCTCTTGTATTCCTGTGTTAACACAGGAGATTTTGCAGAACATCTTGTATTCAAACCATAACACAAGGGAACATAGTCTAGTTTGAGAGCAAGTAATGTGTTTTTGTTTCAGACATGTGTTTTTAGACATACAAATGAAGAGAACCAAAGAGGTATTTACCATCTTAACTTTCAAGTAAAGAAATGAGGGAGTTTTTGATACTGCTATTGAGATATCTTCCAAAACAGGAATTAAAAAAAAAGAAAAAGAAAAAAAAAAACTGGGTTTGGTTTTTAGCCTAATAAGAATGCTAAAAATTATAAATGTAATTTATAGTTTCCAAGAAGGCACTTTATATATTTGGCTATGTTTTCCTGGTACTGAGATTGAAGAACCATTGGAGTTGCTTCTTCACACAGTTCAAAACTTTCGCAGGTGAAAATCTCATTCCATGTTCATGACTTTCAAGAGAAAATATGTATTTTTTTACCTCTTACTATGGTAATTGTGATAATTATGCCTTTAAAGTTAAAGAAATGCCAACAGAAGTATTAAACATGTCAATTAGAATTTGATTCTGAACTTGGTGATTTATTAGATATGAGACAAACTGGGTGCTTGGTTGAGTTGCCTTATTTTTCTAGTTCATCTACTAAGTAAGGGTAGTTTGAAATCATTCTTGATGACTTTGTGCTCCTGCTTCTTAGGCTCACTTTACTCTTTAAAAGGTTAACGAATAATAATTTTGTTTTCTGTTTATGTTGCTGTTTCCCTTTGATTAATGTATCATCTTGAATAAAATGCTGTTTTAGAGCTATTAGTTTCTGAAATATTTGCTATGGTTGGTATAGTCACAGGAATTTGTGATACCTGAAAGTAATAATTCGTTGTCATAATAAATAATTATTTCTAGGGAACTAATTAGTAAATAAACACCATTACTATTTTTCTAGAAATAGCAGCATGTAGTGATCAATTCTGTATTAAAGTCTGTGCTTTATATTTCATCATATTTAATCTTGCCTAGATTTCATATACATGGTTTAAGTCTCAGAAATTCTCTAATTTTACACTTCCAGTAAATAAACAAATTAGGAACTGAGTGTATAAATCTTCAGATCCAAAATCTATGACTTATCACGCAAACCGTATCATCTTAACTTTGAATCAGTCAATTCCCCCATTAAATTTAAAATGAAATGTTTGTTTAAATTTTAACAGATTTGTGAGAATATTCTGTAGTAGATTATCCCACTTTCAAAGTCATCAAAAAGTCAATCTATTGGTATTGACTAAGGTATACATGCTGCAGGACATATTTTGCCAGAATGAACTTCATTAAAATTAATTCTCATTCGTGTAATCCCAGCTATTCTGGAAGCCAAGAATTATAAGTTCAAGGCCAGCCTTAGCAATTGAGAATCCTGTGTCAAAATAAAATATGAAATCTGTAGCTCAGTAGTAGAGCACCCAGTTCTGAAAAATAAAAATCAAAATTAACTTTGAGTAGAAAAATGAGAGTAGGTTTATGTATAGTTTCAACAGGAAATAGACACCATGTCTCAAAAAATTCCACTGTAAAACTTGGATTTCAATAACGAGAACTTTTGTTAGGATCTATGTTTATTTTATTTAGCACTTCTGTATGAGGTTATGTGGTGGTAATGAAAATTCCACAGGAAATTATGTGATTTAACCAATATGATAGAAAACTTTTGGTGAGGTGACATGTCTATCTTGTGTATTCAATATTTTGCACAATGATTGATTAAAGAGCTCACCTGAACTCAAAATATTGATTGTTAATCATCATTTTCAACTCAGGTCCAGGAGCTACCTGGCTTCTGATCATTTTTGCCTCATGTCTGTTACTCTTGGTATGCCATTTCTTGGGTTATATCAATTTTTCCTCTGCTCTGATCCTCAGGATTTCCTGACAGCTTTCACTTAAGTCTTTTGTTGCTGTCTAGCTCTAGATTCTGGGCGAACTTGTCTGCCCTTGAAATCCCACCCTAATGTTAGTACCCCATTAGTATCCCAACTAGAAGCCTTGCTCAGTTTGCCCTTACAAGGGATCCTGGTCACTAGGAAGAACTATTCAGGGACTGTCCATCCACATACCAGAAAATCCATTGCTGGTACTAGTTGTTTTTTTGTGTGTTTTTCCTTTAATTCACAAGAGCCTCATTTAATAGAGGTAAATGACACTACTTAACTTATGGTGAAATGTATTGATTTTCTCTGCTTCCTCAAAGGTGACCTCCAGGCAATTGTAGACTCTAAATTATACCAAGGCAAACAGATATCATAGATTTAACTCAGCAGTATGAAATCCATCAGCCAGTTAATTCCCACCTCCCTTTACAGTCCATTAAATACTCTATTTTTAATTGAAGTTGTAATATTTATTTTCTCATTCTCACCTGTTTAGGTATGCTACATTTCTTTGATAATTTCTCTAGAGATTTATACTTGGATTATTTTTTTTCATTTCCATTATCTTTGGTGAATTTGTTCTTTTGTTGAAGTTGTGCTTGGAATTTGTTTAAAATTGATTTTCCAGCAGGGTGCCTTTGTGCACACCTGTAATCCCAGCTACTCAGGAGGCTGAAGCAGGCAGATGACAAGTTTGAGGCCGACCTGGGCAACTTAGTGCAGCCCTGTCCCAGAAAATTAAAATTAAAAAAGGATAGGCATGTAGCTCTATGAGAGAGTGTTTCCCTGGTATGTAGGAGCCCCTGGGCTCTATCCGTGGTACTGTTAAGTTTATTTTATAAAATTTGAAGCTAACTTTTCTGAGAAATTAAAAAAGACCTTGTAACTTTGAGTGAGGCATACAAACTAAGGTCCTTTCTTGTTCAGGAGATGAGACTGATACATCCTTGACAGGGGGAAAATAGCTAGTAAAACCAAGATACCTAATCCTACGATTCAACTCATATAATTAAAAGTGTTGATGTTTACTTGTTACTACCGTTAAAATTATCAAGATACAATGACTTGTCAGGTTGTCAAAGCCAAAAAATACACAAACAATAACTTAATGTTTATGAAATAGAATATATTTGTCTTCAATTATAGGCGAAGTAATTAATTTCTATCTCTTAATGTATGAAATTTTATTTTGATGCATTTTATGATCACATTTTCAACTTTTTTTTTTCTTTTGTTTTGTATCAGGATTGAAACCAGGGGTGCTCTTTATCACTGAGCTATATTCCCAGCCCTTTTTACATTTTAATTTTGAGGCAGAGGGTATTATTGCTAGATTGTCTAGGCTGGCCTTGAACTTGTGAGTTTTCTGCCTCAGCCTCCTGAGTAACTGGAATTATAGGTGTGTGTCACTTTGGCATATTTTAAGCTTTGAGTTTGATTTGTGACTACAAAGAAGAAATTACTTAGAGGTTGATTTATGTTTTAAGAATGTAAAAACAATTCCTTAATATAATCCAGTTTCTAAATTAAGAATCATGAAACACATTGTAATCCTAAATGATGCTAACATAGTTTATTTATTGAGTCAGCTTTTCTTGAGTCTCCTGTGAGTGAGTCGTGGCCTAGCTCTTGTTCTTCACCATGCAGGATTCAACATGGAGGAAGATAGACATGGCTCCTTATCTTCAAGCTCTGAGCCTTGGCAACCTATTTTCCCTGAAAACAGCTGTAAAATTGTCGTCTTTTCTAATTATATACTCTCCTCTAGTCTTTAATGTGAATTTGCACCTGTTGTCTCACTTATTAGTACTTGAAATTCAAATGCATTGTATATAGGCTATTACTGAACAAAAAGCTGGTGGTTGGTTGACTGGGTTGGGATAAATGGAAATATGATTAATCATAAAAAGAATAAATCAGTGATTGGTCAAAGCAGCCCCTTTTGGCAATTCAGAAATAAGTGGACAGATTGCTTGTATTTTTCCTAGTTTGAAATGTTCACTAAGATCAACATGAACTACATTTCTTATTTGGAACTATCTAGTGCTACTGTTCATCTTTATTGTTGAACTTACATAACTTATTCTTATGTTAACTTTCCAAGACTACAGTATAAAAAATATTATCAATGTAGTCATGTCAATTTGATTAGAAATGTCTCTTTTTTTTTATTGGCATCATTCTATCTTTTTGACAGAATTCATACTAATGAGATCATTGAAAGCTTCATTACAGATGATGAATAAGGGGAAGCAATTAATATTTAGTCTTTTATACATGAAATTCATAATTTTTGCAAGCTTTCTTTGATTCTATAATATTTCAGCATGTACATGTTAAAATATTTTTTTTCAGTGTCTTAATTAGGGCTATTTAAATCAAATAGCACATCTATATGTTTAGCAGCTCATATTTGAATGTTTAATACACATACTTGAGAAATTTGAGGACAACAAAGGTCTGGTTTCAAAACAAATACTCAAAGTGAAGCTCTTTGGGAATAATTAATTTTTAAAGATCATAAAATATGTCAGTTATAAATAAATTCCAGTGAATTTATTTATAATAAACGAGAAATGTTTGGATTATAATAAAAATATTTTGAAACATTCCTAACTGAAAATGAATATTAAAAAGAAGTTCATAGTATTACTTTGGCTGTAGTTTAGATTGCTAAAAAGAAAACCAGAGTATCTGTCAGGAGATCTCGTTTCTAAGGCTGATTCAGCTGTTGATCCACAGGCAAGTCATGAGAGTTCCCTGGAATGGGTTTTTGTCTGAAAACCAATCTGTATTTACTTATGTGTAAATACACTATTATTCCTGTCTAGTTATTTCTGTATATGAATCAGTGATTTCCTCATTAAATGTTAAGTGGCAGTTATAATAGTAAATTCTCATTAAAATTATCTATTTTGAGAAAAATATGTGGAATAATAGCCAAAAAAAGTGTGGAATACTGTCAATGCTATTTGAAAAATGCTACAATTGTTATGATAGATTGCAGAAATGAACAATATTTCCTTTCACTATGTTAATGCATTTGCAATGTGACTTCCTAGATCCTACTTCAAGAGGTTGAATCTATTTTCCAATCTCTTGAATTTGAGCTGGCTACGTGACTAGCTTTAGTCAATAAAATGCAGTGGAAACGATCTTGTAGCAGTTGGGAGTCTTGGTTCCAAGAGACTTGTAAATTTCTGGCCTTTCTATCATAATCCTAAGAATAAGTCTAGGCTGCAGTATGGTTGTACAGCCATATGGATCAAATAGTGATCATTCCAGCTGCATAAATAAGTCTGGTCAAAAATGGCCCAGGCAGCTGATTGCAGATGCCTGAGTGAGTCCAGAAGAATGCAGATAAACTTCCTAGCTCAATCAAACCTAAAATGACAACCCAATAAATAGAAGCTGAATCATTTTTTTATAAGCCACTGTTTTGGAATATTTGTTAACCAGCAAGAGCTAACTGACAGAACTACAAAATCTTAATTTCTATATGATTAAATAAGAGTTAATAGAAAATTGATGAAAAAGTAAATTGGACACACGTTTTGTTCTAGGATTTTATAATATTATCACTATTATAAGAAATAAACCCATGCGATAAGAACGTGGTAAACTTCTGTAAGAATGGAGCAGGATATGAGCAAAAAAAGTCACACAGCAAGATTTCATGGTAACTAAAACTTGTAAATATGTATTGTATACAATCATGTACCACATAATGATGTTTTAGTCAATGTCATACTATATATATGATGGTATGTACCACATAATCTAGGTGCGTAGTAGGCTAAACCATTTTGGTTTGTATGTGTACTCTCCCATGGTGTTCACAAAACAACAAATTGTCTAAGTATGCATTTCTCTGAATGTATCGTCTTTGGTAAGTGATATGTGAGTGTATTTCAAAATTGCTAAAAGCACAGATTATAAATATTCTCAAAGGAAGGTAATAGGTAAAGTTACAGAAATGTTAGGAGCTTTATTTAACCATTACACAATGTATACATAACATCACATTCTATCCCATAAACATATGATTATCATTTGTCAATTAAATTAAAAAATAAGAACCAGCAAACAAAATCCACTGAAAGAGAAACTTTTTTTGGTACTATTCTTAGGTCAGATTATTTTTATTTCTATAGCTAGAAAATAGGTAAACATCTAATTTAGTAGGACAAAATGAGTAAGTCCCAGAATTAAACACTTTACATATTTCAATCTTTCTGAATTTTAAGTTTTCTAATAGTTATCTAAGATGATTTATTACCAAAATTTGTGTGTACATATATTATCTTGCATAGAAAGTATGACTAGTTTCGCATAGCAAGTATGACTAGTTTTGAATTTCGGTTGCTTTTTAAATTAGGAAAATAACTTTGATCTCTGTTAGTATAATTCAGTTTCGTGGAAATGACAGGTAGTACTTTTCTCATACTACCATGCTCTATAACAGACTGCATTAAAATTATAAAAAGTAAAAGATCTTTCAGCATGTCAGTGAGAAAGACATTCCATGAGCCAAGCAGAAAATATGTACTTTAATATAGCAAACATGTAATCTAGATTTACTGAAACTATTCTATTTCTCATAGCCATTGTTTTATACTCACTAATTTATTTTGATTATAAGGCATTGTGTATTGCTTTTGCTTGGGAAGATATAGTCATTGTATGTTGACTATAATATAACATCAAGATGAATACATTTATATCAAGGCAATATTTAAATGGATTATTAGGGTTTTCTAGAGAAATAAAGCCAATAGGAGGTATGGATTCAGCTCATGACATTACAGAGGCTAAAAAGTCTTACAATTTTCTGTTTGCAAGCTGGAGAACCTGAAAAGGTGATGGGTTAATTGAGTCCAATTCCAACAGCTGGAGAACAGGGGTGGGCTTCTGGTATACATCCAGACTGGAAAACCAAGAGCTCAGATATTTGAGAGCAAGAGAAAATGGATGTCCCAGTTGAGGAACAGGGAGTGAATTTTGCACTTCCTCTGCCTTTTTGTTCTATTTGTCCCTCAGTGAATGGAATGATGCCTACTCACATTGGTGAAGGCAGATCTTCTACCAAATCAAATATTAATATCTTCTGGAAACACCCTCAGAGACACACCCAGAAATATTTTATCAGCTATCTGGGCATTCTTTAGCCTAGTCAAATTGGAATACAAATTAACAATTCCAGTTCTACTTCTCATCAATCTGACACTCACGTGTACCTTTTTTAACTGTTGTGGTTTAGCCATGAGGTATCCCCCAAAAGTTCATGTGTAAGACAATGCTAGAAAGTTGAGAGACAAAATGATTAGGTTATGAGAGCTGTAACCCAATCAGTGGTTTTATCCACTGATGTGGATTAACTGGGTTGTAATTACAGGCAGGTTGGGTGTAGCTAATGTAGATAAGTCACTGAGGGCTTGCCTTGGGGTATATATTTCATCCCTGTTGAGAGGAGCACTGTCTGCTTTGATTTCCATGTACTGTGCTACTTTCTTCCTCCATATCTTATGCTATGATGTTCTGCCTCACCTCAGGCACAGAGCAATAGAGTCAGCCATCTATGAACTGAGACCTCTGTAACCGTGAACGCCAAATAGACTTCTCAAATTGTTCTCATCAGGTCTTTCGGCCACAACAGTGAAAAAAAAAAAAAAAAAAAAAAAAAAAAAAAAACTGACTAAAACATTAACCCATGTTCAATCTCTAAATACATACAATAATAACATTATAATTCTACTGCACATGGTACAACTATTCTGTCTACAACCAAAAAGGCACTAATTGCTTCCCAAGAAGAACAGTTGACATTTTTGAATATTTGCTCTTCTAATAGCAATGCACCTTATATTCCATGATTGGGGAATAAGGGTTTAAAGGAAACAAAGATACTTGCTTAATCTAAATATATCTGCATACAGAAAACAAGGAGGGGATACTCAAGACATTTGCAATTCTTTTTTCTATAACCAATCACATGGTTGTAGCAGGTAGTTATAATTACCTTCTATCTATTCTATGTTCCTTTTATTTTCAGTAAATGTCTTCATTTCTGAAACATCTCATCTGACTCCTTCCTGGATTGAGTTATTCTAGTTTTCTGTTGACCTTAGTCACAAAGCATGGTAAATACTAAGGGATCTCCTGTATTCCAGATATAAGCTTTCTTACTGCCACTGTGGAGTAGTCCAATTTCCCCTAGGTAGAACAGATCAATCACCCCAGCCAAGGCTGAAAAACTCCTCCTTTTGCATAATGGATCAGATGCAGGAAGACAGAAAGTAGCCAGGTGAGAGTCTTAACTTTGAGTTCAATGGAACTACTGTCATGTCTCCTGGTAAATGCATTTCTCCCTCTGGAACGAAGACCTCGGGAAGTAAGCGTTTTGCTAGTGGATGTCTTGGGGTAATAGTGAGTGGTATCACTTCCATTTGCACCCCTTGAATTCTGCTTGTATAAATTAAAACATTTAGACTAGGGTGAAGGAGCCCCAATTAGGGAGATGGCTATTGCGGTCAGCTGGAAGCCATAAGTTCCACCTGATAATAAGTATGTATGTGACGCACCTGTAAATGCACGTGAGGCACCCGCAAAGCTAAAGGTATATAACCGGGTGAAAGCGGTTGGAGTGAGGAGGAGAAGAATGAATTCATTCAGTCAGTCATGCAGTCGCTCCGTCGGAAGAAGAGTTCGGGTCGGAGAAGAAGAAAAGAATCAGAGCGGCCAGAACGTAGGCAGAGCGGTTACAGAAGAGAAACCAGATAGAAGAAGTAATTACTGGTCAGAGTCAGGCCGAGGCTCCCGAGGAAGAAAGAAGAAAGAACAAAGAAGAAAGAAGCTCTAAAAGCTAAGCTCTCTCTCTCTCTCTCTCTCTCTCTCTCTCTAAAGAAGAAATCTCTCTCTTTCAAGCTCTCTTTCTCTCTAAGCTCTAAGAAGATGAAGAAGAAAAAGCTCTATCTTTCTCTCTAAGCTCTAAGAAGAAGAAGAAAAGGCTCTCTCTAATCTTTCTCTCTAAGCTCTTTCTAAGAAGAAGAAAAATCTTTCTTTCTCTCTCTAAGCTCTCTCTAAGAAAGTAGAAGTAAAAAAGTAGTAGTAGTATCTTTACTCTGCCTCTGAGAGTTTTCCTCCCGCGGCGTTGTGGCTGGCCACGACAGGCAGCTTACACTAGGGAAATAGCTCAGCAGTTGAGTGCTTGCCTAGCATGCATGAGGCCCTGAGTTCAACCCCCAGCACCAAAATGAAATAAACTAAAATAAAAATAATCAGAACATTCAAGTACTTCTTTTGAAGTGTAGCAGACATCCTCATGAGTCACAGTTAGCGCCTCCTATTTTAGGGCCTGTTGGCACATATTATGCTCAAAATAATTTATTGTTGTCAGACAATGTGTGTTTTTGTTTAGGATGATATGGCCACTGTACATTGACTAATATGTAACATTAAGACGAAGACTTGTATCAGAGGAAAATATTTTTAAAACCAGAGATGTTGTCAGTCAATAAGATATTCAAATTCAGAGGTTAGAAACTGGGTTCGTGCCTGAACCCCATTATGTTTCATCAAACTATGGAATGAGACTGAAGGTCATCTCCTGGGGAGTCAGTATACAGAGTAAAGAAGGGTAGAAGAAGAAAAGGGAGCAGATTCTGGGGCTAAGAATGAGGAAATAAAAACAGGACTAAGAAGCCGTGACCACTGAGGGGAAGTAGTAGATAGAATATCTTGAAGGAGGGGGGATCGAAAGGGGCTAAAGATGAGTGGGAATGATACAAGTGAAGGTGAAGAATGTGGGATAGTCATTACTTGGGTTTGGTTTTAAAGGCAGAGTCTTTAAGGGATCGGAAACCTGGAGCAGAAAACGATTCCTAAGGAAGCTTTGGGTTTGGTCTCTTTTAAAGTGGAAACTGTCAGTATTTTTTGTACGGTGATGGGCGATCTTTGCTGATAGTTCTGCCAACATTGAGCAACATGCAGGATTGCATGAGACCTTGGAAAACACCTAACACCTCGCACATTAGGTAGTGTCATCCTAAAGAATCAAAATGCTCATTAATACAAATAAGAGCACCAGGAAGTCTGCATAGGCTATTGGGGTTTGGATAATAGGAGGTGTCCCCCCTTCCCCGTATTCTCCTCCCCCCAAAGCTCCCGTGTTAATGCAGGAATGTTCAGATGTGAAAATCAGGTGGGGCATGGCTAGAGGAGGTGGGTCACCATGGTGGGGTTTATCTCTCTGCAGCCTTTCCCTGACAAATCATAACTTTGGCGGTTTTTATCATCAAAAGTAGAATGAATGTAAGGGAAAGAAAGAAAAGGAACACAAAAATCAGGTATACTTCTGATAATGATGATCAAAGGCTGTGTTTTGACACTTTTGAAAATATGAATTGTTGCTACTCATACTCTCATAGTTGATATTTTTGCTCCACAAGATACCTGCTGTTCCTGGACATAACACAAACATTTTATAGACTATTTGAACATCATGAATAAAAGTGACCCATTCAGCTGGAAAACATCTAGGTGGTTTTGATTCTCCCCACTTTATTTTCCAAAAACCTGTAACTGTGATTTTTGGTTTTAAATGATCTCATTTTTCTGTTAATATTTTAACAGTGAATAGGATTAACAATTTATTTGATATTTATATGGTTCAGCTTTAAAACTTACAATCTTCAAAAATGGCCACAATCACCAAAGTTTTCCACAAAATCTTGTAGCTACTGCTCAGCTCACTAGGGTCTCTAGAATCAACCGCTATCTACCATTCTTGGAAAATGTTAGCTTGGCCTTAGAAAAATCTGACACATATGGTGGCATCTTCACCTGGGGTTTGAAAGTAAGCTTGTGAGGTCTACAAGAAAACTTGTTCTTTTGGCTCTCCCTCGTATTTCTCATTCTGAAATTTTTCCTGGACTGCCAATTTGATGTCCTTCCCAGGACATGTGTGTGCTGGAAATCTTCCTCCCCTCTTTCTCTTCCTCCCCCCATGTAGGGACCAACGTTCTATTTTAACAAGAATATATACTAATGTTGAACTGGGAAAAACAAAGGATAGGTATTTGCTTCAGTTTTGCTAGTCTCCCAGGGTTTAAATTGAAGGAAAGTCCATGCATACTGGAAGTATTTGCAAAGCAACATTTGAATAGGGCAAGGTAGCTCAGCGGATCCCTTAGATTCACAGTCACAGTTTACTTTTAAAATGAATAGATTCACTAATGTCCCTAAAGGGTAATGTGGTCTAAAGTAAGTTGTTTCACTTTCTTCTATGAATTGACCTGACTTTGTTTCCTTCCATAAACTCTATGCCATGTTCGTACATTTTCCGTCACCTTCCGTTTTTTTCAGCATGAACAATGGCAATTAGTACACCTCTCGGTCCTTAAAATTCGTTGAGCTGAAAAGTCCTAAATTAAGAAAAGATACCGTCACTGAAAAACAATCGTGAAAATTCCTCAGGGTCCCAAAATAGTAATAAAAAGCAGAGGTAATGTTTAAATCTTTAAGGCATGAGTGCAGTAAAATGTGTCAGGAATTAATAAATTGCATTCTCTGCAGTTCTGTTTGTATTTTTAGATCTGAAAACAAAACCTTTAGGTTACCTTGTGTGCATACTAATTAGACAATTTTTCAGATATTATTCATTTTTGGCACATGGAATTAATGAACAACTAACCCAGTTAACAGGCCAAGAGGAAGGTGATCTCTTTTTAATACTTATATTTCTGAACTGGAATAGGGACATTTTGAGCTGTTTGGTCATCTATTAAAATATTTTGTGCCTTTTCAAGGATTCCTGACAATGCTACTATACTTTTTTCCTAGAAGCCTAGAATAGAGTTCTGATTTTATTTTTCAAAACGATCTTCATCTCCCTTTATTGGAAAATGTCACTTCATCAATCCTTTAGCAATAAACTCCTGCTGTGGCTTGACCTCTCTCTGTAACTTTTGTGACTTTACAATTCATCCTATAAGTGGAGCTGTCATTTTGGTATGATCCTTGGTTTAATCCTGTTAAACTCCTGCAAGCATCCCATTTTATATATGTTGAACACTTAGTTGAAATGTAAGACACTTTTACAATCCATTTTTCATTTTTGAAAGCTGCCGCTACAGAGTAGATTCACCATTCACTGTTTCTGAAACGATGGGCTCTCCAAGCAGATTGACATACCTAAAATTGTATCATCATTCCCTTCGTTCATTTCACCTGTCATTCCTTTATCTGCTCCCATTTTACATGGTCCTAAAGGCATTTAGAAGTTTGCCTACATTGCTTATAGGATAACAAAATTCACCCCACCATCTAATCGATGCAAGACAGATCCCCCTATTATGCTGAAAGCAAATACAACATCATATGTGGAATTCACGTACCCAATTTTCATTCTGGCCCCATCACTTAAGTGCTTGGAAAAAAAAAATACTTGGAAAAAAGTCACTTCAACTCCCTTGTTAATCATTAATATAATCTATTTCAAATAATAAACGATTTCTATTAACCTTGATGAGAAAAATGCGTACAGGTAGAGACACCATTTGATTTAGTACAGTACGTTTATTTGGTAAAGGATTAGAGAACTAAAATGTGTTGAGCAACTATGTACCAAGCACTACACTGGGTGTCTTACATTTACTTAAAACGTTGTTCTTAAAGTTGATTCAAAGAATGTGAATTATTCTTGGCTCATGAGCTGTGTAAATGGATGTTGGTATCATAAAGGAGGTTCAATCATTGAATGGATACAAGTTTTAATGTCCTCATTTGCAAATGCAGATGATAACATTTGAGGATTAATGAGATCATATAAAGATTTTAGCAAAATATCTCATAGAAACCTGTCAATAGAACTTGATCAGCAGCCAGTGTCGTCATGGTAGTGGTGATAGAGGTAACAGGCAGATGTTTTCCAGTTTGTGGATAATTCACATTCCCTGTATATTTGTAACATTTCTGAACTATATGCACATTAACTATATATTTCATTGTAATATTTTTTATGTTACCACAAACATTTTTTGCAGTCATCACTTATGTAGGCAGCTCTTAAATATCAGACATTCACTTTTACTAAAACTAACAAGTGAATGCAATTACATCCTTCCAGTTGTTTTCATAATCTATAATTTCATAAACTAGGAATGGAACCACCGCTCTACCCAGTTATTCCAGTCCTTGGCTTACATCCAAAGTACTTAAAAATCAGCATACCACAGCGACACAGTCATATCAATGTTCACAGCAGCAAAACTCACAGTAAGTAAGCTATGGAAACTACCCTGATAATGTATAATTTTGTTGGATACGTTTTTTAAAAAAATATTTTATTGGTTCTTAATTATACATGACAGTAAAATGCATTTTGATAAAATAATACAAGCATAGGATATATCTTATTCTAATTAGAACCCTGTTCTTTTGTCTGGGTGCAATGGTGGGGTTCACTTAAGTATTTTCTTATGCGTCCATAGAAAAATTATGTTAGATTTATTTTACTATCTTTCCTAATGCTATCCTTCCACCTTGCTTTCATTCTCCTTTGTCTAGTCCAGTGAATTTTTCTTCTTTCCCTCCCCAATTTTATTGTGGTTTAGCTTCCACATATCACTAAAACACGTTTGACCTTTGGTTTGTGGAAATTGGTTTATTTCACTGAGAATGATATTCTCCAAATCTATCTATTTACTGGAAAATGTCATAGTCATTCTTAATGGCTGAGTATGTATGTATATCATGATTCCTTTATCCATTCATCTGTTGATGGGCATTGAGGATGGTTCCAAGCTTACTTATTATGAGTTTTGCTGCTGTGAACATTGATGTGATTGTGTCACTATAGTATGCTGATTTTTAAGTACTTTGGATATAAGTCAAGGACTGGAATAACTGGGTAAAATGGTGGTTCCATTCCTAGTTTGAGGCATCTCCACACTGCTTTCTGGAGGGAATGCATTAATTTGCAGTCCCACTAACAATGTATGAGCATTCCCTTTTCCCCACATCCTCGCCAATATTTGTTTTTTCTTGTATTCTTGATAATTGCCATTCTAACTGGAGTCATGTGAAATCTCAGTGTGGTTTTAAGTTGCATTTAATTGCTAGAGATGTTGAACATTGTTTCATACATGTGATGATTGTTCATATTTCTTCTTTGGAGAAGAATCTGTTCCATTCCTTTGTCCACTTATTAATTGGGTTATTTGGTTTGTTTGTTTTGTTAAGCTTTTTGAGTTCTTTGTGTTGTGTAACTTAGAAATTGATTCCCTTTCTGAGGTATAAGTGGCAAAGATTTTCTCCCATTCTGTAGGTTCGCTCTTACACTCTTGTTTCTTTTGCTGAGAAGAAGCCATTTATTGATTTTTTAAAAAAAAAATTTTTGTGCTTTAGGAGTCTTGTTAAAGAAGTCAGTTCCGGTGCCGGTATGTTGAAGTGTTGGGCCTGTCTTTTCTTCTCGTAGGTGCCAGGTTTCTGGTCTAATTCCTAGGTCTTTGATCCATGTAGAGTTGAGTTTTGTGCAGGGTAAGAGATAAGGACTTTCATTCTATTATATGTGGATTCGCAATTTTCCCAACACCATTTCTTAAAAAGGCTATCTTTTCTCCAGGGTGTGTTTTTTGTGCCTTTGTCTATGAGGTAACCATATTTCTGTGAGTTGGTCTGTGTTTTGTATTCAATTCCATTGCTCTTCTTTCCTATTTTGGTATGAATACTATGCTGTTTTTGTTACCATAGTTTTGTAGTATAATTTAAGGTCTGGTATTATGATGCCTTCTGCTTCACTTTGCTTGCTAAGGATTGTTTTGGCTATTTGGAAAAACATCATTGGAATTTTGAAGGGAATTTCACTGAATCTGTAAGTGCTTTGGGTAGTATGGCCATTTTGACAATGTTGATTCTGCCTATCCAAGAATATGAGAGATCGTTCCACCTTCTAAGGTCTTCTTCAATTCTTTTCTTTAGAGTTTCATAGTTTTCACTGTAGAGATCCTTCACCTTTTTTGTTAGATTGATTCCTAAGTATTTTTATTTTTTTGGAGGCTGTCGTGAATGGGATGGTTTTCCTAATCTCTCTTCCAGCTTTTTCACCATTGTAGTATAGTAATGCAGGTGATTTTTGTGTGTTGATTTTGTATCCTGGTATTTTGCTGAATTTATTCATGAATTCTTGAAGTTTACTGGTGGAGTTTTTTTAGGTCTTCTAAATATAGAATATGTCATTGGGAAATAGAAAATTTGAGTTTTTTTTTTTTTTCCCCTCCTGTTTGTATCCCTTTAATTTATTTCTTTTGTCTAATTGCTCTGGCTGGAGTTACAAGGATTAAGTTGACTAGAAGTGAAAATGAGCATCCTTTTCTTGTTCCTGTTTTGAGAGGGAATAGTTTCAGTTTTTCTCCCTTTAGAATGATGTTGGCTTTGGGTTTGTTATATATAGCTTTTACAATACTGAGGTATGTTCCTCCTATCCCTAGTTTTTCCAGTGTGAGTTGTTGCTGCATTTTCTCAAATGCTTTTGCTGCCTCTATTGAGATAATCCTGTGGTTCTTTTCTTTCAGTCTATTGATATGATGAATTTTATTTATTTATTTATTTATTTATTTATTTATTTATTTATTTATTTATTTATTTATTGTGGTACCGGGGATTGAACTCGGGCACTCATCCACTGGGTCACATCCCCAGCCCTTTTTTGTATTTTATTTAGAGACAGGGTCTCACTGAGTTGCTAAATGCCTCGCCATTGCTGAGGCTGGCTTTGAACTCAAGATCCTCCTGCCTCAGCCTCCCAAAGTGCTGAGATTACAGGCGTGCGCCACCGTGCCCGGCTGAATTATATTTATTGATGTCCAAATGATGAACAAAGCTTGCATCCCCAGAATGAACCCGCTTGATCATGATGCCCTATCTTTTTAGTGTATTTTTGTGTGAAATTTGCCAGTGTTTCATTAAGAATTTTTGGATCTGTGTTCATCAGAGATATTGATCTGTAGTTTTCTTGATGTGTCTTTGTCTGGTTTTGGTATCAGGGTAATACTAGCTTCATAGAATGAGTCTGGAAGAGTTCCCTCTTCTTCTATTTTATGGAATAATTTGAGGAGGATTGGTATTAGTTCTTTAAAGGCTTGATAGAACTTGGCTGAGAATCTGACTTGCACTGGACTTTTCTTCATTGGTAGGCTTTTGATGTCTTTTTTAGTCTCATTACTAGAAATTGAACTGTTCAAATTTTCTGTATCCTCCTGATTGAATTTTGGTAGTTTGTAATGTCTCTAGGCATTTGTCAATATATCAAGACTCTTTGGCTTATTGCAGTATAAGTTTTCAAAGTAGTTTCTGTTTATCCTCTGAATATATGTGGTGTTTGTGGTGATGTTTTCATTTTAATCCTGTATATTAATTGATATTCTCTCTCTCTCTCTCTTTTTTTTTTTTTTTTTTTTTTTTTTTTTGATACCAGGGATTGAACCCAGGGGTGATTTAAAACACTGAGCAATTTCACCAGCTCTTTTTAATATTTTATTTAGAGACAGGGCCCCCCTGCTGAGTTGCTTAGAGCCTCACTGAGTTTCTGAGGCTGGCTTTGAATTTACAATCTTCATCCCTCAGCCTCCTGAGCTGTTGGGATTATAGGCATGCACTACCCTACTTGGCCTTGTTTATTCTTTCAAAAGAGCTAACTTTCTGTTGATTGTTTTGAATTTTTTAAAATTTCAATTTCATTGCATTCAGCTCTGATTTTGATTATTTCCTGTCTTCTTGTTGATTTTGGTGTTGATTAGTTCTTATTACAAGGTCCTTGAGATGTAATGTTAGAATATTTATTTGGTGTCTTTCTATTTTAGTGAATGAGCTCAATGCTATGAACTTTCCTCTTAGAACTGTCTTCATAGTGTCCCAGAAGTTTTGATATGTTGCATCACTATTATCATTTACTTCTAAGTATTTTTTATTCTGTCCCTGATTTCTTCTGTTGTCCATTCATTATTCATTAGTGAATTCCTTATTCTCCAGGTGTTAGAGTAGTTTCTACTTTTTGTCTTATTGTTGACTTCTAATTTCATTCCATTATCATCTGATAGTATACAGGGTATTAGCTCTATTTTTATATTTGCTAAGTGTTGCTTTGTGGCCTAAACTATGGTCTATTTTTCCATGTGCTGCTGAGAAGAAGGTATATTCAGTTGGTATATTGGATGAAATATTCTATATATGTTTGTTAAGTCTACATTATTGATTGTATTATTTAGTTCTCTATCTTTATTTAGTTTTTGTTTGGATGATCTATCTAGTGTTGAGAGAGGTGTGTTGAATTCACCCAGCATTATTGTGTTGTGGTCTATTTGGTTCTTGATATTAAGGAGGGTTTGTTTGACATATGTAGCTGCTCCATTATTTGAGGCATAAATATTTATAACTGTTATTTCTTCTTGTTTTATTATGCCCTTAAGCAGTATGAAATGGCCTTCTGGTCTCTTCTGATTAGCTTTGGTTTGAAGTTTGCTTTATCTGGTATGAAAATCAAAAACACTGCTAATGTATAAGGACAATGTGAATGATATATCTTTTCCCATCCTTTCACCTTCAGTCTGTGGATGTATTTGTCTTTGAGGTGAGTCTCTGGGATACAACATACTGTTGGATCCTGTTTTTTGATCTGCTAGCCTGTGTCTCTTGGTTGATGAGTTTAGACCATTTACATTCATTGTTAATATTGAAAGATGCTTTTTATTTCCTGTCATTTTGGTTTATTTCTCATTTTTAAGTTTAATTAAATTGTCCTTGGGTTATTTTTTTTTAGTGTTGTTTCTCCCTCTGCTGGTTTTCATTTTTATTTTCCCTTTCTTCATGAAATATTTTATTGAGTATGTTTTGTACTGCCAGCTTTCTAGTTGTGAATTTTTTTAAACTTTTGTTTATTGTGGAAGGTTTTTATTTTATATTCAAATCTGAAGCTTAATTTTGCTATATATAATATTCTCGGTTGCTATCCATTTTCTTTTAGAGCCCAGTATGTATTATTTTAAAACTTCCTTGCTTTGAGGGTCTGTGTTGAAAAATTGGCTGAGATGGAATTGGTTTACTTCTAAATATGACTAGTTGTTTTTCTCTTGCTGCTTTTAAAATTCTACCCTTTTTCTGTTTGTTAGTTAGGCATTTTCATAATAATATGTCTTGGAGTTGGTCTGTTCTAATTTTGTGTATTGAGAGTCCTGTATGATTCCTATATTTGATTTTCTATTTAACTCTTAAGGTTTGGGGAATTTTTTGAATACGTATTCCTTTAGTTTGTATTTCAGACCCTTCATCTCTATCTGGATGAATCTAAAGTTGGCCTTTTATGTTATCCCATATTTCTTGAAAGTTCTGTTCATGATCTCTTAGTATCTTTATTCTATACTCATCTTTTGTCAAGGACATGTGCTTGTCTTTGAGGCCTGAAAATCTGTCTTCCAAATGGTTTAGTCTCTTGATAATTTCCATTGGATTTTTAATTTGGCTTATTGATTCCTTCATTTGGAGGATTTCTGATTGATTCTTCTTCAGGATCTCTACCTCCTTTTATTTTCTGATATCATTTCTTAGGTCATCTTTTACATTGTATATCAGTTTAACCATGAACTTTCTAAACTTTATCTCTGACATTTCCTCCCCTGTAGTGTCAATGGAGTCTGTTGTTGAGGTTTTATGTGTTGTTTGAGATAGTTTGTTCTCTCACTTTTTCATATTGTTTTTGTGTGTCTACCCATCTATATGGATGGATCTGAAGCTGTAGAGGTTTTACATTATGAGTTTATAGTGTCCCTCTGTGCTTCTAGCACCTCACAGATTGGGGGGAGTCCAATGTTAGCAACAGTCTGTGCAAACAATATGTAGCAATAGGATATTTATTCAATTCCTATTTTGACTTCTACAGTGTGAATGTACAAAATATTCAGAAATAATATGATCAGAAATCTTTATCAGTAAAACAGTGAATAATCAAATTATGTCTGGCATAGAATCAAACAATAGGACTTGTCTATGACTTCCACTGTATAAATTATTGCTGTGGCATTAATAGTAGGGGCAAATGTTACATACATCAATTAGCATTAAGAGGTGTTAAGGATAGAGCTGAGAATGGGGGAAAATGAAGAGATAAGAGGGTATAAATGTGTTCACAATTTCAAAGGGTAAATAGGGCAGATGCACTAGTAATGTAGGATGTGTTGTAAATGAGGAGGGGATAAAAATAGAAGTAAATATAAAGGAAGAGAGAATAGAACTTGCCTTTTAAAAATAGAAAAAAAGAGGGAGACAAGGGAAATAGAGTTGTGACAAAGACTATATAAATCAAAATATGCTAATCAAAAATCCTAACTCTCAAAATAGCATGGAATAATATTGTCTTACTCAACTTTTCCACTGATGGGACAAAAAGACCTGAGAAGAACACTTTTAGTAGAGAAAAATTTATTTGGGAGCTTATGGTTTCAGAGGTTTCAGTCCATAAACAGCTGGCTCCATTTCTTGGGGCTTGAGGTGAGGCAGAACATCATGGCAGAAGAGTATGGTGGAGAGAAGCAGCTCCTATCATGATCAGAAAACAGAGAATCCATTCACCAGACACAAAATATCTACCCCAAATCCATGTCCCTAATGCCCACTTCCTCCAGCCATATCCTACTCACCTTCAATTACCAATCAGGTAATCCCCATCAGGGAATTAATTCACTGATTGGGTTAATGCTCTCATAACCCAGTCATTTCTCCTCTAAACTTTCTTGCATTGTCTCACACCATGAGCTTTTGGGGGACACCTCACATTCAAACCATAACAAATATTCTTTTTTTTTTTTTGTACCAGGGATTGAACTCAGGGGCACTCAACCACTGAGCCACATCCCCAGCCCTTTTTTGTATTTTATTAGAGACAGGGTCTCACTGAGTTGCTAAGTGCCTCACCATTGCTGAGGCTGGCTTTGAACTCATAATCCTCCTATTTCAGCCTCCCAAGTGCTGGGATTACAGGTGTGCGCCACCACACCTGGCTAACAAATATTCTTAAAGGCTAAAAGTAAGAAAAATAAGTATGTATATGTATAGATGTCCTTGAATTAATCAGTACACATTCAAATAAAACAAAATACCAAAAACTAAACAACCTCAATAACAAAAGAGTGAAAATCTTGGTTAAAAGGTAAGAAATGAAGGAGTTGTTTCCAGTGGACAAAATAGTCAGTGAGCACTGTCTGTGCCCAACTGATTTTCTTTCCATTTCTTCTTGAGGTATGAATGTAGTGTGGGAGTATGGGCCACAGGCTGTTTCATACTTCCTTTTTATTGTGTTGTTCACTGAGTTGCTGGTTGGAGTTTAAGATTTCCTAACTTGCCTTTTTAAGATATTGATGTAGGGTGGAATGGGAAGAGCTGTCCTTCCACTCCCAGGCTTTGTTCGACACTGGGTTCTGTGAGAGGAGTTCCTTTAGGTGGAGTTCCCAGTTGCAGGGACTTAGGTTTGGTGAGATTCCAGTTGCTTTATTACCTGGCAAGTTGCTGGCAGTGTTGAATTAACATACTTCTAGAGCCTAATAGATGCCGATCTGCAATGGATGATCTAGGTGGGCTGGCAGGCTGGGCTATGGGCTGGGCAGCAAAAGGCATGTCTAAGAGGCTGAGTGGTGGGTCATGGGGGTCAGGGAACTGGGGGCTGTGGGACTGCTGGGACTGGGTAAGCCGGATGGGCTGGGACCGGCCAGGATTGCAGGGACCAGGCAGGCTGGGTAGATGCTGATCATGGGCAGGTACCAGACTGTGGGTGGGCACTGGGGACCTGGGGATCTGGTGGATACCTGACTGGATGGGTGCTGGGGACAGGTTGGGTTGGCAAGCTGAGAAAGCCAAGTGCTCTCATACCCACACTTTAAAACTTCCTGATCTGCTTAGTTGACCTTGTGAGCCCTTGCAAGCCACGGGACTCACAGGGTTGGGAAGAGCTCAGTTCTCCCTAGCCTCTCCAAATTGTATTCCTCTGGCTGAAAACCTCTGTTTTTAGTTTTTCATGGGTTTGTTAGGCTCAATTAAGTCTTCGCTAGGCTCACATAGGTTTATGCAGATCTACCCATGAACTCAGGAATTTGGGTTTCAAGTTCTAGTTGGCGCCTCTATGCTGTAGTCCCAAGATGGCACCTGGCTCAGTTCTCCACAGTGATTGATGAACTTGATGAACTCAGAATTTTATTTATTTTTTTTTTTTTTGGTACCGGGGATTGAACTCAGGGGCACTTGACCACTGAGCCACATCACCATCCCTATTTTGTATTTCATTTAGACACAGGGTCTCACTGAGTTGCTTAGTGCCTGGCTGTTACTGAGGCTGGCTTTGAACTCGTGATCATTCCATCATAGTCTCCTGAGCTGCTGAAATTACAGGCATGCACCACTGCACCCAGCTTCAGGGTGACTTTTTTTTTTCTTTTTTTTTTTTCTGTTTAGTGTGTTGAACAGTCTCTGGTTTGGCTAGGGCAGACTGGCCCTCCAGTTTCAGGATTTTTTGCTCTAAGCCTCAGGGAGAAGGCAGTATTCCTGCTGCTTGAGTTCTGGGTAGCTGAGCTAGGAGAAGTACTGCCTCACCCTAGACCACTATTTTGCCCCTCTCTCATTTTAATATTTTTGTCCAGTGGTGTTATGCTTAGGTGTTCAGGAAGACTGGACAAGTCCCATTTTACCTATAACAGAGCTGGGATGTTTTAGTATCAGAACTCTATAGCTCCTTTGTCCTGATTTGTCATCCCTGAACATTCAGGGATTTATGATTTAATGCTGTAGATTTTCCCAAGGAATCAAAAATGAACTGATTATGACAACAACCAAACTGATACCATAAAGCTCCTGAGACATAGACTTTCTTATATAATCTAGATTTCAGTTGAGGTTGATACACCTCCACCCCCAACCTAATTGTGAATGAAATTCAGTTACTCAGAAGAATATAAAGCAAAAGCTGGAAGAATTTGGGAGACTTTTGATCTTATTGGTAATTTTTAGTTTTATCATTTTTCTTATATTTTTCTCTGAATTTAGAATGAAGTATCTTCTACAGATGACAAAAATTTCTCAAATCCAAGTTCAAAATGACATTGCCTTCTTCAAATCTGTTCTTCCTATTGTATTGCCTATATCAATGAATGTTTTTTTTCATGCACAAAGTTTAAAAACCTGAAACATATTTTGTACTATTTTTATGTGTACTCTCTTCTCTTAGTATGTTTGGGATAGTACTGTGTGCTTGCCAAAGTTTTCAATGTATTGTTACTGAAGGCATGAAGAAATAGGGAATTTCAGATTAACTCTGTGGATTAACTTAGACTTTGCTTTGTCCACAAAAATTTCTTCAGCCCCTAATATTGGTTAGGTTCCTTTTATATGTATATATTCTATACTGTCTTTCACTTTGCTATTTATGTAAGTTATGAAAAATTACTGTAGTTGTGAAAGTAGTTGACTTTGCCAACAAAATTCCTAAGGTTGCTTGTACTAAATTTGTCCCAGGTACATTGACTGGCACCTAGGAGGTTTTCATTATATATTTGATGAGTGAATGACTTTCTGCATAAATATCATTGAAGAAAACCCCTCACCTAGAGGCTATTGCCTTTCTAACATAGTCCCCAAAGTTATGGGTGCATAAATAAAACAACAACAACAACAAAAAAGTAATAATCTAGGAATGTGACTGGACCTCTCATGTAAACCATTATTGGTGCCTATTAAAATTAGATGTTTAATGGTATTGAGGCAGTTTTTCCCTTCCTCTTTATCCATATCTAACTTTTACACATTTTTATCATGTTATTTACATACATATTACAATTGTATTTATTCTCATCTGAGCTGGAGACTAGAATGGTAGGGGGGGTCCAGGTGCTCATAGTTGAGATGAGAGAGTTCAGTAGTGTAAAACAGAGGGAGTGACATTGTAGGACCGGTGACACTGCAGAACCTTAATAGAAAGAACACAATATATGTGGATATTCACCAGGAACATGAAGCTGTTTCTGACGAGTGCTATAGGCAGCAAAGTGGAGGGATTTTACTTGCGTTTCCAAGGTCCTGTGTTTACAAGAGAAAACCATGTCAGAATGAGTTGGGGAAAGTTGTGCATGAATGACCCGGAGAAGATAATTAAAGGACCTTGGCATGCAAAGGACACCAGGGCCTGGGTAGCACATTGGCAAAGAGCATCATGTAGTACATTTCTTTCAAAATCTTCAATCATTTGATGTATATGAAATATCTTAGTGAGATAATAAATATTTTATGAAATTGCAGGCTATTAGTTAACTGTATCTTCACCCCACTATACATTCCCAGAAGTAATTTTTGTCTGTTTATCAAATATTTACTTAGCATCTGTCTTATGCCCTTTAACATAGATGTGAATAAGATGATGCTATCCTCATGCTTATGAACCTCCCAACCATGGAGTTTGAAAAAGAAGAAAAAGTATTTCAATTCCTTAATAAATATTTATTTTTTATGGTAGACTGAAAGTTCTAAGAGAATGAGGATTTTCTCTAGTTTGTTTACCACTTTAGGCATAGTACCTGAAATATTGTAGGTCCCTTATAAATTATTGATAAAGTGACTTGGAAAACTGTGTAGACATGAGTTGCAACACATTTGAATATAATAATGAGTTCTAGATATAAGATTTTCATGCACATAAATTCCACTCTGTGTGTAGCAAAGTGTAGTCGCTGAAGCGATGGCCGCTTGGAGCAAAGAAGCCGCGGGAAGAAGTTTTGAGACGAACTGGAAACAAACAGCTCTTTATTCTAGCAACTTTTTCCCTGGCTCTAACTACACCCCGACACGCCGTCGCTGACTAACCTCTAAAAATGGCGCAGATTTCCTCCGCAATCTCGCTCAAGTCCCTCAAGATCTCCGGAGTCTCGCAAGATCCCGGGCCAAGTACGGAAGGCGCCAATGCCCAAACATGTCCAAAGCCAAAGCCCGTAGTCCAAATTTAAGTCCCCAAACAGGGCTTGCAGCAAATAGTACAGTGGAATAATTATAGCATTTGGCATGAGACTTTATTTTCCTCTAGTTCAGAGCTAAATTTGAGTATAGAAATTGTCATTGGGATGACAGTATAAAGTCTAGAAATTTCATAATTTCAGATACATGTACGAAATATAGCCATTTTTAAAAAATCCAAAGTTCTCAAAATAGGAAGTAAAAAACAAATCTGAATTTCTTGTAAATATTCACATAGTACTTTGTCTTGTCCTGGAAGTTTGTATTTGACTCTTGTAAGAATTTTAAAGTTATTGTCTATAGCTTTGGAAGTATTTTGGGGTAAGTTTCTGCAAAAAATCAGTAAATGCTGTTAGAAGACTGAGAAAAGGCATATGGTCATATGGAATTAGAAATCAGTCTCTCAGATTTGTATATGGATTCTGGAATCACCCATTGGTCTATAGTATTTGAGGGAATGGGGATGGGTGATAAGATTATTTTTCCTTGCGCAAAACAAATCTGACATTATCAATGCAAACTCTGTATAAAATGGTTTAATAACTATTCTCCATTCTTTCATTGCTTCTGTACCTATATGTTACAAATTATGGAATCGGTTCCTTCTCCTTCCTCCCGTCAAATTAATGCCTTTTGTGCTGACATATAAATGGGGAAGTGTTTGGTGGAGTCACCTCCTGTGTTTCCTGTGATCTCCAAGGGCCCATAAAAGGCTGCAGCATGTACTTGGAAGCCCTTGATCCCCAAGGTCGATGGATTGCCTCTGTCAAGGGTGGAGGCCAAAGGAATCTTCTGAATGATGAATGCTCGGTATGGAGGAGACCTTCTGGGACTCTAACACAGGGCCCCCAGACCAAGATCTTCAGAATCACTTTAATAGGACTGTTGAACCTATGGGAGTGAATTTCCTGGAGTGCTACACTACTGCCATTGAGAAAGTACATCCACATATTGAGGGGATAAAGATATTTGAAATTTTCTCCTTATGATAATCTACAGCCTTTGTGTATAATTTTCAGGAGTACACCCAACAACCTCATAAATTATGCAAAGCTGAGGTCCTTTTATGTGACCCAGTCAAATTAATTAATTGAAAGCTGAGCATCATCTGAAAGATACATAACCCAAACGTTTTATTTTAAGTTAAACATATAAATAAATACACATTGCACTCACCACACTCTTCAGCTAGGGTTATAGTCTTTACTTGAAGTGTGTTTCCATTACTGAACCCACATAGTCTCTTATTAAAAGATATTCTTATGAAAATTGTAATTTAAAATTTCAGTTTTAGAAAATAATTATTTCTTCCCCATACTCAAATTTCAATGGTTTGTATTTAATTAAATTTCACAATAGCAAATGCAATTATTATGCAAAATAATTGCATTTATGGAGGAACAAAGAGGTGCGGGATCTTCTAGAGAAGCAAACTGGAAGGAAAGAAGTATTGTTTTTTAATTTTGTGTTTTTGGTGCCAGGGATTGAACCCAGGCATGCTTAATCACTGAGCTCCATCACTAGCCTGTTTTTTAAATATTATATTTAGAGACAGGGTCTCGTTCAGTTACTGAGGCTGGGTTTGAATTTGTGATTCTCCTGCCGCAGCTTCCCAAGCCGCTGGGATTATAGGCATGCATCACCACCACGCTGGACAGAAATGTGATGTTTCTGATGGGTGGGATTCATACTTCCCATTAGCCACCATCACTCAGGGTGCCATAGGCATCAAACTATATTTTAGAAAGGGATGGAAAACTCGAAGTCCATCCAGCCAGTTAGGAGAACTTAAATTATCCACCAACACAGGTTGGTTGATGGGGACACCCAGATGAAAACCAAGGTGTCAGGCTTCCTTTTTCTAACCACACTACACTATGAGTGGTAACTGTTTTTTTCACAGGTCTCACAAAATTCCCACACAAATCGGACTTTCCAGATCTTTCTCCATCCATCCAGTCTTCCTTCCCCAGTTGCTCTGAATGCTGACCCTGTTATAGATAATGATTCAGTTGCCTGTTGTTTGGTAAAACTCATCTTCTCCTTGTTACTAGCTGCTCAGAGAGCCATGGCCTTTTGTGATCATAGTAACATCACAAAAATTGCACAATCTTGTTGGGATTTCAAACAATGACTTGCAACAGTTCACCTATGTATCGTCACAGTTACCTGGGAAATGCATCCCAAAGCAGGCAGCCTAGAGCATGCTCTTAAGTGGGCATGGTCCAGCCCACTCAGCTCTTCCTCCACATGCAGTGCTCTGTCTTGTGTTGGCTCCCCCGCATGGTGACACTAACTTCCCTCTCCAGCCTTGTCCCCTGTTATCTCCTATTGTGAGGAGTTGACTCTCAAGTATGTGAAAATTAGCCAAACTGATTTCTTGATTCCTATTTCACCATTTTTTGGTGTGGTTATATGATTATAGCAACTTATTTTCTGAGTCACTCTTTTAAAAAAATTGTTGGCTCTTCTTATTTTAATGTACCATTAGGATCCATTCTGACATAATTATAAAAACATAGTATATAATTTGTTTTAATCAGTGCCTAGTACTTCTCCTTTCTCTCTTGCCTTCCCCTGTTCCCTTCTCTCTACTCTGATTTTTCTGCTATTTTCTTATAGTTTTTTTTTTAATTAATGTCTTGTGGAAATACATCATGACATTCATTGTGGCATATTCATAAATGTACATAGAAAATTAGGTCAGGTTCATTCCAGTGTTCTTTCCCTTTCCCATTTCTCCTCCCTCCCCTTCATTCCCCTTTGTGTACTCCACTGATCTTTCTTCTATTTCTTTTTACCACCCCCTCAACTTATTTTGGATTGGGTTCCACATATCAGAAAATACATTTGACCTTTGACATTTTTGGACTGCCAAACCACTAATAAGTCTGCAAATAATAATGATACCCACTTGAGTTTCAATGAAGATAACAATGCATATGTATTTATATAATATATACACATTTATATAATAGTACCTGATATGGTACTTGGTGCATAATAAATAAGAAATACATGTATTTGACATATTTGACATGCTTTTTTTTTTTTTTTTTTTTTACTGTTACCATCAAGGATCATATACCTGTTGCCTGATGATCTTGTAGCATGTTTCTGCTTTCTCAGTGACTTCTGATTTTCTTATATGATTATTTGGTGCTTATGACTCACTCCTTTAAACCAAAATTGTTTCTAGAAATAACTACAGTTCACAATAAATGAGAGTATCTACATTTATGCCTTTTAAGTAAGCACAACATAAGAACAAAAGATCAGGGAAGAAAGCCCTCAGACATATTAAGAAGCATTATTTATGTGTGAATCTGTTTTGAGATATTGTCTTCATGCACCCTGACACATTAACCTGGCAAATATTTTGCCTCATAAGAAAGTGATATAGCGTAATGTATTTCTGTGTATGGTCTTTGCTAACTGAAGAATGTAATTTGCCATCAAAAGCAAATCAACTTATGGGTCTCATTAGAAAGCAGGCAAAATAAGCTTGTACTTGTAGTCTTGTAATATGTGTGAGAAACAGTGTGTCCAGGATGGGTATTATCTGCTCAGAAAAGAGCTGGATACAAATGGACAATTCTGAATGTATCACATAATCACAAAAAATAAATATTTGAGTATTGAAAAGGGCAACATTAAAAGAAAGGATGCCTTTAGCAGTCCTTATCCTCAATATAGCCAAGCAGAGTTTACACTTCATTTAGCATCTCCAGGAGATTAAACTTCCATGGCTCAGTAAGTGGTAAAAAAGAAATAGATTGGGCTGGGATTGTGGCTCAGTGGTAGAGCGCTCGCCTAGCACGTGGGCGACCCGGGTTCGATCCTCAGCACCGCGTACAAATAAAATGCATATTGAATAAAACGCATTATGTACAACTAAAGCAAATAAATAAAAATATTTTTTTTGAAAAAGTTTGCATTAAAAAAAAAAAAAAAGGAATAGATGCATCTCCCACACACCCACACTGGGAGGCTGATGTATTTTTTTTTTTTTTTTTAATTTGAAAAATTTGTTTTTGAATGTGTCTGAAAAGTGCCTTTCCTTAGGCACTTTATTTTAAATATCTTTAGTTGTGCATATTTATGGGGTACTATGCAACAATTCAATACATGTGTACAGTGTACAATGATCAAATAAGGTTTTCATCTCTTTAAACATCTTAAAATTTTTGACTAAGGCATAATAATTGTATATATGTATGGGGGGCAGTGTCAGTATAATATTTCAATACATGTATACAGCATGTACTAATCAAATCAGGGTAATTAACATTCCCATCTCCTTATCTTAATGTATTTAGAGACTTCAGGCTCTAATTGTCTAGTTGTTCTTAAAATATGCAATAGTTTACTACAAACTGTGGGCTGCCCCCCACACTGTTCTGTGGAATTCTAGAACTAACTACTTCTTTAGCTAACTGAGTTCGGGTACCAATTATACAGTGATGCCTTTTAAGGCTTGAGGACTTTGACTAGTCTTACCTTTTTGAGGGGTTTGATGTATTGGTCTACTTGGTTAATACAGTGACAAAATAGATTTGTTCCTGATTTTGTGCACTCTACCTTGAAGTTGTTTCCATAAGAACTTATGCTTTCCCCCAAATTTTCTAAATGAAGAATAATTTGCAAATTAACTCTTAAGATTGGGTTGAGAATTATGTCTTCAACTCATCATTTTCCCTCTAATAATACAGCATGTATTCAAATAAGACACAAGGGTTTCTTTAAGCTGAAAATAGCTCTTTTGCTTAAAATTAACTGGTATTAGAAGAATGTCCCTTCTGGTGTCAACATGCTAAGATTTCTCTATTGATCAAGCAGCATTCCAGAGGGGAAAGTCCTTTCCAAAGGACAGCCGCTTTGTTATACAAACTGTCACTTTCTTACTTTCCTGGAGCCAGGAGTAACCCAGCTGCTAATTAAACTGGGATGAATTAAGGTAAATTGAATTTGCCAGCACATCTGCTCCAGGTCTGCAAACAGGATGACAAGGCCGAGCAGACACAGCTCTCTCAACATGAGTTGTCTTCAACTTCTAAAATGGTCCCAATGAATCTCAGCCCCTCAGTTATGGAGTCCTGAGGCAAGCAAGAGTCAGAGAAAACTGACAACTATCTTTTACATGTGTTGATACTAAAGGGAAGTATGCAAAAGATTTCCATAATTACAGAATACCTAGGTGGATTTCAAAGTTAGTTTATTCTAGGAAATAGACTGCACACCTCTAAATTTAAATCATTAGATTATGATGGAGCTAGATACCTCTTGGCAATTCTAATACTCATGGCTTGAAGTGGGGGTTAATATTTTTTATGAATACAGAAAAATATCCATGAAGTATGATAGCATCAGTTATGTAGTGAATCTCCCAGTGTTAGACAATGCCGTGTTTCCATTTTTTTGTTTCTTTTCCCTCTTAGTAAAGCTATAATTATGTTCCTCATTGATTTTTACCTGTACATATAGAATATGTATATGCTTATAATTGTGGTTGAGTTACTTTTCTAGCACTAAAATTTTTAAGATCAAGTTTCACATCCAATTTTCCATATGTATATATATCACTAAGTTACTAGGAGTATATTTTACTTAGTTTATTAACTGATGATCACAAATTTCTTCTCTTCCTCTTTCCTTCTTTCCTCCCCACTTCCCCCTTCCTTCTGTCTCTCTTCCCTCTTCCTTCCCTCTCACCAATCTTTTTGTTCCTTCCCCATTACCCTCTCCATCTCCTTCCCTCCTTTCCCTCTTTCCTTCCTTTCTTTCTCCCTCTCTCTCTTCATCTTCATATTAGACTTCTCCTCTGTACCATGTGTTCAAGAAAAAGGAATTAATTTTTGTGGTCAAAGACAAAGTGCTGGGAGAAGCAAGAGGAAATATGAATGGAGTATCAGATTATACCAGATAGTGAAAAATCTAGAAACCCAACCTAGAAATCCTTAATAGTTTTGCAAGACACCAACAGCCATGTGTGCCCCAACCCCCAAAGGTGATCTGTAGAAATGAAATATTAAGATTATGACCCTGTGTCTTCCTCTGGGGCAGCTTAAATATAGTTTAGCCTTTAAGACAAAATGATCTGAGAAGTGTTTAATTAGTAATCTGTGGACCTTGTTTCACAGGGTCCTATTTGGAACCTTGTGAAACAAGGTTATGCCTATTGGAAGTACTCTTGTGGTCACTGAAGAGCCCTGATTTAATCCATTCTTTACTGCTATAACAGAATACCTGGGATTGGTGATTTATAAAGAAAAGAAGTTTAATTCTTATGTTTCTGGAGGCTGCAGAGTCCAAGGCAGAGGGGCTGGGTCTGGTGAGGGTCCTCTTGCTGCATCATAACATGGTGGAGGCCATGGCGTGATGAGCAAGTGAGAGAACGTGGTCTTTCTTCCTCTCCTTGTGAAGTCCATATGTCATCATGGGGGCTTTACCCATGGGACCTTATCTAACTCTAATTACTTTCCAAAGACCCCACTGCTAAATGCTGTCATCAACGTGTGAATTTAGGGGTTAAGTTTTCAACCCATGAATTTTAGAGGGGCACATTCCAACCATAGCAACTCTCAAGTTTTATTTATTTACTTATTTAAAAAAATTTTTTATTAGTGTTGTATATACAACAGTAGCATGCTTTACAATTTGTAATACACATAAAGAGCACCTTTTTACATATTACTGTTAGTATACAAAGTATATTCATATCTTTCATGTCTTCAAACATGCATTTAGGGTAATGATAACCCTCTCATTCTACCATCTTTTTTTTTCTTCCTCTCTTTATACCCCCTTGCTCCCTCCCTTGCCATCCCTTCCCATTGACCTTTCTGGTGTTCCTCTAATCTTCCTATGCTCCCCAACCCAACCCCACTGTGAATCAGCCTCCTTATATCAGAGAAAACATTCAGTGTTTGGATTTTTGAGATTGGCTAACTTCACTTAGCATTATATTATCCAATTTCAACCATTTACCTGCAAATGTCATTATTTCATTCTCTTTTATTGCTAAGTAAAATTCCATTGTGTACATATACCACATTTTCTTTATCCACTCATCTACTGAGGGACATCTAGGTTGGTTCCACAATCTAGCTATTGTGAATTGTGCTGCTATAAACATTGATGTGGCTGTGTCCCTGTAGTATGCTGTTTCTAAGTCCTTTGGAAATAGGACCAGTAGAGGGATGACTGGGTCATACACTGGTTCCATTCCCAGTTTTCCAAGGAATCTCCATACTGCTTTCCATAATGGCCGCACCATTTTGCAGTCCCACCAGCAATGTATGAGTGTGCCTATTTCCCCACATCCTCTCCAACATTTATTGGACATTAACCCATCTCAACTACTAAGCCATTGACCAGGTAAATGGAGAGGATACCCAAGTTCAAAGAAAAATACAGAGGGAAATGTATTAGAAGTAAAATAAACTCCTGGAAATACAGTAATTACCAAAATATTTTTTGATTCTGGGCTACTTAGTCAGAATCTCTGCCTGTAGTAGTAAAGGTAGAGCTATTGCAGGTATATTTGACCCTTGCCAGACATTCATATGCCTTTGGCTGTTGCCTCAATTTGATGAGAGTAGACATCCCTCTACACCTTTCAACTTCACCCCACTCATCACCCTCTGAATGTACATCAGAAAGAAATGGTCAGGAGCTTCCACTGTTATAGAGGGAGACACAAAAACCTCAAGGTGAAAGTTGGTGTACATTTCTAAAACTTGAGAAAATTTCCAAATGTCAAGTACATTCCTAGAGTGACAGTACCTCAAATAGAAACAATGAATTTCAAAGATGTGAGCTTCAACTTGATGTCAAAAGTTGGTAAAAATGATATGTAATGGAAAATGAATGGTCATTTTAATGCTTCAACATATCGAAGAAAAGCAGTTGATGTGCCTCAGGATATAAAAGTAAACATTAAACCCAAGTGATAGAGATGAGAATGGTTTTATTTATTAGAGAGGATGGTACTTTTCTGTGTGACTTATTGAATGAGGCAGAAGCCTTGGATGTGATAGTCAGGATTGTTCTAGGAAATAGTACATGTGTGGTTCTAATTACAAAGTATCTTTGAAAATGACAACAGTATTAATATTAATTTCCTCCCTGTTCTCAGACATGCTGCTAAGCTTTTCTTAGCTTCACATCACCTTATCTCACTTGCCCCCTGCAGGAACCTACTGAGAGGAATCCATTTTTGCCTCTGTTGAAGACAAGAGAAAACGAAGGCTGAGATGTTTAGTATTTTTTTAAGATTCTAGAGCTAGGTAGTGGCAGACACAGCACCCAAATCATGATCCAGGCTATTTTCAATTTGCTCCAAGCTGCTTTGACTTACAGGAGTGTGTGTGATCTGACAGCTTCCAATGCCCAGCCCTTCTTTAGTTTAATCTCCTCTCTTCATTGTTTAGGTTACCCTGTTCCTACAATTCGGCCTCTTTGCTGTTCCTCAAATATGTCATGCATGCTTGTGCCTTATGGATGCTTTATTTGTTTTCTTCCTGAAAGCTTTCTCCCCAGAAATATGTGTGATTTGCTCTTCTAACCTCCTTATGCTTATTTGAGCATCTGTTCAAAGGCCACACCATCCTGACCTTTCTGTCCCAGGAACCCCTCTCTTCTTTCTTCTGCTTACCAGTTGCCCATGTACACAGAAACATCTAATATACTTGAGTGTTACTTATTTTTTCACTCAACTCTCCTTCTACGAGTGCATACTTTCCAGAGAGTAGGTAATTTGTTTTATTCACTATTACTCTCTCAGCACTGAAAAAGTATTTGGCAAGTAGCACCCAATAAGCGTTTGAGTTAACTAATTCTTCTTTTTTTTTCTTTTTTTCTTATCTTTCTATTCCTTTGTTTTATTCTCTCATTTTCATAACTTTTAAAATGTATTTTGCATCTCTGTATCCTTATTACTGCCATAAACAAATCAATCTCTAGGTATTTTACTGAACAATAATCAGGTGTGACAAATTACATGAGGTGTGAAAAGAAATATTCAAGGATAATATATGGCAGGTGCATTTCAATGATTAGGCAAGCACATGCAGTCCCTAAAAAGCAAGCATGAAGAGCTTGATTCAGTTTTTTTTTTTTTTTTTTTCTTTTTTAGGCTTATAATTAGAAATTTATTGGTATTGAGATGAGAGAATGCAAAAATTTTATATTAGCCAAGTCATTTTAAAAAGATGATTTTAAGCAAAATTGAGTTGTAGTCAAAAAAAGTGGGTAGATGAAAAAGAAATAAATCAATTTCCAAGGGTTCTGTCTAGAAGCAACTATAAAAGGAACACAGAAGCCCATCCACATGTATCATATAGGTTCAAGGCAAGTCAAATAAAAGGAATCTCCAGTGCACTTTATGCTCCATGTGAGCAGCGGCTGGATTTCTTTGCACAAATAAACAAAAATGGAGAAACATGCTTCTTATTCAAATACGTTGATGTTTGAGCCTTATTTCTTATCACTATGCATTTCCTCTACTATAACTTGGTGATTATTTCATTTTTTTTTTTTTTTTTTTTTTTTTGGTACCAGGGATTGAACTCAGCGGCACTAGAACTGGGCCACATCCCCAGCCCTTTTTTGTATTTTATTAGAGACAGGGTCTTGATTGCTAAGTGCCTATTGCTGAGGCTGGCTTTGAACTTGCGAACTCAGCCTCCCAAAGTGCTGGGATTACAGGCGTGCGCCACCACGCCCGGCTTATTTCATTATTTTTTAATCCTTGATTGAATCACTTCTCTCCCCCAACCCACCCCACTCCCCAAAATAGTTGCGTGTTCCCATTCCCTCTTTTCCTGTGATCACTGACTTTTTGGGCCTTTATCATCTAAGATCCCAAATACTGAAAGCATCTATTGTTTTCCCTGCCATCTCTTTCTTGACTTGCAGTATATCCTCTAGATAACATCAGCAATATGCTTCTAAAGCTCAGTATTTTTGAGTCCTCCTTTTCCCATGGGATAATTTCTAAACTTCCAAGAAGAAGGCTCGAAATTCTTAATGACGTGCTCCTGTCTGACTTCTCTCTTCCACAGATTAAATACTCTGATTTTTCAATTCGATTCTAAAATACTGGCCAATTTATTAATATGAGTTCTTCTTTTGGGACATTGTTTTCTATTTTTTATTCTTTCAAAATATTATGTATTTATTTTTTTCTTTTAAGCTCCAATTTGAAAAAAAAAAAAACTTTCTTTAAAATTTATTATTTTTAGAATCAGAAATAATGGTACATGTCTTTTCTTCTTGGTAGATTTGTATTCAAATACCACATGATTTTAGCTTTGTTTTCTTCACAGAATTTTGAATTTTGTCTCATACTTTTAGAGCTCAGTAACAACTTTGCATGCCTTTATTTTTGCTGCATAACAAACATTCTAAAATTCAGTAATTTAACACAATTCATTTATTATGCTCACACGTTCTGATCTCAGGAATTCAAGCAGGGCACAGGGTGAGCCCACCTGGGTTTTGCAATATCTGAGTCCTCAGCTGGGAAGGGTATGCAGGGTCTCATTCAGTCATATACGTGGCTTTTTTAGTGGGGTGATTCAAAGACAGGATCTGTCAGCTGAAGCATCTCCATGGAGCTTGGCTCTCTCACATAGCAGCCCCAGGGATATCAGACCGGTGGTTCAGGGCTCTAAGTAAAGGTGTTCCCACCATCATGGACAAAGTTCCAGTGCCTCTTAAAACCCTGCTGGGAAGTCACTGAGCATCCTTCCTGCTCCACTAGATGGAGAAAAGCAATATGACCTGCCCAGATTCACGGACAGGGCATTTAGTTTTTGTTCTGATAGGAGATGGAAGGAGTAGCCAAGAATTGTGAAGCCATGTTTTGGAACTGTCCACTGGTATTCTGTATGCTATTGTTCTTTATACATAAATGGCTCTGTGGAGTGGCTATAGATAAATCCCTTTATTTCTGAATCCAGGAACCAGATTTTTATTTTCTTCTATAAATTACTACTCTGTGTTTAATACATTGAAAGTAGAATGACATGTGCTTTCAGGAAGAGAGGCTTGAGTTCAAATCCTGATTCTGCAGTTTATCAGTATATGCCATTAGGCAAAATATTCAACACACCGTAAACCTCTGATGACTCAGTTATACAATGGAAATGATATCTCAAAGAATGGAGGTGAGATTAAATGAGATAATGTACACAAGGTAAAACGTCTGAACTGTAGTGAGCTCTAAGTAAGTATTAATTTCCTTTGGTTTTTCTCCCACTAAATCAAGCCTGTTGTTATCTTGACATAAACATATCTAAGATAAACATCTTCCAATAAGGAGATAATATTAAATTTTACAATAGACAAAGAATACATGAGGGTACTAGGCCAAGGGAAAAAAGATGGAACTAAAGCTGGTGTGTGTCAGTAGTTTTACATGGCTGGAAAAGAGACTTTGGGCAGGAAGAGATATTTTATAAGTACAGAGTAGTAGCCATGGGTAAGATTTAAATTGAGATTTCTATGTTCCTTTCTTTAATTTTCCTATCTTTATAACTAACAGACAATGATTTCAGTTCTGTTTAATGGTAATTCTCACTAGAAGTAACATGTCAGGGACTCCTCAGTGGCCATAATACCCTGTAGTTGAGTTTTCTCTTTGTTCCTCTATCAGATCCTTCACCTCTCAACTCTGTGGGAAGAGCAGCTGCAGGGTGCTCTGAATATTAATCTCACATCAGCAGGCTGATCAGGGAAGGGATACACTATCTAGAGACAACCAGGAGGAAAATGACTCCAATTAATGTGACAGCTTATGATTATTTATGTTGTTATTTTTATTTTTATTTTTTTGTTTCTTTTAAAGGAATTGACCACTTTATTTCAAACCGGAATCAAATCAATTTAACCAATAAGGGGAGAACTGAATAATGGTTTTGCAAGATGTATTTCAAGTGGTGCTAAAAAGGTTTTTAATTATTCAGGGTTGGATCTATCATGGAGCACTGGGACAGACCCTGTTTAACTCCCTGCAGGAGATGCCCCTCTTAAATGGGATTAGTCAACATCATCACCAAAGTCACATTGTCTGCTCACTAAGCTGCATGCATATAATTATATCTGTACAGTGTTCAGAAATATGTATGGAGAAACTCAAGCCACATATGTATGTTAGTGATATGTATATATTGTAGATGGAACTGTGTGCTAAGATAATGTCAACAGTGCTTATTCTGTGCCTGGCTTTATGTATATTAACACATTTAATCCTCTGTGAGGAAGATCTTATAGTCTTCTCCATTTTACAAACAAGAAAGCAAAATACAGATTAAGTAACTTGTTCCTGGTTACACAGATCATAAGGGGCAGCACTGGGATTCAAACACAAGCAGTGTACTTCCAACAATGTGTGTATCTCTGTATAGTTGTACAAACGGTCCTTGACTTATGATGATTTGAGTTAAAATTCTTTGACTTTCCAAATGTAGGAAAGTCACATGCATTCAGTAAAAACCAAACAAATTTTGGATTTTCATCTCTTCCAGGGCTAGCTATAGGCAGTGCTCTCTTACAACAATAGGCACTGGCATGAGTCTTAGCCCCTAATTGGCCACACCATGGGGGTTGTGGGAACATGAGAAATATTCAACACAGTACACTGAATATTTGTGTTTCCAATATTGGTAATGCTTTTGGATGTAAAAATTCAATAAATTATGAGATATTGAATACTTTATTATAAAATATGCATTGTGTGTAATGATTCTGCTCAAATTGTAGGCAGGTTAAAGGTTGACCTGAGCCTATCTATATGGTACATTAGGCTAAGGTATGATACTTAGATGGTTGGTTGTATTAAATGCATTTTGGCTTACAATATTTTCAATTTAACATGGGTTAAATTGGACATTACCCCATCATAGACATTAGACGTTATTAGGACAGCACCCCACCATAGGTTAAGGAGCCTCCTTGTGTGTATATCTACATGTGTGTGTGTGTAGTTTCATTGGTATGTAGAAAATAAGTTCATACAATATTGACAGACACAGATAAAATTAGATTTACAAATACAGGAAATGCAGGTGTGGCTATTAGGATCCCTTCTGTTCTACGACCTCAGTGTCCTATAGTAACTTTTTTTGTAGGCATTTGAGATAGACCACTAGACCAGAAGATTTTTTAATGATATTTTATTGGTCATAAGATATTTAATATGTCCCATGAGTCAGGCAATGAACTAGTTCAAGCTTGAAGCAAAGGCAAAATAAACAAAACATTTTGCAAAGATTTTATAGTCTATGGAATTGAAACAAATTTCTTTCTTTTTACTCTAGCACCCCCCCACCCCATTATTCTATCAACCATTAAAAGAAAAACAAAAAACAAAGGAGAAGATCCTGAGGCAATTTTCTTTTATTTTTTAAAAATATTTATACCATCATGAGTAAGCTCAGTATTATGATTTATAGAAGAAAATTTCCTATATTTACACATCCTTGGCATTAGGTCCTCTCAAAGGGCCATGAAATGCCATGGTTAGTTACCTAGCATGTCCACATGGTCTGCGTGAAGGCAGTGATGCCAGCAAGTTGCAAAGGGAGGGCACAGGGAGGAGGTAAGCATGAAAATATTCCCTTTGATTTATCCAACTGCTTTGGAACTGATTTTTTGAAGACTGTTTTTAGTTTAAAAAGATATCCTTAAAATTGTCCCACCTGAAGGGAGAAGAAACTGGGCTATTTGTCCTTCGATTTTTACCTATTACTTGCTGAAGGTTATCCCCTGGGAATGTCAAATCCTGCAATCCTGGTGGCCCTGTCACTAGCCCAGTATATCATAAATGCCCCTGCTGCAGGAGCTTGCTTTAGGAAATAACAAGTATGAGTTTGCTGAGTCCTGAGTAGACATGGGCCAGATACTCTGCAGCATAGCCTTCCTGTTTCTGCACAATGCTTAGACATCACAAAGATTGTTTGAAGTATACATCAGCTCTCCCTTGGAGAAATGTTATTTCATACACATTAACATCTTATGCACATAATATGCATTTCCGTGCATTTGCTCATTTAATTCTTAAAGGAATAATATTCCTATTTTAAGTCAATAACCTGGGCCTTAAATAGTTTATGTTGCTCAAGGACAAATAGCAAATGAAATAGTAGGAGTAAGATTGCTCAAACTGAAGGTGCCCACACAACACTTTTCTGAAGACTGAGGAAATTTTGGCCAGTCAGATTGTACCCAGACTTTACCTTCTCAAATAACAAAGTAGGATGGCATTTTGATCTCCCTGGGGAGACTTAAAATGTCAGTGCCTCGTGGCAAGTCTGTCTGGAAAAATTATGGGGTTCCATTCTCAAAACAATGAACTTTATTGGGGAAGTTCCATAGGAAAAAGAACATGATTAACATCTGGTGCAAGTCAAGTAAGGAACTCTGCTATAAAGGCAGTGAGGGGTTGTGGAAATTTCACTGGGCTGAGGAGGCAGAGACCTGGTTCTAATGTCATCTCTACCATCACCAGTTGTGTGACACAGATTAAATGAGTTGTCTCCGTGGAGCCTCAGGTCCCCCATCTATGAAAGAAGCTATTGGAACTTAAAAATATATTTTCAGACTTTGAGGAGAGAAGAAACTTTACATTTGGACAGTAAATTGCTTTATGTATGTGGATAGCTATGTATTCTTAGAGAACTGAGCACTTTGGAATGCAGGTATAAAATGGCTTGAGTAGTTGAACATTTGTATGCTGGACTGAAACTTGCAAAAGGCCTTTTTCCTGATCTTTCTTGGTCTTTTTCTTCTTTTTTTTTCTTACCCCTTTCTCTCTCAAGTTTAATTTTCCTGTCTCCTTGTTCTGTAACAGTGAAAGACAACCATTAATATTTGCCTTCTCACCCACCTTTGGCCATCACAATGGCTTTTCTTTAAGTAAAATAATTACTCACCTAATTAAAGTGAATACTTGGAAGAAATAATAGTTGGAATGCTCAGTAATTTTAGGTTTGCTCGAAAAAGAATGATTTGAGTTCTTTTCTTCAGGTCAGAGTGCTTGCAGAGGAATAATGCTTAGCGGGTTCAGTCAAAGTCAGCCTGGCAATTTGCCTACAATCGATTGTCAGAGAAATTTCAGGAGTAGTTGATCATCACACTTGCTCCTCAGCTCAACAATACAGAGAAGCCAATGATAAAGATGGTGGTGGTAGTGAAGGGGTGGATAACCAAAATATATATCCTATTTATTCAATTTAGAAATAAATTGTGTTTTTAACGTTTATTTTTCTCTAGTTAAGTTTCAATTTATCTGGAAGTCTGTCAGGATGACAGAAACTCATTTAGAATCCATGAAGACAGCTGACAGAAAGTGCATTAAAAATTAGATTTTGAATTCAAAGAATGAAAGCTTTAAATCACTACAGTCAAGTCAGGGGGACAAGATTGATACCAGATGCTATTTTGTTCATGTTATTAAGGAAGAATCCCAGCCTTGAAGAGACCTTGTCACTACATAGCTTCTGTCTATGTAAATCTATGTAAATAAGAATGAAATGAATATATCTGTTGTCAAAGATAAAAACTATCCAGTGGCTCAAAGCAATAGGCTGGATTAGACAAGAACATTAAAGATGAAAAAGTTCTTGGAGGTCAGTATACCCAATTTCCTTCTTGCGTATACAAGGGGAAGAAAACTCCAGGGTAGAAGGAAAACAAGTTATTTCTGCATGCTTAAATTCTTTAGTTTAAATCAAGTAATTTAAGTAAGGGCTCAGCCATTATCTTGATCGGTCATAAGATAATTTAGGCCCTGGGCACCTCAGCAGGACCATGGAGAATATTCTCTTCCTCAAGTGTGAGGGTTCAGTCTTCTTCAGCATCCGCTCCACCTTCCTTGAGCACCCCCACTGTGTTCCTTGAGAATGACTCTTTCCTGTTGCATGTGTTCTTGAGAAAACTTCCCATTCAGGGATTCTCCCTTCAGGCACACAGTGTGGGTCCTCCACCAGCCTCTTCCTACAGGGAAATGAACTACTGATCAAAAGGAAACAAATGTGGAAAAGGTTGAGACCTACTTTATTCTATAGAGTCCTCCTGAAGACACTGTCCTTCTGTCCTGTTTGCCAAACATGCAGAATCCCCCTGGGTTTTCTCTACCCAGGTTGTGATTTTCTATGTTCTCCTTCAGTTCTGGAAGTTGCTGGTAATATTCTACTGACAACCATTTTTAAAGTTAATTGCCGTGGTCTCTGTTGCATGAAACCAAAAATACTCTGATATTGTACATATATAATGGGGATGATTATATTTTATTTGAGGTGCTAACATGATTTTTCCAAAAATAATGTGTATTGAAACTTATGCTTTAGAGCATAAAATTGAAACCGATCCTGATAATATTATTTGACCATTTTTAAAGATATTTCCTATATTATTTCATCTCTACTCTTGATTTCTGCTGAAGTGTTTGAGAAAATCCATGACTTATATGCTTAATCTCTTCAAGGTACCCTCTAGGTGAGGAAGTCTCTCTCACATTTTGATCCTTTTGAGGGCCTAGCTAATATGCCTAAACACACTTTTTTTTTATTATTATTAATTCAGAGCACACCTTGCTAACTGAAATACAGTTCAAGAATATTCAATGGACATTTTTAGAAATAAAGAATCCATAAATTTTAAACTATGTACCATTCTGAGTAGCAGGATGAAATCTTGCACCATCCCTCTCCTTTATCAGGTCAGCCATTGCATCTCAGAGCAACAGTAGTGATGGAAAGGAGGCACCAGCTCATAAAATAGGGACAGATTAACTTTCGAATTGGCATGTGGCAATGCTGCAGAGCATATAGGAAATAACATACAGGGCTCAATGCCATCTGTGCTTTCAGACACAGTGGGATTTGGAACTTAATCTTCACAGTTACTGGGGGACTGTTGCATCTAATGAGAATTCTTTTTCCTCAGTTCTCCAAATTGCATTTAGGCATTTCCTTCTTAGATCTCAACAGTAGTGCCTTTGGCATTCATATTTTTTTTACTATCTGGTTTATGATAATATGTGTTTCCTCTAAGATGACCATGGACTTTATCTCCATGCTCTTAACTTCCTCCTGAGCCTTTGCCAACAGTCTTTAATGCCTGCATCCCTACCAACAGTAGAGGCTTTTCTTACCTTAGCATTTTTCCATCTCTACATATTACCCAATTCCAAAGTCACTTTAACATTTGGGGGGCAGGGAGTATTTGTTACAGAAGCATTTTTTAGGGCTTTGTTGCAGTTTTTAGGGTTTTGGTTTAATACAGCAATTTTAGGTATTTGCTAGAACTTTTAGGTACTTAGTTTTGGGATACTGTAATCTATTTGTTTCCTGTGGCTGCTGTTTTAAACAACCACCATTTATTTGTTGGATTGGGAGTTTAAAACATATTTGGGTGTTTACAATATAGATAACTTATTGTGCTCCAGCTCAGGAGGCTCTAAATCTGAAATCAGAATTACTGGGCGGGAGTCAGGAAGGCAGAAGTCTGAAAGTTCTTGGGGGTGGGGGGGGATCTGCTCTTGCTTCTATCTGCTTCTTATCACAGGGCTCCTTGGCTTGTAGCCACATACCTCTAATTCCTGTCTCTGTGGCTACATTTCCCCCGCTTTTTGTCTGTGTCAATCTTCCGTCTTATAAAGATGATGCAGTTACAATTAAGGACCACTTGTAATTTACAAGACTATCTCACCATTTCATTGTTCTTAGTGGAATTGAATCTGCAAAGTGTGTTGTTTTTTTTTTTTTTTTTTTTGCCATGTGACATTCACACATTTCTAGCATTAGACCTGAACATGTTTTGGGACGTCTCCTCTTTAGCTTCTCACATGCTTGCTCTTGCCTCCTGGTTTTGCCTATTCCAATCCTGTAAAAAGTTATCTTTGTAACTGGCCTCAGTGTGACATTGTGGAACCTCCAAAATTTAGCTGACTGAAAGTATTTTGTGAAGGCAAAGACACGATATTTAAATTTTAAATTTTGTTCAAAGGAGTTTTATTTTCCCTTGTTAATAGTGACTCTTTTAATATGGAACAAGATGATGCTTATGCGCACGCACACGTGCATACCCACACACACACACCTGTCTAAACTAGCATAATGTATTATGCTTTTATAATTTTAAATTGTACAGCAATCAGTTAAAGCTATGCATTGATCTTCAGCAAATATTGCAGGAATTCTTCAATTTGAGGTTTTAATTAAGATGAAAAATATAAAGTTGGAAATAAGGAACCAGTCTGTATGATGGAAAATACATAGAATTTTACCATGCTGTACAGTTGCACATTATTATATTCAAATACTATATAGGATAAAGGAATGAGTTTCCCTATTTATCCAGCTTGTCTTTGTAGATAGCTGATAGAAAATTAATTTCCTGTTGCAGATGTAAAATGATTACCATGAACATGGCATCTTTAAACAACACAAATTTATTCTCTTTCCATTCTGGTAGTCAGATGTGCAATGTGGTTCAATAGGGCAGTTCAGTTCCCTGTCTTTGCCAGCCTCCGGGGGGCTTCCTTCATTCATTGGCTTATAGCCTCATCCCCTTTACAGTAGCATACTGTCTTCCAATCTCTCTCTGCTTCTGTTATGCTGATTTTTATGACTTTATGATTGATTTTTCTACCTCCCTTTTATAAGAATACTGTGATTTTATTCATGTGGGTTAGCCAAAATAACAATCTCGAGACCCTTAATCACACCTGCAAAACACCTTTTTATCACATATGGTAACATATTTATTGGTTTTGGGGTTGGGATGGGTACTTTTCAGGGTACTAAATGGAGCTTGGCAGAGTTTTAATTCCATGTCTATTTGCAGAAGATTTTCAATGTTACCACACATGGTTAAAACTGTATTTAAGTATACATGGAGATATATTTTCTATTGGGTCTAATATGAGGAACTACTTTTGAATGGAATCTAAGATAAAAATGTGACTCCTCATTGGACAGAAGCAAACTCCATGAGTCTTCTAAGGCAGCATAATAAACATTCATGCCGACTGCAAGAAGTTTCTGACGTCTGTTTCTCCATCACATGGTCAAGATTTTTGTGAGCTGCCCATATTCTTTGTGGTGAACCGCAGAGCAAGGAAAGAGAAGGAAATATTTGGAACAGAAGGACCCTCTTGCCTTGTCTAAATTAAGGAGAGAGAAACAATTTAGATGATCAGAAGAAATGATCCATTGGCTGGTCTTCAACAAGAAGGGAGAAGATCATTCTTTTTAATCAGTGAAATGAACGTGGTGGTTCTGAGCGCTTGGAAGGCAAGTTTCATCCTACGCATTCCTTGGCAAGCCGGTGCCATTGGGCTATAAGAGGTGCCACCTCTTTGGGCTATAATGATCTCGGTTCCTTGATCTCTAATGGCATAACCAGTACTAATTCTAAAGGAAGAACCTTGCCAATTGCTGATGTTGTCTCTTTTGCTTATCTTTTCCGCTAATGGAAATATTACTTGCAAGTTCAGAGAGAAGGATATGTTTTAATACCTAACAGAAATTGCTACTTCTGAGAAAGAGATACAGAAGTATTTATCAAAGACATCTTGCTTACAGCAATAAGACATGTCAGCAGAGGAAAGAAGTGAATTAAACAGTTAAGTACTTTGTAATCTGAGGCTGAAAGATGCTGCCTGAGTAGAGACTATTCATATTAAGGGAAAATTCTACTTTTCTAAATCCCATCAGACAACATTACATGTTCTGCAGATTTTCACTGCTTACATGACTATATTTAATGGAAAATACCCAATTACTCAAAAATGCTGAGTGATTTGGGATTTGTTGAAATGTGTTCTTTGGTGGTTATAAGAAATAAAAAAAAAGCACTGCCTTACACCATGGTGGGGTGTGTGTGTGTGTGTGGGGGGGGGAGAATCATTTTAATATTACTAAGCTTTTAAAGTATCAATGCATAGCACTTAAGTGTGATTTGTTGCATTTCATTCCTTGCTTCATTTAACCAACCAGCAAATATTTGTTGAGTAGATATGACAGAGGCCACACTGAATATTAAACAAGATACATTAAATTAGACATAAGCCCTATCATTTAGGAATTTATTAATCTTTCTGGGACAAATAAGTTATAGCCACAACTAATGAGGGCAAAAACAGGCATAAGGTACTGTTGTTCTTAGGAAGCATATAAAATATATTGAGTGATTTCTGTAGCCAACTGGTAGAATTTGAATCTCTGTTCTATCACCAGCTGTTTTCCTTGGTTAAGTTCTTTAGACACTCTGTGGCTGTTGCTAAAATGTTAAAATCTTCCCCAAACTCATCTATGTTCTTAGAATCAGAACCTTAATTACATTTGAGGGTGATAGTAGGGACAGTGATAGGAAAAGAACAAAATGAGATTCTAAAGTCTTGATAATGTTCTGTTTCTTGTTCTGGATTCTAGTGACAAAGGTATATTTCCATTGTAAAAATTCAACAAACAGTATACTTATAAAATTTTTGCTTTCCTGAATGTATATTGCTTTTTCAATAAAAATAGTTGTAAAATACAGTAGCTCCATCTTGGCATGTTCAAAAACAAATATTAGTTGTGCTCAAGTTATAAACCTTAGAAACTCAATTGTGGGGTCAATGACTTCTGGCTGGGACAATGGGAAATTCTAGGGAATAAGACATGTAAACTAAATCCTCAATATTAGTTGGGTTATGAGCACACAAAAATAAGTGAAGAACTACTTCTTTAAAAAAAAGACACCGAGTATTCAACAAAGCATAATAATTTTAAGGTATGGTCTGTGAAGTCAGACCGATTTAATACCAAACCATTGTTTAGTATCTTTATGCAAACTACACTTTGAAGTGCGTTCCTCATGATAAAGTAGGGATAAAAGTCCCTGTTACACGTAATTATTGTGAAGTATAAATTAAATAGCATATACAATATCTTTTTTATAGATATAAATGCATTTAAAAAAACTCAAGAAAAGTTATTGCAATAATGATGGATTACAGGGATCTCTGCCTGAACTGATAAACTGTGTATGGTAGAACCAAACATCAGTTTTTCCATAAGTGATTTAATTTGTGTAATTTATACATATTTTTGGTGGGCTTTAATGGCACCATGCTTTTGACTAGAAGCAATACTTTAGAGGACTTGTAATAGAAAGGTACTGTGCGATGTGTTCATTTCTGAAATTTTAATCATATTTTTAACAATCAAGGATATTATGTTTGAGGTTATTCAATTTTTATCTTACCTGATAATATATTTATTTTTGAACTTTACATTAAATGAAGGTAGTAATTATGAGAACTACTAATATGCCAATTCCTTTGAATTTTAAAATATTACAAAAAAAGTATACATATTTTGGTGTAAATTCTTACCCAACATCTGAGGTCAGAATGAATTTATTTTAAATAATGACAAAAGGCTAATTGGGAAAACAACTGGAATCTAGTGAGATTGAATTATTTAAACATATTTCTAAAGATTACATCTACCAGAATTGCATTATGGTGATCAGTTACACTGGATCTGCCTTTCTTGATTTATGTAGAAATCAGCATGAGGGGAACTTTGGTTCATCTCAGCGGTCGGTTACTCTTTCACCCCACACTATTCATCTGTCCACACTCAGCCCCTAGGGGAAGTGACGTAGACACTTTTCTAGACTCTTCCAGTCAACACCCACTCTCTGAAGGCAATCTGACCTTTTCCTCATTCTAAGATCTTCTCACATTTTATGCAATTATCTCCACTTGAACGACTGGCTATCTTTCTATTAACCTTTATCCTGAAGGTCTTTCCCTTCTATACATATTCTCCCAGACACATTGTTCCACCTGAATATGTGTGCTGCTTATTCTGCCTTTTCCCATCCTTCATTCCAGGTACTGAGATCCATTGTCCAGACATTTCTTTCCTGCCCAAATACCCAGGAAGCTTATTCCAAGTGCTTCCCTAACTCCCCCTAGTCTTGACATATCTGTTTGCACTAAGTCTATGGGAGGTACTCAAAGGAAATCACATGATGGGGGAAAGATGTTTCTGGTATGTTTTGGGGATGGCTGTGTCCTTCCATGACCTCTGCACTGTCAAACAGTCTTCCTTCATGGCTAGAGATCCCACTGTGCTCCAGTAACACTATTTCTTTTTCTTGCACATTTTGTCTCGGGGATGGTAATGTACTACAGTATTTACTAGCCTCTAGGTGCCTCATTGACCCTGCTGATGCACACGTATGCAGTCCCTTTATATGTGATTTCTTGGGCTGGACGTTGTTTTCTAATAAAGTCATGTTTAAATAAATTCATTATTGTAGAAGGGATCTTCTGATGATCAAGAATTTCTGCTCTTCTTGTACAGAAGAGTGCCAACTCTAGAAGGATTAACTGTTTCCTAAAATACACAAATAAATACTACCTATATTTATATCTACATATGTACTTTTCAACAAATTTTATATAACACTCAAAGACCTGAAATTCTACCAGATAATGTAAGAGATTCAGTACTGTAGGTATTAAGAAGAAAACAGAGTTATCCCGAGACTTTTTATGTAAGTATTAGGATTGGGTCTGGAAAGACATTTTTGGGTCATCTGATGATTTTGAAAGAGACTTAGTTTCTTGTGTTTTTTTTAAAAATATTTTTTAGTTGATGAAATTTATTTATTTTATTTATTTATTTATTTATTTATGGTGCTGAGAATCGAACCCAGTGCCTCATACATGCTAGGCAAGCACTCTACCACTGAGCCACAACCTCAGCCCAGAGAAACTGAGGTTTGTTGCTTTAGCTTGCCCAACATCTTTTACCCATTTTGGTCATAACAGCACATGTGATTTTCTGAATTCACATATGGTGCATGTGAGCAAATACAATCTCTGGCTTTAGAGATGGGCAAGTCTGCCCAGTCGTAACACCATATCCTTGGCCAGAGTAACTGGTTCAGAAATAGACACATGACCAGAGCAGGACACTGGACACCATTATGTAAGCCTTATGCTCCTCAGATACCTTCAACCACATTCTTACTTTTTCTCTTCTTGGGTGAATACTCCTCCTGTGGTGCTTTCATTCCACTCTGAGGTTTGGACATGATACTAGAGTATGGGGCGTGGGATGCCAAATAATGGTAAAGGGGATATGAGCAGGTCGTGTTCCCTTTCTTTTCCTTGTTCTGAGTCTCAGATAAGTTTTTTTTTTTTTTAAATCAACTTTTCTGAGAAATCTCATGTGTCAGGTGAACATGCCAAAGGAGAGTATGTTTTTAATTTGTTCTAATTAGTTATACATGACAGCAGAATGCAGTTCGATACATTGTACACAAATGGAGCCAAAGGAGAGTATTGCAGCTGTGTTTCTTTGTAGCATATTCTGAAGAAAATTGTGTTAAAGCTTTCTGTTGCAATGCCATACATCCTTACTTGCCATACTTCTGTTTTCTCCTTCCCTTTAATGCCCTAGTTTGAACTGCTTAAAAAAAAAAAAAAAAAAAAAAAAAAAAAAAAAAAAAAACAAACAACCTTCTTATTTCAAACTCTGCTTTCTGGGAAACCCAGTCCAAACCAGAGCCCTATTTGATATGTTTATGAAAAGTATTCAGAAAGACCTAAATAGTACTGGTTTATTCAACCTTTAGAATGCATACTTAGTGCCATCTTCAAAAGAGGATTTGATCAAGAATAAAGTCAAGGGAAAAACACAGAGATGAAGAGTGGAGACAGATTATTGAGGATATTGTTTAAGGACCTTTGAATGAAACTTTGAGATATTCAGTAATAAAGGTTACACAAATCAATCATAAGAGCAAAGTGTTTTTTAATGTTTTGGTATAAATTAGTTTTCTCTCTTGCAACAACAACAGATCCTGTGCAAAGATTTTAAGAGCAAAGAAAAAAACCAGTGTTGTGCTGATGATGCTCTTATGTTTAGGGAATCCTTGTAGCTCTGAGATGAGAAACACTGAGAAATCTGGTTGAGAAGGCTGGCTCAGATGGACTTAAATTGAACTGGATAACAATTTTTTTTCTTTCATTTAGAAAGGAAGGATACAAGTAAGAAAAGAAAATGAGATTAAAAGACCTATATTTAGGAGAAAGGATAAATAAAAAGTTGTATTCTTTTACTCTTGCTAACATAATAAATGACCATTCTAGTGTTCGTCTAATCCTCCTATGTACCTCCATCCAACAACACTGTGAACTAGCCTCCTTATATCAGAGAAAACATTCGGTATTTGGATTTTTTGAAGGGAAGGGAGGGGAAGGGAGGGAGCAAGCGGGGAGGGAGTGGGGGGAAAAGAAAAAAAAAAAGAAAAGGTGGTTGAATGGATGGATATCATTATCCTAAATGCATGATTGAAGACCGGAATGGTATGAATATACTTTGTATACAAACAGTTGTATGTAAAAATATGCTATATATGTGCATTATGAATTATAATACATACTAATATTATAAATAAAAAAATTTAAAAAACATAATAAATGATTGTAGACTGAGTGGCTTGAAGAAATAGAAATTTGTGTTACAGTTACAGAGGTCAGAAATCCAAAGCCAGTCTTCTTGGGCTAAGGTCAGGCTATTTTCTTCCAGAGGCTCTAGAAAAATCATATGCTTGTCTTTTCTGTAGTAAGAGGCTGCCCCTATTCTTGTGCTGGGCCCACAACATCTTCAGAGTCAGCAATGGCCAAGTGAATCTTTTTCATGCATCTCCCCACGCTTCCTTAAAGGACCCTTATAATTACACTGGGCATCCAGATAACCCAGGGCCTGTTTTAAAATCAGTTCATTAAAAATATTAATGCCATGTGCTATCATGAGTCCCTTTTGCCATGTAAAATTAAACATTCACAGATTCCGGCTTGGACATCTTTGAGAGGACATTATTCTGCTTATCGTAGTCAGGAAAAAAACAAAACAAAACCTCCCTTTAATATTGGTCTATTTTGTCTCATTCAAGGAAGCCTTACTTTTCAGGGGAATAACAAACAAAATGATATATTCTACCAAAATGATGTTAGCAGAAAAGAAGTCTGAAAGTGTTATATATTTTTTCATCAGAAAAAGATGGTACAGGGTTAACTCATCCATTTTGGAAATAAATAATAGAAGTTTAACTTTCATTTTACTATTTTTATAGTCTGAAAAATAAGTCTTGAATAAAAGGTCCCTAACTCTGATCTTATCGACATAGCCCATTTTGCCTTGGAAAGTAACATTCATATGTTTATGGGATTAGGACGTTATTAAGAAGCTGTTAGAAATTCTTCTTGTTATAGATTTTTTTGATACTATTTTCATTAGAATGACTGGGTCTCATGTGGACATGGTGGTGCATGCCTGTAATCCCAGCAACCTGGGAGGCTGAGGCAGGAAAATCACAAATTAAAACCCAGTGACAGCAATTTAGCTAGACTTTGTCTATCTACAAAAGGTAAAAGGAAAGACTGGGGATGTGGCTCAGTGGTTAAGTGCCCCCGGGTTCAATTCCTGGTACTAGGGGAGTGGGGAAAGAATGACTGGGTTCGTTGTTTATAAATATCAAGAATTTATTAAGAATTTTACAGAGTATGTGATAAGTCAAAATTTGGAACTCTCCATGTGGAAATTCAGTGAAACTAATATTCCATCAACATTTGCCAAGTGCTGGGATAGGGCTGACCAAAATACACACTATTGAACAAAGAACAACAGAGTGATAGGTTGGGATTATTTGAATTATCTCATAGATGAGAAGGTTAGATGAAGGTAGATGTCAGATAAATTTCCCATGTTCTTTACCATAGTAAGTGGTACATCAGGGATTTGAGACTAAATGTGGTTCAAAAGTTGGTAAAAAAATTTCGAGGGCACACATAGTTTTCACTTGTATCATTTCAGAGCTATTGGTTGTATGTGGTCAGCAGAGCTAATATCTGAATTGGTGAAATCTTTCTCATTATACAGTTGAATGTACTGAAGCTCATGACCTATTTAAATTATAGTGAAAATTTATGCTATAAATCACAAGATTACAAGTACATTGACATGAGTCAGATGCTTGCAATGAGGGATTTTTACATTTATGAGACAAATGTGGATTCTACCCACATGTTAAAGTATGTCATTGTACTCTCAGTGTTTTGAACCTTTTGTTTGAAGAATCTAAAAATTGAAGATTGTATTCTGCTTTTCTGAAGACACTAAATATTACTAAAAATAAATTATCATGAGTTTATCAAGGATTACTAGGTGATTTTGGAACCCTTGGTAAATAGTGGTAAGAATTTGAAATTGGTATTCTTTTTTTTTTTTTTTTAATAACTTTGTTTTAGTTATTTTTGTATGTGGTGCTGAGGATTGAACCCAGTGCCTCATGCATGTGAGGCGAGTACTCAACCACTGAGCTACAACCCAAGCCCGTATATGGGATACTTTTTTTTTTTTTTAATATTTATTTATTTGTTTTAGTTGTACACAATTCGTTTATTTGTACGTGGTGCTGAGGATCGAACCCGGGCTGCGCACATTCTAGGCGAGCGCTGTACCACTGAGCCACAACCCCAGCCCTGGGGTACTTTTAAATTAAACAATAAACCTTTATTTTGGAAAAATTTAAACCTGAAACAAAAGAGCAACTAATAGGACAGTGAACATCGGTATTCTCTTTGATCACTGCCGAACACAAACATCTGTGTTATGAATGTAGCCAACGTCTATTTCATTCCATGTGAAGGACTGAGAACTGCTTCAAAGACCGCAAACAAAATACCACATTTTTTCCCAGAGGATAGTTTTTTTAGCAATTGATCTTACAATATTAATCATATTTTTTTCAGAGAATAGATTTTAAAAATCTATTTACCATGATCAGTCTTTGCGGGGGTGGGGTGGGGTGGGGAGGAGAACATTAGCTTGTTGAACTATAATTCAAAATAAGTCACAATTTAATCTTATTTTAAAAACACTCTAGTTAATTGTAATTAATGTTTGACAGTTTGAAAGACATCTGTTATATTAACATAATGGTCTTATTGCACATGAAATGCTGCACATTAAAAATTCGGAGTTGAATTATGGGTACTTTGCAAATAAAAGAAGGAAATCTTTGATAAAAACATGTAGTTCTTTCCAGTGCTTGCTAAACAAATAGGACTTTTTCCCCTCTAAACACAATAATGGATACAATACATACATTTCTATAAAAGGAAAATCTACATCCTATTGTTTTGTTATTGACTTGGTCATTCTAGAGTCTGTCTATGTTTGAAAAGGACTGACATATATCATAACTGCATGTGCTTACTCACTAAGAGTGATAGAAGTCACTTACACTCTTGTGTTATTCCATGCTACTGCAAGCAGCATTCTAAATAAATAAATGAATGAAGCAAAGTCCCTGTTCCCTACTGTCAAGATTGCTGCTGAATTTCCTATAGGAAAGCCTCTCCCCCTTCCAATCTGAAATGTCAATAGTGCCAGGGTTACAAAACCCTTTCTTAAATCAACAATAAAAATCAAAAAGCAGATTTTAAAATGTCAATATATTGACACAGTATGGAGTAACTTTGCCACATGAAATGTGCAGAGTCAAACTTTATAAATGCAAACAAGCCTACTTGAATCTCCTGTCTATTCACTCTATAGATTTGTGTTTATGAAAAGTTCTTTGTGAACATAGCTTTGTGACTTGCCTTCTGAAGCAAAGGAATGTAGGAGTGATTGATTTTGCCAAGTCCTTCTTTCACTTGTTGTTTACGTCAACTTTTCAATTATTTAATAGAAAGAAACAAAGCACCCTAACTTAGTGTATTAGAAAAATTGATAGAATAATTTAAAATTAGGACAAGGTTTTAAGAGGGAATCTTGCTGAGACACAGGATGTTTTTCAAGGTCTTTAATGTTATCTATAGTTGCTCCTCCATTACTTAGTGGGTCTAACACAATGCTTAAAACACAAGTTATTCAGTAAATGTGCTAATTATTTAGTCTGCTGTATATAAGGAGCAAAAAGAAAATGGTATTAAAATTCTTTGTAAAATGACTAGTACTTAGAGGAATAGCCCAGATATGACACTCTTATGCTCACGTTTCTGCCTTTCCTGGAAATTCCATTTTCCTATCTTCTGTGCTTAGGTATTTCCACATACCTCTGTATGCACATATGCACATACACAGAACAAAACAACTGGTAGGCTAACAAAACAAATCAAACTCTTATTTGTTAAAGCCTTACAATAACTCTATAAGTGCCGTAACCCTGTGGTGTGCCATAACCTTCTGCCTCAATAATAGAACATGCCTCTAATTGCATCCCAAACTGATCACTATGGGATGGTTCTTCTGCTTGTCTGGACTACTTCTCTATAAATGTCATGCATTCAATTTCAGTCCCTCATTGAAGAATCAGACCAACAACCATATGTTACAGGAAAAATATTCTGTCTTCTAAGCAATAAGAGTTTACTCTCCTTTTTCTTTTTTTAAACTAAATGTTATGACAGTGATATTCAATGTATCATTTTCTTGTTAAACATCTCCAAACTTAGTTTGGTTCTGTAGTTTGGCAATGAGAACTGGCATGGTAAGTGTCCTTTGGATTTGGCTGGGTTTTACTGTGGCTGCACTTTAATTTAAGGGTTGACTCACCATTGGCTGAGGCGAGGGGAAAAACCAGGCCACATATCTCTTGCCATCCAGCAGGCTTGCCCAATTTATAGTGAGTGGGCAAGTTTGCAAGAATGAGCTGCTGATTTTCTGATATGGAACTGTCACAATGTCATTTCCATTGCATTCTATTTGTTAAAATGTGTCACATGGACAGTACAAATTCAACATGATGGCACATAAATTCTACCTCTTAGTGAAAGGATCCACACAGGTTGCAAAGGATCCCATATACAGGTAGGGAAATAACTGTAGCCAGCTTTACAACCAATCTATTCAGCCCACCAATATGTCATATAATCTCCTTAAAGCTAAGCACAAATATTTACATAGGACTCAGTATATAGTGTAGAAGTATGGTTTATTTTAATTCTTGGATAAAGACATTTGAAAATAGGAATCTACGTCCTTGGCCTGACAGCAATTACTTTGGGTCTTAAATCAACACTAGACTGTTTCTAGGAATTATTAGAGTGATAAGTCAAAAGGAATCTATTTTAGAAAATGAGTATCCATTAATGTAAGATATACTTCAAATTAATTTTTTAAAAGGCCATTTAAATTTTCCTGCAGGACTAACTAGCAATACACATCCAAGTTAGAAGCACATACCCTTTGGGCAATTCCACTTTTAGTAACTAGTCTACAAGATATTTTGTCTTAAAGTTAACAGAAATCTGTTTTCAATGCTAGCATTGTTTATAATGTGTGTACCTTTAGTTTTGTGGATAGTCCGTGTTTTATCATTTTATTTTAAAGTAAAGCCATCTGCTGGTTTCATTTTTAAATTTTTAAAGAACATTGATGAAGCCGGGCATGGTGGTGCACGCCTGTAATCCCAGCACCTGGGAGACTGAGGCAGGAGGATCGTGAGTTCAAAGCCAGCCTCAGCAATGGCGAGGCACTTAGAAACTCAGTGAGACCCTGTCTCTAATAAAATACAAAATAGGGCTGGGGATGTGGCTCAGTGGTCCAGTGCCCCTGGGTTCAATCCCTGGTACCAAGAAAAAAAAAAAAAAAGAACTTTGATGATAGCTGATAACAATTTACAGTCAGACCAACAGTGCACAAGGGTTCCATTTTCTCAGTGCCCTTGTCAACATTTTATTTTTTAATATGACCGTTTCTAAGAGGTGTGAGATGATATTGTGAATTTTACTTGCATTTCTTTGATTAGTGTTGTTGAACACCTTTTAGTATCTATCTTTTGACCATTCATATGTCTTCTATTAAGATAAGTCTATTTAGATCATTTTGTTGGTATTTTACTATCAAGTGACATATAATATGTATATATTATCAGGCCTTGTATTTTTTGGGGGGGGGAGTACGGGAATTGAACTCAGGGGCACTCGACCACTGAGCCACATCCCCAGCCCTTTTTTGTATTTTATTAGAGACAGGGTCTCACTGAGTTGCTAAGTGCCTCGCCATTGCTGAGGCTGACTTTGAACTCACGATCCTCCTGCCTCAGCCTCCCAAGTGCTGGGATTACAGGTGTGCGCCACCACGCCCGGCAGGCCTTGTATTTTTGAACAATTAAATACATGCGCAAATACTACATGTTCCACTCATTTGTGGAAGCTAAACATTTGTCCCTCTTGAAAACGGGTTTCATGTTTTGTGGTAATGAGTTTTATGAGTTCCTTAAATATTTTGGACATTAAAACCTTATTGGTATAAGGTTTGCAAATACTTTATTCCAGTCTGTACCTTGCCTTTTCATTTTGTTAATTTTTTTCCTTGCTGTGCATAAGTTAGTTTTATATGCTTCTACTTGTTTTGTTGCCTGTTTGGTTTCATATCTGAAAAAATAATTGTCAAGATTAATGTGAAGGAACTTTTTCCTTGTGTTTTCTCCCAGGTAAACTTCCAAGGAGTTTTACAGTGTCAGGTCTTACATTTAAGTCTTTTATCTATGTTGAGTTATTATATATGCTGTAAAATAAGATTTTACTTTTATTCCTCTGGATGTGATTGTTTAATTTAACTTACACTGTTTGTTGAAAAGACTGTCCTTTCTCCATTCTACATTCTTGATACCCTTATAAAAAGATAAATGCATGAATTTACTTATGGGCTATCAATTCTGTATCAGTGAAATATGATTTTCTTTATACTAGTACCATGGTGTTTTGATTACTATAGCTTTGCAATGTAGTGTGAAATCAGAAAGTGTGATACCTCCTGCTTTGTTCTTTTTGCTAAAAGTTAGCTATTTTTTTCTTTTGTGGTCCCATATGAATTTTAGCTATTTTTTTTCTATTTGTTAAAAAATGGAATTGGAACTTTGATATGGATTTCATTGAATTGTCCATATTAACAATTTGTGTAATATGGACACTTGAACAGCATTTATTGCTCTGATCTGTGAATATTGTATATCTTCTAAATCATTGGTGTCTACTTGAATTTATTTCATTGGCATTTTATACTTTTCAATCTGTCTTTCACCTCCCTGGTTACATGTTTTATCAGACATATATGTATTTTTACTTTTGATATTATTGTAAATGCAATTTATAATAATAAATTGTAAAAAAAATTCTTGAAATATTTGAAAAAATTTTTTTTTGAAAAAAATTAGTTTATTGTTAGTATAAAAAAGTGCTACTGATGTTTGTATGTTGATTTAATATCCTCAAACTTTACTGAACTTATTAAGCCAAACAGTTTTCTATGGAATATTCATTGTTTTCTACACATGTGATCATGTTATCTGCAGATAGAGACCTTCTTTCTTCCTTTATTATTTGTGTGCCTGTTTTTTCAAATTGCTCTAGTCATTTCTATGTTAAATAGAAGTGGTAATGGTTGGCATCCTGGCTTGTACTGGATCTTAGGAGGAAAAATATTTTAGTTTTACCTCACTGATTTTTTATATCAACTGTGGATTTTTCAAAAAATGATTTTTATTGTGTTAAGTTTCTTTCATACTTATTCTCTTGAGAGTTTTTAGCATGATTCAGTTTTGAACTTTATGAGATGTTCTCATATTTATTGAGATGATCATGTGGTTTTTATCTTTCATTTTGTTAAAGTCACATATCACATTGATTACTACATATGGAAACAACTCTGTGTTCCAGGGATAAATGTCACTCGCTCAAACTTCTCTCAGTACTTTTGAATACCTCATGTCACTCCTGTATAGTCTGCAAGTTTTTTTTTTCTTTCTTTTTTTTTTTTCTTTTAAGGTTTTTTAGTTATATATGACAGTAGAATCCATTTGGACATAATTATACAAGCATGGAGTATATCTTGTGATAAAAAGAAAGTCTCTGCAAGTCTTCTGGAGTTCCCTTGTAGGTAACAAATTGCTTTCCTATCAATGTTTTCAAAATTTTCTTTTTGCACTTTTTTTAAAGTATATTTTTAGTTGTTGATGGACCTTTATTTTATGTATTTATATGTGATACTGAGAATTGAACCCAGTGCCTCATGCACCCTATGCAAGCGCTCTACCACTAAGCTACAGCCCCACCCTTGTGCTTATTTTTTGACAGTTCGAGTATGTTTTCCTAGTTCATGGTCTCTTTTGATCCAACTTACTTGTTGTCCTTTGGTCTTCCTGAATTCATATGTCTACTACAATTCTAAGATTTGAAAAGTTTTCAGCCATTATTTGTGTGAGCAAACTTTCTGCCTCTTTCACTTTCTTTTTTTCTATGTAGGACTCAGATTGGTCTGCTTGATAGTGTCCCATAAAACACTATTCAGTAGTCTTCACTCTTTGTTATTTTGATTTTCTTTTTGCTCCTCTGATTGGATGATATTCAGTTTGCTAATCTTTTCCTTTGCTTGATCTGGTCTTCTGTTGAAGCCCTTTAATTAAAATTTGTTTAGTTTTTATATTCTTTAGATTTCTTTAAAAAATACTGCCTTTCTTAAAAAAATACTACCTTTCTTTTAAAAATGTTTAAAATATTTCCTAAAAAAGTTGACAACATAAAAGTTTATAATAGAATGGTGATTACCAGAGGCTGGGGATAGTGGAAGAGGGGCATGGGGAAATGTTGGCTAAGATATGGTTAGATAGGAATAAAAATTCTGATATGTTATTATATAGTAGGGTATCTATAGATGGTAAGAATATATTTCAAAATGCTAGAAGAAAGGATTTGGGATATTTTCACTGTAAATAAACGATTAGTGTTTGACTAGAAAGTTATGTTGAACCTGATTTAAGCATTATATAATGTATCAAAATATCATAGGGTACCTCATTACTATGTACAGTTTTAGTGTTTTTCATATATTGGTTTAAAAAAAACTTTTAAAAATCACAATGTTTTCTTTTTTTATCTTTATTTTTATTTATTTATTTATTTATTTATTTATTTATTTATTTATTTTATGTGGTGCTGAGGATTGAACCCAGGGCCTTACACATGTTAGGCAAGCTCTCTATCACTGAGCCACAACCCCAACCCCCAAATATTTTATTTGTACTAGAAATCTGTTCATACATTGCTATCATAATCTCAGCACCTTTTATGATAGCTGTTTTAAATTCTCTTTCAGATAAATTACATATATCCATTTCATTGTAGCATTTTTCTTATCCTTTTATTTGAAGTATATTTCCCTATTTCTTTATTTTCTTTGACTTACTGTGTTGGGTTCTATTAGATAAAACAGCCACCTCTATGTGCACTGACTTGAATAGAAGATGACTGTTCATCAGTCAACGGTGCCAGAGATTCTGGGGGCCTCTCAAACCTTTGTGACAAATTTTTGTTACATTAGCTCCCCAAGAGTAGGGAGATAGAAGACAGTTTCTTGAAGAGCAGCCAAAAAAGTTGGGGTGTTAGATGCGTGGTCTCCTTCTCTTGGGGAAGAGCTAGGAAATAGACTTCATCACCTGCTTGCTCTGTACTGAGACAGGGAGAAGAGTTGTGGAAATACTTATGCTCCCATTAAGATCATGTCTCTTTCAAACTATGGCTTTGCTTTCTGGCACCCCCATGGCCCTAGAAAATGCTAGGCTTCATGAGCTCTCAGAAACAGCCAGGTTAGTGGCCAGTCCTTTATGAGCAGCTAGAAAATTTGGTCCCATTCCTCCTAGGGAGAAGTTGGATGCTTCTATTACTGAAGTGAACTAGGGTAAGGGGCCATGAAAAGTGCCCAAATGGCCAATAAATCTTGAGGACACATGACACACCCACTTGCCTATTCAATTATCAGGGGACTGGTGACTGCCTATCCTATCAGTATTCATAGACAGGAACATGATAAGCCAGTTCCTCTGGCAGTAGCTGGAAAAATGTAGAAACAGAGGTAGAGTTTACCTCTTCCAGGGAGAAGCTTGGAGTTGGGCTTTTTTGCCAGCTGCTTCTGTGATGAGCCAGGGGAAAGGGCCAAGGGAAGTTCTTGCATTTGTTTTTAAAACCACCTCTTTATTTCATGTGGTCCATGGGCACTAGGAATGCTGAGTCGTACCAGCTTCTAGAGAGAGGTGAGTCAGGAGTCATTCCCTTGGGTAGCAGCCATAAAGGTCAAGGTGTTTGATGTGCACTCTAAAACTATTCTTTTTAGGCAGAAGCTAGAAGTGGAAGGTTCCTTCCCAGTTGTATGGTGCTGTGCTGCAAGTTAATACAAGAGTATATTTCAGCTTTTTCTACCCATTTTGATGTGAGCATTTTAGGGTACAGGGGGCTCTCAATTCGCTTCTGGATTTCTCTCTGCGATAACCAGTCCATTTGTAGCTGTTTATTCAGTGCATCTGTGTGTGTGTGTGGGGGGGGAGAGTCTAGAGGCTCTTATTCTGCCATCTTGCTGAACTCACCCAGGATGATCCTAATTAAAAGCAATAGTTTGAAATAGTTTAAACAACAATAATGTATTACTTCCTTAAAGAGTAAAGGTGGTATTGGACTATTTAGTGTTTCTTTTCCCAACATCCCTCAAATTGAAATTCTTTTGATTATTTTTTGTGTTATCTGTTACTTTCCTGTTACTTTTAATTTCCTCATATCTTTTAATGTGTCCCTCTCTAGTAACTGACATTTTCATTTTGATATCAAAAATACTTTATAAATTGAGATGTGAAATAGCAACAATGATAACTGTGGTAAAACAGGAGCACATAATTTGAGTGACTATCCAGGAGGCTCCCTTTTAGGAAAAGTGATCAACTTCAATGTACATTCCCTGCAACATGAATTTTAGGAGACTTGGCTGTTCTGGCTTTTTCCTTGAAACAGTGATGGGCAGAAAAATCAAATATGCTCCTAAGCAGATTTTTAATGAGAAAAATTTTCACAGAAATAATATAAATGTTGCATTTCACAGGGCACTTAGGTGTCTTGACACATGTCACTTTGACGAGCAGAGAAGAATGAACATAAGAGAATTTGAGAAACAGTAACATACTCAGAGCAGCTTTCCTTCACAAAGTACATTTTTCCTATCATAATATGGTGTAAAATAGTCACCTTCCATGTCTGATTAGATCTCTGCAAAATGGTATTTGCCCGGCTAAGTGGAGAATTAATTTACTTATGTAACATGCTGTGGTGAGGAAGTAGCTTTCTCATCCTCATCTGTATGTACAGAAGATCCATTTTTCCTTTAATAACTATCTCCATACTGTCTGTATCATTCCATGCAGTTAACCTCTGTTGAATCCCTGCTAACTGGTAATCACTGTGACAAATATTTTTCTTGAATGTTCTTCGTATTTTTTAACTAATACTTTGAAGAAAGTATGATGATCCTTATTTTTATAAGGAAAGTACTAAAAGTCAGAATTTATGATGTTGCAAAGGTCACAGTGAGACATAATAAAATAATTAAAGATATCTTTAGATAAAATATTTTTGAAATAATATTGATCTTCATGGGACCCTTATGGACCTTGACATTTATAATTGCGAGAAGCAGAGTGGCCGCCAGAAAATTACTATGAACTGGCCTTAGTTATCCTAAGTCACAAATATAAGGGCAGAGCTAATTACTGAAATGATATTATATTTTCAAATTACTTTTCTTAGAGACATAGTTCGAGTAATTTAGACAGGGTAGTGGGGTAGTTTATGCTGGATAGGAGAACTCAGGAAGGAGGAAAGTCTGTCACCTTTGATCTATCTGGGAGTGTGCTGGTTATGCAGAGAATGCATTTCTAAAACACTCTGCTTAGTCTAGGATATTGTATTAATTCAGTCCATTAATGGATGGAACAAAAATGGCTGTTGGGCAGGGAGGAACTATTTGGCTTCTACATCTTGTGAAATGGTACATGTTGTGAATGTTTTCTAGACTCAGGTATATCAACCTACTTTAGAATGTAAACCTTCATAGAGAAGTTTTGCAAGGAGCCAGGTATAGAGTTGTGTATTTCTATATGTCTTTTTAGAGAAAACTGAAAAGAAATGAAGAAGAGAAAGGTATTGTGAGGTTGGGTGGGAAGTACATGTAAAAATTATGAAGATATGTATGTTGTGAGTAAATGTGACTCTAACTTTAGAGTGAGATCCTAGAAGAGAAAAGCTATCTTTGGGACACAGTTGGAAGATTTTAATGCTGAGGGTGGTGATCTTTTTTCCTAGACAGAGAAACATCAATGGAAAAAAAGGGCAAGAAAAAAGATAATTGATGAAAAAATGACCCCAGGCCATTCCCTACCAAAGTGAGCCCACTTTTTCAGAAATGACAAACAGAGCCAGCATAGTGACTTAAAAACACCAGTGGCATCAAATTCACAACCATTCCAGCCACAGGATTTAGCTTTGGCAAATACAGAGCAAGTAGAAAAGGCCCTAAGACATCAGTAGTCACCAGGGAATTGTCACTAGTGATTCCTGAGGAGAACTGACACTGTTAAGGAAAAGAAAAATTTATTCAATTAAGCCATAGTCATTTGAGCACATTGGTACTGTACACTGTGATTGGCATGGGAGACCAAAGATGAGTAAGATGTAATCACTGCCCTCAGGGTAACCTGTCTGATGAAAGTGGGGTTCTAGGAATTACGATGAAAAGCCTCAGAGTAATAAAACTCACTCGCTCTCTTTTACTCATTCTCACTTTATTGCACTCCCCAAGTCGCAGGCACCATTGTGGAATAGCTTTCCTATTTTTAAGGTGTCGTAATTTACAGAAAGTTTTGCACACTTTTTTCAACTGGCATGTCAGATCTTGTGGGGCTGTCAGGCCTCCCGCTGAGAAGAAATGTGAGTGGTGAATAGACTCAGTGGGAAACAGCATCCTGGAATAGAGATTTGGGGATAAAATGGCAGCAGGAATGCATATACAGCACACACTCACCTCTCCTGGCTGATAGGTCCTTTATATTTCACAAGCCTCTCTGAAGTATATTCAATGTTAAAGTGACTTGTGAACTGCTATGTACTATACAAACGGTAAGGAAAAACCACTCTTTACTGTTGTGATTTCTGTAACAACCTTCTTGTATGTGGTAAGTGGTAAGTGAGTTATAATGCCCCAGTGTTAAATCTTAAGGACCAAAGATCTTCCATATCTGGTCCTGGTAGCAAAGATCTTCTATATCTGGTCCTGGAAGGAGGAAGCAATTAAAACAAAACAAAACAAAAACGTTCCCAGCATTGACTCCTTTAGGAGTTGTTGATAATCCAGCCTTATTTGTACCTTGTACCTTTGTTCTAGTATTTAATAAGTCACAATACATCTCAGAGGAGTTCTCAGACTATTTGAAGCCAAGATGAGTTCCTTTAGACGTTGTATCTTATTGACCCTGGATATCACTTTTACATACAGTAAGTTCTTAAATGAATGAAGAAGTTCTAAGGAAAATTAAAAAGAAAGGAGGAAGAAGACAAAGAAGGAAGAAAGAAAAGAAAGAAGTATGGAAGGGAGTTCAGAGTAAAGAAAGGTTTCTAATAGGAAATGGGAAGCAAGGAATGAGCAGCTCACACTTTCTGTGCTTGTGAAATCAAATGTCTTATAGCATTAACATCACCTCTCTGCCACTGATAGGACATGAAGTCTAGGGTGAGAGGTGCAGAAATGGATTAAGAACAATGTGCTGCAGGTAATGTTGCGTATACTAATATTATATGCTTCGCTGCTTCTCTGGTTATTCGCTTTTTACACCTGTCCTCAGGGACCAAATCAATGCGACATTTGATGTCATGCTTTTGTATGATCATCATTGCTTATTTGGGAGCAATGTTTGCTTTCTCTTTGGTTAAGCTGATAGGACAGGCTGGAGAGGACAATTTATTAAGTGGCATTTTGAATACAGTGGATGTGGATGAACATTGATAGCAGATAACCTGGGCTCTTGCAGAGAAGATGCGAATGGGGAATGATAGTGTTTAAGGGCTCAAAAGGGTGGTGATGCTGCCTAATGCAGGGGGTCAGCAAGCTTTTTCTAGAAAAAGCAAGACAATAAGTGTTTCAGGCTATGAAGGCCATGCTCTGTTACCACTCCTCAACTCTGCCCTTATAGCATGAAAGCAGGCACAGAAAACATAAACAAATGAGCATGGTTGGGTTCCCATAAAACTTCATTTGCAGAAACAGATGGCTAGCCCAGAGGCCACAGTAGTCAATAATGTAACATTCACACGCTGCTAGAATTATGGTACAGCATCCCTGTTACTCATCCAGACTTCTCTTGAATTCTTTAGATATTTCACTGTCATCTGAGTCAAGCTTTTGTAAATAGTGCTCTGTGTGTGTGTGTGTGTGTGTGTGTGTGTGTGTGTGTGTGTGTGATGGTGTTACTTTTGTTGTCGTTCTCCACTTTGAGTTAAGGTTTAGACTATGACCACACACTAGTTTAGATCTAGTCTGGGAATTACAGTGAAGTAGCCAAGTGCATTCTTCTTAGATCCTTTCCAATAGTGGAAATGGCAGCCATATCCTTTCAAACTTAAAACACTTTTAGATGGGTGAATTTTTGAACGTAATGCAGAGACTTCCCATATATCCCACACAGTTTCCCCTACTATCAACATCTTCCATTATTACAGGACTTTGCTACAATTAATGAACTGATATTGATGAATTATCAGAAAGTCTACGTATTACTCAGATTTCCTCATTTTTTCCCCCTTGGTGTCCTTTATCTGTTCCAGGGTCTCATCCAGGATATCTAATTAAATTTAGTAGTCATGTATTTTTAGACTTCTCTCACCTGTGACAATTTCTCTGACATTCCTTGTTTATGATGACCTTGACAGTTTTTAGGACTAACGGTTAGATATTTTGTGGACTTCCCTTCAAAGGGTATTAATTTGATGGTATTCTCATAATTAGCCTGGGATTGGGGGTTTTGAAAGAAGTCTTGGGTAAAATACCATTCTCATCACATCATACCAAGGGCATATATTCTCAGCATAGCTGATGTTAATATTGGTCATCTGATGATCTAATGTTGTCCACTAGAAAGTTATTCCTTTCTTTCTCTTTCTGTACTGTATTCTTAAGAAGGCTGTTATAATGTGCAGTCAACACTTGAATGAGGGACTTAAGCTCTACTTTAAAGGTACAGAGTCAACACAGATTCATATTCTTTGGCATTGGAGATTTATCTATCTCTCCATTTACTATTTATTTAATTATTCATGTCAGTACAGACCGACAGACATCTTGTAGTTTGGATTGTAAGCCATTACTGCTTTATCATGTGCATAGATTATTCTAGCTTTGTCTTTGCCCCAGACTTAGAATAAGTCATTAAGCAGAGTGTGGTGGTGCATGCCTATAATCCCAGTGTCTTGGGAGGCTGAGGCAGGAGGATCACAAGTTCAAAGCCAGCCTTAGCAACTTAGTGAGGCCCTAAGAAACTAAGTGATATCCTGTCTCAAAACATAAGAAAGGGCTGGGGATGTGGCTCAGTGGTTAAGTACCCCTGGGTTCAATCCCTGGTACCCCCCAAAATAATGACTTTTTTTTTTTTTTTTAATCAAAGGAAATATCATTCATTTAATGGAGACTGGTATTAGAGTCAACCTCTGGGTGTTAGATGTGCTCATTACTACTGGGGTGCGCCTGCCTCTAATATCTCTCAACTGAGAGAGATACATATGTGTAAATATTCTGTAGATAAAGGTAAACATTAGTTTATATTTAAATATCCAATTCTAATATATTATTATGTAGAACATTCCTTTCATCTTGTCTGCAGTATCCACCTTCAACAGAGATGATCAGTCTCCATGCCTGTTAACTCAATTGGTTTATTTCAATGTGCATGTATACTGGATTTAGAGTCATTAACTTGTACACCTTTGGAAAACATCCTTAGCAACTAAAAAGCAGTAGTTATTAGTCTTTAGCCGTAGAGATTCTTTTTCTTTTTAGTTACTCTGGTGAGATCTTATTGCACCATCCAGTTTAGTGAGATTGTCTCATGTATTTGTAATGATTTGGGGGCCACATTTCATATAGTATCCTGAGATTCCCCAGCCTCCTGAATGTTTTTTTTTTTTTTTTTTTAGAAATTGCATATTTTAATGTTTACTCTTTTACTATGGAGTTCTGTGGATTTTCACAAATACTAAGTGTCTTATATTTGTCATTACAATGGCATACAGAGTAGTTCTACCACCCTAAAAATCTTCAGTAGCTTATCCATTCAGTCCTCTCCTTTCTCCTACTTACTGTATTCCTGGCAATCACTAATCTCCTTATGAACCTTAGTTTATCCTTTTTCAGAAAGTCATGTAATTGGAATCATACAGTATAAAGCTTTTTCAGACTGGCTTATTTTGCGTAGTAATATGCACTTAAGATTCATCCATGTCTTTCTTTTCATAGCTTATTAGTTCATTTCTTTTTATCTCTGAATAATATTCAGTTATGTGAATGTACCAGAGTTTATTTACCAGTTCTTCCTTGGCAGGACATTTTAGTTGTTTCCAGTTTTTATGATTATGAATAAAATTGTTATAAACATTTGTGTGCCAGTTTTTATATGGACACAAATTTTGAAATTAGTTGGATAAATACCTAAGAGTATGATTGCTGAATCATATAGTAAGACTCTGTTTAATTTCATAAAACCCTGCCAAGCTGTCTTCCAAAGTGCTGTACCATTTTCATTCTTGCCAGCCATGGATAAGAATTCCTGTTGTTTCACATGCTCACCAGGAGCTGCTATTAACAAATTTTTGGATTTTAGCCATTTCAACAGGCATATGAGTATATTTCATTTAAAAATTTATAAATTCTCAATGACAAAGATGTTGAGCATATTTTCACCTTAGTTCATTTTATTTGCTTCCATTCGTCACTATTTGTCTCTTTGGTGAGATGTCTTAAGATCTTTTCTTGCTTAAAAATATTTTATTTTCTTCCTGAGTTTTAAGAGTTCTGTGTCCATTTTGGATATTACCTACTCATCAGTTATGTGCTTTGAAAATGTCTTCTGTCTGTAGCATGTATTTCATTCCCTTGGCTGTACCTTTTCCAGATACTACTTAAAACATAATTTTAATGTTCGTCTTAGGAACTTTTTCTCACATAGAGCTTTTTCTTGGTATTGAATTTAAATCTGACCACCAAACCCAAGGTGATATAGTTTTTCTATTTTCATTTTAAAGTCTTAAGACATTTGCATTTTAAATTTATATCTCATAATCTATTTGAATTAGTTCTTGTATAAGATCTATTGTCTGGCTGAAGTTTTACAATTATGACTATTATTTTGTGTAACATTTTTAAGAAGTTTAATGTCCCTGCATTGTTTGTTGTGAGGACTCTCCTTTTCCCCATGGATGGCCTTTCTTCTTTTGCCAAAGAAATATAGACTATATTTTTTGAGAGTTTTTCCTGGCTGTGTTCTGTTACATTATTCCAAATGTCTGTTTTTTAGGTTGCTGTAGTTTTATAGTAGGTCTTGAAACCAGGCAGTATAAATCTCCTAACTTTTTGTTTTTCTTCAGTATTGTGTTAGTTATTCTTGGTCTTTCCCCTTTCCATACAAACTTTACAACCAGTTTATCAATATCTGCAAATGAATGTTCTGGGATTTGATGGTGATTACTTTGGAGTTCTAGGGAAAATTGAGATGACTTTCACTCCTCTTGTGTTTTTGAAGCCGAATTTGGCTCTATATAGAATTCTAGGTTTGTGCTTTTTCCTTCCAGCACTGCATATTTTACTCCATTGTCATGTTTGCATGGTTTCTGATGAGAAGGGTGCTATAAATCTCTTCCTTGATCTTCTTATTGGTGAGTTACCTTCCTTTCAATTTATTTCAGCATTATCTTGTGCATTTGAATATAATATGCCTAGAGGTAGATTTCTTGAAGATGGGAGGGTATCATCTTCCTTGGTGTTCTGAGCTTCTCTTGAGTTACAGGACATGAATTTTAAAGACTTCTTTGCTGTTATTCATTATTATTTCAAATATTTGACCCACTCTATCTTCTCTTCACCTTCAGATATTCCAATTATGCTGTATTGAACCTTTTGAAATTATTTTACTGTCTTTGGGTGGTGTTTTATTTTATTTTTTTTTTTTCATTCATTTTTTCCTCTTTTCTATTTGGAGTATTCCTTTTTGCCCAATCTTCAAACTTGTATTCTTTCTTTGATTGTATAGAGTTACCCATGAGTCCATCAAAGGACTCCTGATATTTGTTACCATGTTGTTGATTAACACCATTTCCTTTTGATTCTTTATTAGGATTTCCATTTCTTTTGTTTATTTTGTAACAGGGAGGGTAAATGTCAAGTGGGTTCCTTGTCTTGCAAATTTGAAGAATGAAATACAAGGACACGAGGGTAAGAGCAAAGTAACAGAAAATAGAGCTCCTGTAAAGGGAGGGTTCCCAGTAGAGGAATGCCAATGGGTGTCTGTTGTCTAGGGGGTTTTATGGCCTTGATCAGTCTCTGCAAGTGATGGGAGGGATGTAGCATTGACAAAGGGAGCCAGTCAACTCTATTTTGTCAGTCTTCAGCAAATGAAGAGAAAAGTGATTTTCAAGCCTCAATTAGCACTCGGATGGGGATGAGGGTCTATTGGTACAAAAGTAAGTGCCTTTTGTACATGGTCATGTCTAGGGGCTGCTAAGGAACTGTCCTTGTGGCTAAAACCCCCTGGGGTGAAAAGTTTTATTTCCTAATCCTCTCTCTCCTTTCCTTCTCTGAGACCCTTTTCATGGGTGCCAGTGGGTGGTCTGTCTTTGTCAATATTACCCATCTGCTCTTGAAACTTGTCTACTTGGTTTCTGTTAGAGCCTTTAACATATTAATCATAGTTATTAACATTCTTTGTATGATAATTCCCAAATCCATCATATGTAATTCTTGTTATGATGTTTGCTTTGTCTCTTCAGACTTCAGATTATTTTTTGACTTTCAGTGCCTTGTGATTTTCTGTTAAAAGCTGGACATGCATTATGTAATATGAACTAAAGATCATAGGCCTCAAGTGTTGGCCCTCACGTGTTGGAATTACATTAATCTGGCTAGGAGATGGGCTTTGTTTAATGTTAGCCATGGCTGTAGAAATCAGTCTTTGAGCTGAGAATGTAGCTCAGTGTTAGAGCACTTGCCTAACTTAACTTGCATGTTACTTACAAAAATAAAAACAAAAGCAAAAATAAAACCTACACGCAAAACAAAACAGCAATGTCCTCTAGTGCTCTTTTATTTTGTTTTTACCTCCCTTCTTGACTTTGAACTTCCCTGAGTATTCTTCCAACTTCCCTAAGAACTTTTCATAGAATGTTTTATGTAACTTCAGCTGTTATCCACTGCTGGTGTGTTGATGAGGTTTTGAGGAGGGAAGTTGTATACAATCTTTCAATTACATCTGAGGTTTTTAGGGCATCTTTATTTCTTGATTGTCATACACAAATATTCCTTCTTTTCTACCTCCCTCAACCCATTTAGGTAATATAGTGAGACTAAAAGTGGGAGGTATACCCTTTTCCCATGTTCTAGGACAAGGCCATGATAAATATTTTATCCCCAGAGAATAATAAGGTTCTGGGCATGTTCATGATGATTATTCTCCCTTTTCCCTATAAGACCATGTGGGGATCTTTTTGAATTTTCACCATGAGAACTTGGTGAGATTCCTGGAAGTAAAGACCCTGAACGTGTGGTATCCCCTAAGACTGGCAAACCATCAGCCTCTCACAGTCTACAAAATTACCATTAAGACATTTCCACCTGTTTATGGTTTCTGCCACTTCTGCTGTATGTAAGGAGATCTTGGTTTGTCTCTGGATCTGCCTAGCTCCCTGGATTTCAGTGTTGATAAGACCTGTAAACCCCATTCACAAGTGGCCCTAAGTAATGTTATTGTTCTTAAAGTTTTGTAGCCTCTTCTTGTTGCAAGAGTGGGAGTAATGACTTCCAAGCTCTTTATGCATTGGAGCTAAATCTGGTAGTCAGCCTTATCCTTTTGAAGATTTCTTTTTTCCTTTGTCAGGGTAAATGTCAGTTCTTGGAAATATTTATCATTCATGATTTTTTGGTCCTTTGAAAGAATGTGAAGGGTAGAAGAACACAGTCACTTTCTTAATTTGGGATGAACCCAACTGGCATATAGTATTACAGGTGTATTCTAAATAATAGAGAATGATCCTTTTCTTTATTAATATGCCTTGATAGCAGTTTAAGTGACTTTGCATTTTGTCTCCATTTTTTTTCTGAGCATTGACTATAGTAGTGACATACTATGGGCACTCAGAGCATCCTGTTTTAAAAAATCTTAATTTGTATAGAAAAATTATGATCTATTCATCCGTTATTTTTTTTTCCAGTATGTCTGTGTAATCAGGAGCTGTTCTTTATTTTTTATTTTTTGTAAGTGTGGATTTGGTAATTCTTATGAATGTGAAAAAATTAAATTTTTTTTCAACAATTTATAGAGCATTGTACAATTTTTAATAATTCAGTCAACTTTACAAAACAGGTCTTCTTTAAATTATACTGCAAACACAACTTATGGGATAGAGTAATAGATTTACTTTTGAAAATACTTAGCAAAGTAGTTTGTAAATATTAAGAGGGAAGCCGGGCTCAGTGATTCACACCTGTAATCCCAGCATCTCCACAGGCTTAGGCAGAAGGATAAGGAGTTCAAAGCCAGCCTCAGCAACAGTGAGGTACTTAGCAACTCAGTGAGACCCTGTGTCTAAATAAAATACAATATTGGGCTGGGGATGTGGCTCAGTGGTCAAATGCCCCTGAGTTCAATCCCCCATACCAAAATTAATAAATAAATTAATTAATTAAATAAGTGAATGGATATTAACTAATTATAACTTGTTTCATATTCAATGCATCAGCATGAAATCTGAAGTTTTGAGACACTACTGCCATTCCCATTCATATAATGATGATTAAGCCATATATTGGGTTATAGTTTCTTCCTAGCACTCAGAAGTATTTACATAGTGGTCATATTTTAGACTTGTAATTTGCTTCTTATTGAAAAAGTACGGAGTAAATATCAATAGTTGTAGGATTTGATTATTTTTCATAAAAGCATACATCTTTCACAAAGTATGATGAGCTAAGTCAGGTTTTCTAAAATCCAGGCGAGTGAGTCCCTCCATGTTCCCCAGAGCCTGGTGTGCTCACAGCGGGAAAGGGCATTGTCTGAGCCTCAGCCACACAGCAGTGTAGCCCTTAATTAAATGATGCAGCAACATATGGGAATTAGCAAAGAGATTAAGAGACTAATAGAGCAGAACACAGTAATGTTGATGTGAATGGAGAAGAACTCCATGTTGGAAAATTGAAAGAAAAGAAAAGAAAAAAAAATTAACCCATGACAAAGTGTTGAATCATAGAAAAAGGATCTGAGCACTGAGTGGTAAACAGATTCCTAAAGTTCTCTTAGTCCTTATGTGATTCTAAATTCCAGTTAGTAGTGACTTTAAAAAAAAAGGTTGCTAAGACTTTCAGAAAAGCACAAATGAATGGGAAAATACATTTGCATGAGGCATTGTACCTTCTTGTATCATTCATTCAGTCAATTCTTCATTATTTTATTCAATAAGTATCTATTGATGCTTACCCTTGTGTCCTTGCTGTCACAAGCATGGTGTTAGGTACATAAGACAGGCACAGTTACTGGGTCCAAGTAAAAAATGATGTTGATTGAGAAAGAATTTCTTAAATTTAGCCATAGTGAGTGCTCAGAACTGTTACCAATTGTCGTCTTTTAAATTCTGTCAGATCATGTTATTTCTTACTCTGTGGCATTTTCTGAAATAGTTGAATATACCTGATATGTTCTAGAACATCTCCTACCTTATTAGCTAATGTTCCCATTTTCCTATATTGCAGATTATATTTTCTTTGAATTCATAATGAAGGCATTGGATTCTCAGATGATGTCAGAAGGTGTAAAAGAAAAAAAAAAAAGTGTCTTTATTATATTTCTACCATGTACCAGATCCACAGATTTTCTTATTCATATAGAATGTGATATCCTTGAGAACATAGACCTTACCTATGCCATTCAACCACGGTAGCCCAGTATTTCAGTTAGCACCTGAAGGGTGGTACTGCCTCAGAACTCAGGTGAAGAAAGGACCCAGTCTTTACATCACTATTGCCATGTGGCATCATGCCCCTTTTTGAACATGAGGATACTTGGTCTGGTGTATGAGCGTTAAATTAATCTTCCAATGCAAGTTACAGAACTACACAGAACTAAGTATAAACAAAGCACTATAACTATTACAACAACTACTAGTAACAGCCATTATTATTTAATATATCATAAAGATGGCTAGTGGCATAGCTCTATCCAGGTGTTCAAATTATGTCCTCAGAGTTCTATTTTTCTATCTTATAAATCAGCTTTCTTTTTTGATTTATTGTTTTCTTTTCTAAAAACAGTACTTTCAGTAAGCACCAAAGGGACCCATAAGCAGCCCCAGGATTGCTGCATGCACCTGCCATGAGTCGCTGTTTTAGCACAGTGCCTCAATGGTGAACAATTTATTGAACAGATGTATTCATGAGAAATGTTGCAGGCTGAGTTTTATTGTGTTTTAATTATTTTTACTGGGAGAGGAGACAAATGTCATGAAACAGACAAATTGTCTCTACAATAATTGTAGAATAACCAAAACAATTCCAAAGGATCAAAATTCCATTTTGTAATATTTGGAGAGGAAGATAAAATAGGAATGTTCCCAATTGAATCTACCTTTGCATGGGAAAACAAGAAATCACATCAGCTTCTGTGAAGAGATGGATGAGCACTGGAAGGCTTAGAGTACTGGGACAATGAGGCCAGAGGACCAGCAACATGAGAATAGTGCTCAAGAATAATTGCTGCCTCAGACAAGATATGAAGGAGTGAAATGTTTCCAGTGTTATAGGTCTTAAGTTTAAGTTTCACATTGCACATGTAATAACAAACATATAATAAAAGTAGCTAAATATTTTCAGATAATTTATGCCAAGAGCTGTTATAAAATGTTTATAATCCTTACAGATGTCATGTGGAACTGTCACCTTTACTTCCATATTTTGGGTAACTTTAGATAAAAGATCCATATAAGTTAAGAAATAATACCAGAGTGTCGTGATTTAGATATGAGGTGTCCCTCAAAAGCTCATGTGTGGGACAATACAAGAATGTTGTGAGGTGGAATGACCAGAGTATGAGAGTTGTAACATAATCAGTGGGTTAATCCAGTGATATGTATTAACTGGGCATTAACTATAGGCAGGTAAGGTATGGCTGAAAGAAGTAGATCGCTGGGGGTGTGCCTTTGGGGATTATATTTTGGCCCTGGTGAGCAGAGCTCTTTCTTATTCTGCTTCCTGGCTGTCATGTCCTTAGCAGCTTTCCTCTGCCATGCCCTTCCTTCCACCATTATGAGATCTGCCTTACTTCACACCCAGAGCAATGGAGTCAGCCATGGCCTGAACCTCTGAAACCATGAGTCTAAAATAAACATTTCCTCTTCTACATAGTTCTTGTCAGATCTTTTGGTCACAGAAATGAAAACGTTGACTAAAACACAGGGGTTCACAAAACAAAGCCAGTGTTTGTCGTCCGACAGTGTGATTCTTCAGAAAGAATGCACCTATACGTTCAGATGTACAGTGTGAAAATAAACTCCTGATACAGAGAATACACTCAAGGCTTTTATTAATTATGCTGCAGTTGTGATTTTCAGAGTACTTTTCCAAAGGATGAGAGAAGATGATGAAGTAAATAATGGGGTAGACATTTTGGACAAACCATGTACAAAGGCGTGAAATATCGGAGAGTTCTACATAGTGTGCTGCTGCCTACTTGTCATTGGTAGGGAGGAAGTGATGGAAGGATGTGTTAGAACAGCATGGTCCCCTCACAGCATCCCTTATATGCAACACTAACAATGAAAACTGCATTTTTAGTTACTCCATTTCCATAGTATTTGCAAACTCAAAAATACCTTTATTTGCCTTACTTTGCACTGCATACCCTTCTGCTGTTGCTGTAGTGCAGAACTTGGTCAAGGGGAAGGAGAGTAAAAGAGTAACTCCAAAAAGGAGTTATTGCAATTCACAGTATCTCACCACAGCCCATTTACTGTATATGGTTTTATATGTTCCATGGAAGTGTTCGCATTTCAGAGCATTTAAAACAAATGAGACATTTATTAGTGTAACCTTTATTCTGGGGATGATTTAAGCCATTTCAAAAGTAACTAAAAGAGGGAACATCATTTCCCTTACACTTGAGTCTTCCCCATGTCCCTACCAGCCTACAAAATGCTTCAGTAATTTTAATGCTCTGTACATCTTCTGAAATACCTACATAAATAATCTATTGTTCTAAAGGTCACAAAGGTAGAGGATCACTTTGAAATGTCAGGAAAGTAAATGAATAGGTAATGTGGTGCCATAAGTTTGGATATGTCCATTACCTCTTTATCTTTAGATACAGGAGGGAATTGGAGAACATGAGGTAATTGACCTGTGCATGAAAGTCTTTGGGTACTGCAAGAGACAGAAGGATGACGAAAAGTATGTGGGCTCTTAACATAGAGGCACCACTTCCTCAAAGGCTGAAAACTATCAAGTGTCTAGCAGACATGGCATTTTTTGATAGCCTTCCTTGCCTCTGTTCAAAAGGGATGAAACCTCATTAAAACACCAAGTCTCAAAGACGCAGTTCAGCCACAGATCTATTTCAAGTTAAAGGCCACCCCGTGAACATGGCCCTAAGAGTTCGCTTGCGAGTTTCAAACATTCCATAAATTTGCAGTTAATGGGATGGTTGATAAATTCTCTTTCACTTTAACTGCTGTTCAGAGCTGTCATGTTTCTTGATAGATGTCACAGCCTAAAGAATGGATTTCTAAGATGTTAAATGTCACCACAGGGTTGAACATCCCAAATTATTTTTGCATATTACCTGGGTAACTCTAAAGTAAATTATAGACACATGGAGCATTGGAATTAGATTATAGACAGATATGTTCTATAAGCCTTTTGTTTTACAGGAAGGCAGGTCAGGTAGGCACATAATAATGGACTCTGAAATGAGATTGGGACCACAATCTCTTCCTAGATACACTGTATTCATTCCAAGATTACAGGGATGCCAACTCTCCCCCTTTGCAAATTAACCACTTTCTCCTGGGGACTGGAGACCAGAAGGCTAAATGTCCTCAATTACAGCCTATAGCTGTAAATAAATAAAATTTTTTGAGTGAAGGACTCCCCACACAGCACCATCTGTCAGAACTGAGCTATGTCCAGCTACAGAACTGTAAGGACAGGGTTTATTGCCACTAAGGAAAGCTGCATCTCCATCCAGTCCTAGTCAATTTGCCGCTCATTTCTCAAGCAAGTACTGATCTTTCTCACTAGGACTTCAATCAAAATGTTGTCTGACGCTGGCTATACAGAACACACATTTCTCCAGGTAGTAGAGGGTAATCAAGAGTGATTATACCATACTCAATCATTTTCCTTGGCCTGCCTTTACTATTCCCAAATTCTGAGAAATCTTCCTAGTGACTCATGATCAAGAACCTTCCACTCTGACTAAATGAAAAATAGCAGATTTCAAGAGGGAAGAGAAAGTTGTGAAGTGTTTATCTATTCTGTGTCACACAGTGTGTCAGCTCCTGTAGGTAATAGCAGTCCCATGGCTCAGAGGAAGAAGGTAAGTTAGATAATTTGTCCAATATATTATACAGGTAATACAGATGTCCAAGGCATTACACAGGTAGCCTGCAAGAGACCGACATTTGAAGTTATGACTATCTGACCCATGAATGGAAAGTTATAACTTAAAGAAGAATCCCAATTTGGAGCAGGGTATATAGCTCCTTGGTGGAGTGCTTGCCTAGCTTGTGTGGGGCCCTGGGTTTGATCCTCAGCACCACACACAAAAATAAATAATAGAATAATATAAGAAAATAAGAATCCCAATTTAGAAAGCAGATCAAGCACTGCCTAAAAAAATATAGCTAACATCATCTTAGTTTTGCTTTTCTATTTATAAAATTGTGAAGAAGAAAATTTTCTGCAAGAGAAGTAATTCATAAATCACCCTATAAGTACTTTAAGGGTATATTTAGGCACAAAACATAATGACAATGTGAAATTGTGAATGATTTTTCACTCTTAGTATAAGAGCTTTGTTTTCACATTCTAACAGGAAGAAACAAAAAACAGGTCACATTTAAGTTTCTTATAGACCAACATATGCTCATGGCAAAAATGATGTTGTGACTCTTCTTTGCTAGAAATCTTTCATAAAATTTCCAGTTGGTGGTAGTGGGATCTGGGTCCTCATCAAGGCGTCCACAGAGCTTCCCTCCTCATCCATTTCATATCTGCCCACTCTTATTCTCACCTGATTCTCATCAGCTCATACCACATTGCTGCTACTTCTGGAATATTCCAGCTATTTTCCTTCCTCAGCATCATAGCCTGGAGAGCTCCTCCTTCAGAAATCTCCAGGACTCACATCACTTATCTTGAGTTTATGTTAAATATCACCTCATAAGAGAGCAATTTCTGGCACTACCCTTTTCAATTTCTGCTCCCTTACCCCAATTTATTTTTTATTCCAAGCATCATGTGACATTATGCCATTTGCCCATTTGCATTTATTATTTTATCCCGTCTGCTTCTCTCAATAGAGTTGAGTTTGATGAAGGTAAGGCCTTTAAGTTTTCTGTTTACTTTTGTATCCTTGGCACTTGGGAGAGTCCTGGTATAGAGGAGATTCTCAATAAACATTTGTTAAATTAATAAATTGGCTGTTGTTGCCACCACAGAGTATCTGCATATACCAGGTTGCTATCCACCAAGAAACACCACTGTCACCTTAAACCTGGGAAGCTTTATACCTCTTTAGATTGCTAAAGCCTACCAGATTATTTCATTACCATGGCAATAAAGCAGAGACAAAAACAACAGTAAAGCAGAGATAAAGAAATTGTAGGAAAAATAATTTTACTGAGTGTTGATTACAGGACCCACATGGCACTAGAATATAAATTATAGAACTCAGGCTTTGCAAATACCTTATGATAAAGGTGTTCCTAGAATCTGAGGCTCTGAGAAGTTACATAACTTGTGCAAGGTCACCCATTGGTAAATGATGAAGTTTGAATTCAAAACTATTTGCCCTATGCCCTTATCCCTGCATAGTACAGATAGTCTGAATAGCAGTGATAACAAAAGTAAATAAGATTGCACTTCATTGCTGTAAAACTATTTTGAATCAAGGTCATTGGTTACCTTACCCAATTTCATGTGCTATACAAACTGAAAGATAAAAAAAAATACATTGAGCAAAGATACATACATACATAATAAAAACATAATCAGCACAGTTTCCATAATGACATTTTTGATCAAAAAGAATTTGTGCATGAAACACTTTGCTATATCATGCCTAACAAACCACTTATATTTCCAAACTATTCAGAGTGGCAGATTGGAAAAATCTAGACCCTTGAAAAGGCTTTGCAACATACACTGTTTCCCCATAGAACGTACTAAATCCTCCCTTTCAATTTCTTAACTTTTAGTTGGAAATCTTTCTCTCCACTGCTTTATGATTTACTTGTTTATCCATTAATTCAAAAACATTGATTGTGATGCCTGTTACATGCCATGCTCAATACTAAGTGTAAAAAATGTTCAAATTTTCTACACTTAAGGAGCCTGCGGTATGGCTTGGTAAATAAATCTAAGCAGGCAAATAAACAATTATCTAATTTTACATGCATTAATCACTGTGAAGGCCTCAAGATGTAATGCTGGAGAATAAAGGGTAAAGGATGCCTCTTCCGTAGTGTGGATAGGTAAGGATGGTTTGAGGGGGCGAAGCTTACAGTAAAGATGGAAGGGCAAGAAACCAGGTATATGACTGCCATGGGAAACATACATTCAGAGTGAGGAAGTTGTAAATATGTAGGTCCTAACACTAGCTAGCTCAGTGGTTGTGAAGATCTCAACTGAAATTGAGTGGTGGAAGTAGAATGGGACTCTTCGTCTGTTTTCTGTTGCTGTGCGTAGAATTTTAGTTTATTTATCTCACAATTCTGAGGAGTCCAGATCATGGCACTGACATCTGGTGAGATACAATGTGGCAGAGAGCATCACACTGGGAGACCGAGGAAACATGTCAGAGTGCACATGAAGGACAGAGTCCTCATGACTAATCACTTCTTAAAGACCCTACTTCCCAACACTGCCACGATGGCAGTCAAATTTCAATGTGAATTTAAGAGGGGAAGATCCATAATAGTAGGTGCATGGGAGAGTAGAGCGTGGAGATATTTGAGAAGTCTGCAGGGTCAGACTGTACAGTCAGGTAAGTGCTTTGGGTTTTCTTTACCCAAAATGGGGCCTTCAGGAGAGTGTGAACTCTGTTTACATGTGCACTGTGTCTCCTGAGTTCAGAACAGATTTGTGGACAACAAGAAAGGAGGCTTTAGTCAGTCTAGTGGTTACTGTCATGGTAGAGAGAAGTAAAGACAGCTTCAGCCCAAACCTGTCAGCTTAAAGTCTTAAACTGATAGATTTAATGTGCCAGTACCCCTAAAACAATTCATTTTTCTTCTAGACTGGATCATGCTGGTCACTTTCTGCTCTTGGACATAGGTTAAATTTGTGAATTTAACCCATGTACAAGATGAAGGAGGCATCAAGTTGCCAAGAAGAGAAACACATTGATTTTTTTTAACCTCTAGTGCTAACAACCACAGAGTATAAGGAGAATGTAACCAAACTATCAAATTTTCTAAAAATTACTATAATGCAAAAATAATCTCAGCAGTTGGGGAAGATTCAGAACTTCTTCCCACTATACCCCACCCTTCATTCTTCCTGCCATCTAATTTTGCAGAAATAAACATCCTGCCATCTAATTTTGCAGTATATTTCTGTAGCAGTCTCTACAGAGCCCTTGATTTTCTTAGAAAGGTAAAGGAATATGGAATAGCAAAGTGTTTCCTTAGAAATTCTAAAAGGGAAATGGTAAGATGATTTGTATTTATTGATTCATTTCCATCTAGCAAATGTGTTTTCTCTCTTTATATATGTGGTTTCTCCATAAGTGCTTTCTTATGTATTTGTGTCCTATCCTTTAGATGCAGAAACAGTATAGGACCTCAGAGTTATTTTATCCAAGGGGAAGAAGCTAGAGCATTTACAAATCCCCGCCCAACAATCACTAGTAAAGCATTGCCCTTTGGGTGGTGAGGAGCATTAATTTCTGGCATTTCTGACCTACACTGAAAGTTCTGGTTTCAATGATCAGAGATGTTTGGAAGGATATAAATGCTGGAGGCCCAACAGGTATACAATTGGTCACATCAGGGCATAGGACAAACACCAACATATATCCTTTTATTTATCCATATTTTTTCTAAGCAATTCACAGTAAATATTTATTACATATGAAAAAGACCATAAAACTAGATAGCTAAGGGCTATTTTTTCCCAGTGCTTGAGCATCATTCTTTGGGAACTGGGATATTCAGAACAGATACACAATATATACTTGTATGTTTTAAATATTTATCTTCTACAGACTTCCTTGCTGAAAAATCTCATGTTGCTTTAGTTTATATCACCTTTTCCTGTACCATTGCTTCTTTAAAGTTACATCTAAATGTTGAGTAGGCTGTTTTATTTCATCATTATCATTTTTTCAGCTTATCATTTTATACCAGAGAACACACATACTGAGCCAAGACCTTAATTGATACCATCACTGTGAGACACCATAACTGAACTCTACATTGCAAAATGGTGGGAGGAAGGGAGAGTCCTGCAGAGGATGGACTAGGTTTCTGTGCTTTTTGAAATTTATGCCTATAAATGTGACAGTAATCTCTTTGAGCTGATGGAACTATTGTCTGCATTAGTATTAGGTGCAAATTGGAAACAATTTTAATTAAATAGTAAGAAATCTGAAATTTTTCATTAGTGTGTATTGTATTATGAGGAGATTCCCAGATATTAACCAGTGTTGTGTATGTTACTGGTTTTGACCTAATTTCAGTATGAAAGATCACACTAATGTCTTACCTCACTCTAAATTATCATCAAATTGTGTTACATTTACTGTGTGAAAGTTTTAAGAAAGGATTTATAGTTTACAAATGGATGGTACCATGATAGATACTTTATGTTAAAGCATAGAAAAAATTTTAAATATTCACACCTGTTTATTTTCTAATTTATTCCAAATAGATGATATTATTTTATTACTTCAAAAGTTGTTTCCATAATTCATGTTGTCTTCTGTTTAATCATCTGTCATATATCTGCCTGACATAAATAGGTGTTTAAAATCAGGGACTCGAGTTTCTACTTTGAGAAGTTAAGGAAAGAGGTTCTAATTAAAACCAAAGAAAGAAAGAAAGCAGATGCATTTTAAAAAATGGATAGAAGTCTATTCTATACAAACAATAGCTATCAACAGAGCCAAAAGTTGGTTCTTTGAAAATTATAATGAAATTATGAGCACCTAACTACTCTAAGCCAAACAGAGCTGGAGCTGCATTAGTGAGATCCTGCAAGTGATCAAAGAAAGACTCTGCAAACACACTACCAAGATTAGCAATATAAGAGGGGATGCATTCAAGTCCCACTCACTATAATAGGAGAGTAAAATTGAATTTTTAAAATTAGGATTCTGTTGTATACAGTTCAAAAATTGTCATTGTCATAAATAAACAATATATTTCTGGGATATGTGATAAAACCATAGAAGAAGTGAAGCATAGTTATTTTAGAAGCCAAGATTAAGGTTACCTATAGGAATGAGGATTTTTTTTTTTTTTTTTTTGGTACCAGGGATTGAACTCAGGGGCAGTTGACCACTGGGCCACATCCCCAGCCCTTTTTTTGTATTTTATTTAGAGACAGGGTCACACTGAGTTGCTAAGTGCCTCGCCATTGCTGAGGCTGGCTTTGAACTCGCGATCCTCCTGCCTCAGCCTCCCAAAGTGCTGGGATTACAGGCGTGTGCCACCGTGCCCGGCAGGAATGAGGATTTTATGGAAGGTAAGGTGATGGGGGAGGGCTTCTAAGGTCCTGGCAGTATTAGAAGTCTTGAAGTTGCAGGAGATTATGTGGGTATTTGCTTTATAATTGTTTATTAAAAGTTCATATTTGTGTGTGTGTGTGTGCACGCGTTTATGTACGTATGTCTCTAATAATCATTTCACAGTCTTTAGGTAGATGTCACTGGGGCATACATAATCAGGAGATATGTTGTTATTGGGTTATCCCAAATATAGGCTCATTATTTGCCCAAGGACTTCCCACTACTTCCCTGGTAGTCTTACCACACTCCTTTCCAAAAGATATCTTCACCTACAAACCCATCATTATGATTGATAGGCCCATATTCTAAGAATTCAAGATACAGAAGCAATAAATTTCAGAGAAGAAAATGTGTTTTACTCCTGGTCTCATTCAAGGGCCATTCAAAGTCAAAGCCAAATCCTGAAGAAATGAAGACAGTAATATAATCTCTCTCCCCCTTGGGATTTATTTTCTCAAGCATAGCTTCTCTTCCCCATGCCCAGTTTCTAGCACCTTTTCCTCCCTCAATCCTGCCAGGTCTATCCCTCCCCAATGCCACTCCATCCCCAGGCCTGCTCATCTCTTTTTTTGAAGCAAAGTTCTGAAGGATTTAACCCTTTGCATCTATCCTTTCCCGGGGTGTGAGCCTTTGCTTTATAATAATGCAGAATCTTACTGAAAGGGGCAACAGATGGTGAACTATTTTGTTCTTTTTTTTTCTTGGAGCATGTAACAGACCCCCATGCAAGGTCAGCATTGTACCAAGCATGTTAGATGTCTGTTTACCAAGTCTCTGCAAGAATTTCATTTCAAACCTGTGGTTGTGGTAGGGGACAGGATTGCTCTAGACATACAGTTATCACATTATGGGAGTTTAAAATACTCCAACATAACAACTCCAAGACTGGATGTCTTACTTGGATTTATAGGAAATGAATATTAATGACTAATATTACTCTTAAACAACACAAGCTGAAAACAGCAACCACAACAACACTTCAACAACATATATTTGTTTTAGTCAGTTTTCTCAGTGCTGTGACCAGAAGATCTGATAAGAACAATTAGAGGAGGATGAGTTTATTTTGGGACTCAGGGTTCACAGTCTCAGAAGTCTTAGTCCATAGATGGCTAAGTCCATTCTTTGGGGCTCAAAGTGTGGTAGAACATCATGGTGGAAGGGTGTGGTGGAGAAAGCAGCTCAGACACGAAGCAGAAGAAAACACTCCATTCTTCAGGGACACAATACCAACCTCAAAGACATGCCCCCTCAAAGACATGACCTACCTCCTGTAGCCACTCTCCCTGCTTACAATTACCACCCAGTTAATCCCTATCAGGGGATTGATGCACTGATTACGTTAAGACTCTCATAACCTCATCAGTTCACCTCTAAAGTTTCTTGCATTGTTTCACACATGAACTTTTGGGGGATACCACGTATCTAAACCACAACACTATTAGGAAATTGATCATATCAAAATATAAAATTAGTAATACAACATAAGCAAGAGAGATTTGTCACAAGAATATGAGGAATGACAATGTTTCATGTAATTTATTGATGCAGAAAAAATGTAGAGGGCCTGAAGGTGTAGTTCAGTGGCAAAATACTTGGTAGCATGTGCAAAATTGTAGGTTTAAATCCCAGCATTGCAAACAAAATAAAACAAAATCAGCCATGGCACAGCTGTTTTAGAAGTGGTGTGGAGATTTCTCTAAAAATTAATAGTAGAATCATATAATCAGGGTATATATCCAAAGAGATAAAATCAGTATAGCAAGTGGATATCTGATTCCCATGCTCATTGCAACTACACACACAAGTAAACACACGCACGATCTAGTACTATTCACCCTGAAAGAAGAAAATCTCGTCATTTGCAGCAACTTGGAGGAACTGGAGGACTTGATGTTACGTAAAATAAACAAGGCCCAAAGGTGCAAATATCACGTGATCTCACATGTAGAACCTAAAAGAACTGAAAATGATAGGAACAAAGAATAATACAGTGGTTATCGGACCCAGGGAAGGGGGATGGGATGATGTTGTCAAAGGGTACTAAGTTTCAGTTGGACAGAAGGAGCACAGTATGAAAATCTGTTTTATACTATTTTGTCATTAGTTAATAATAATAATATATACTTGAAATTTGTGAAGAGTGTAGATTTGAAATGTTCTAACCAGAAAAAAAAAATAGGTATGTGAAGTGGTGAATATGTTAATTAGCTTAATTTAATCATTTTACTGTATATACATATATTAAAGATTTATGTTGAATTATGTACATACATACAATTTTTGTCAACTGAAAAAACAAATCCACAGGGTAAGAAATAAGGTGAAGTTATTGATATGTATAGCAGAAGAAATGATCACATGAGTGACTCACAGTTGCAGAGCTTCTTTATGTGAACTGTGTACAACATAAGCATGGACCAAATGCAGGCCATGTAAAAAAGAAACATCAATGATTGAGAAAGAGGAGATGGAAATTTTTGGAAATTGAAAATATTATCAGCTTCCTAAAACTAAATGGGGAATAAACAGTTGTATATAGATGTGTCATTACACATTAAAAGAATTCCAGAATGGTGGAAGATTACTTAAGGACCCACAGAAACACTACATCATGTTTAGGTCTTGGTAGTGTCCGATAAACACAAGGCCAACCCACAACAACCATCAAGTAAAGTCTTTCCTACCTGCCTCTCTCCTAGCTGAAAACCTGGAAGAAACCAGCTAGCTCATATTGAGGGAAGAGAAAAGAGGAGGAAATTGATCAAGCCCTACCTCTGCACCGTAGCTTCTCTGTGTGGAATAATGAGCTAGGAATGAGAGATTTTATTTTAAGTTCAGATTGCATTCTCAGATTATTATATGGGATTGTGCATTGTAATTTCTAAGTTGTGACTGTTTTTAAAAATCACAAAATATTTATGGGACTTGCTTGTATTTTCAGTTAAGAGAACTAGAACTAATCCTCTGAGATTTAAGGGAAAATGATACGTAAATATAGATACCTATTTCTTCATACACAATAATTGAATTCCCATGATTCTCAATAAACACACAAAAAAGCATATTTTTATATGATAACAGACATTGGAAAATAAAATTAATGAAAACATGTGATTTGAAATAACATGATTTTTAGGATCATTTAACTAGTCATATACACTGTTTACAATAAAACCCACTAAATACAGCATGGTATTGGCACCAAAATAGACTGGTGGACCAATGGTACAGAATTGAGGATACAGAGACTAATACATATAATTACAGCTATCTTATATTAGACAAAGGTGCCAAAAATGTACAATGGAGAAAGGATAGCCTCTTCAACAAATGGTGCTGGGAAAACTGGAAATCCATATGCAACAAAATGAAATTAAACCTTTATCTCTCACCATGCACAAAACTCAATTCAAAGTGGATCAAGGACCTAGGAATTAGACCAGAGACAATACACCTAATAGAAGAAAAAGTAAGCTCCAATTTCCAACATGTTGGATTAGGCCCCAAGTTCCTTAATAAGAATCCTGTAGCGCAAGAATTACTACCAAGAATTAATGAATGGGATAGATTTAAACTAAAAAGCTTCTTTTCAGCAAAAGAAACAATCAGTGAGGTGAATAGAGAGCCAACTAATTGGGAACAAATTTTTAATACATGCACATCAGATAGAGCACTAATCTCTAGAATATATAAAGAACTCAAAAAACTTTACACTAAAAAAAAAAAATAACCCAATCAATAAATGGGCTAAGGAATTGAGAAGACACCTCTCAGAAGAAGATAAACGATTAATCAACAAATACATGAAAAAATGTTCAACATCACTGGCAATTAGAGAAATGCAAATCAAAACTACTCTAAGATTTCACTTCACTCCAGTCAGAATGGCAGCCATCAAGAACACAAGCAACAATAAATGTTGGAGAGGATGTGGGGAAAAAGGCACACTCATACATTGCTGGTGGGACTGCAAAATGGTGCAACTGTTATGGAAAGCAGTATGGAGATTTCTTGGAAAACTGGGAATGGAACCATCCTATGACCCAGCCATCCCACTCCTGGGTCTATTCCCAAAGGACCTAAAAACAGCATATTACAGTGACACAGCTATCTCAATGTTTGTAGCTGCACAATTCACAATAGCTAGATTGTGGAACCAACCTAGATGTCCCTCAGTAAATGAGTGGATGAAGAAAATGTGGTATATATGCACAATGGAATTTTACTCAGCAATAAAAGAAAACAAATTAATGGCATTTGCAGGTAAATGGATGAAGTTGGAAGACATAATGCTAAGTGAAGTTAGTCAGTCTCAAAAATCCAAGTACCAAATGTTCTCTCTTATATAAGGAGGCTATTTCAAAGTATTGTTGGATGGGGGTACATAGGAGGATTAGAGGAACACTAGAATGGTCAAGGGAAGGGAGAGTAAGGGAGAGAGCAAGAGGGGAGGGAGGGGGAGAAAAAAAAAAGGTGGTTGAATGAGACGGATATCATTTTCCTTAATGCATGATTGAAGACCTGAATTGTATGAATATACTTTGTATGCAAACAGTTGTATGTAAAAAGATACTAAATATATGCACTATGAGTTGTACATATTAAAAATTATAAAAATAAAATAAAAAAAACCCACTAAGTATTATGAAGACAAGTTTAAAAAGACCCACTTAAGTGGAAAGATATGCCATGTACATGGATTAAAAAAACTGCATTGTCAATTCTCCCTCAATGAATCTATGTATTAAATGCAATCCTAATTCTCACATAGTGTGTTGTAGAAATTTAAAAGCTGATTCTCATTATTTTAGAAAAATATAAAGGACATAGAATAAAATATTAAAATTTTGTAAAGTGAAACAATGTTGAAGTATTTGGGCTATTCTACTTCAGTAACTATTGTAAAGCTACCACAGTCAAGATCATGCTTTTAGCATACGTGTAGAGCAATGAAGCACAACAAAAATAGACCCAAATATGTTCTGCACACTAGTTCATAAAAAGGTGGCAAAGTAATTGCACTGGTGAAAGGTAGTCTTTCACCAAATGAAGCTGAAAGAACTATATATTGATAAATAAAAATTAACGGCAATCTTTCTCTGGTGCCACACAAGAAAAATATTGAATAAAAAATTAACTATAAAATTTCAAGTATAAAAAGAAATCACATTAATGCAATGAAAAATTTTAACAGCATCCAATTTACAATACTTTTATTTGAAATGTTCAGAAAAGGGAAGAGTATAAGTGCAGGAAGGAGATTAGTGGTTACTCAGGGCCAAGGGAGGGAAGAATGCTTAGTGGCCTCTTAATAGGTATGGGTTTTGTTTTGGGGTGATGAAAATGTTCAGGAACTAGATAGTAGTGATAATTGTATGTCACTGAATTGATGAATTTTATGTTATTGGCATTTTACAGATCTTTTGCTTTTCAAAATGTACCACTAAAAGATGAAAAGTTAACCCTAGAGTAGGAGAAAACAGTAGTAAAAAATATAGCTGAAAAGATTCATGTCCAAAGCAAGACACCATAGGTAGAATTTAATGAAAAGACTGCAGTGCAAAATACTAAGGAAAACAAACTTCAGTGGTCACTTCATAAAGAAGAATGAAATGGTTAATTCATTATCTAGGATTTTCATTCTAGATATTTACCATACAGTATGAATACATGTCCACAAAATACACGGCGATTTGTATGTTTTATTTATAACAATTATTTAATAACAGCCCAAAATCCATCCACAGATGAAGAGGAAAGCACATTGTGGTATGCAGACAACAGAAACTTGCTTAGCAATTAGAAGGGGGTGATTACTGATGTGCATGATTGCATCTATGAATCTGAAAATATATCTTAGACAAAAGAAACTAGAGAGACACAGAAGAATACATACTATGTGATTTCATTCCTATCAAGCTTAAAAATATGTAAAACTAAGCATTGTAATGGAGCAGTGGTTGCTTTTAAAGGGAACGATTGACTCATGAAGGGTCCTGAGACAACTCATGAGCATGATACAAATGTTCTGTATTTTAATTATGACAATAGATTCAAAAATCATTGAAGTGTACACTTAAATTATGTGATTATAAAAAATGAAGGAGGCACTTCAATTAGAAGAAAAACATTTTTTTTAAGTCTCTGTGATATTTTAAAATAGAACTAATTCTTCTTTCCTTTTTTTTGCCTTGTAAGGCACAATTGAATGCCACTCCATCCATGGGACAATCTAGGTGTGAACTATGAAATTATTGGTTAATTTTAGGAAAAAATAGATTTGGTCCTTGGTCAAGTATTGATTTCTAACATCCAATATTCTGTAGAGAACTTAGGAGGTCCTGGGATAGAGCAATAACATGCCATTTGGAGCCCTGGTGACAAGAGTGCTGGTCCTAGCTCTGTCATTTATGGGCTGGATTTTGAAGAAAGACATGAACCTCAAAGCCTCAGTTGCCTCATTTATTAAATAAAAATGGACCCTCTCTCTTTTTACCACATACTAGGGAAATACCAAGATGATATTCATAGACTATAAGCATACATGTTTATTGGAACTCAATAAATGATAGTTTCCCTTCCTTTCTGTACCTCAAAAATAATGGGATGATTTTAATTAATTTATAAACCATTAATTGAATGCTATGTCTGTTTTCCATTTGTAGCTTAATTCTTCTTGTACATAATTAATCTAAGGTGTGTTACTGATCAACCCTTCAACAGATACTCAAAACCCATTTAAAAGTTTCAACCCATTCTTGACACTGGATTTCATGAGCTGGAGCAAATGTGGTTATTTTCTGTACACTCCAGCAAACGGGCTTATTAGGGAGAAATGAGTCAATCCATGAAGATGAAATAAATGTTTGTGGAGTTGTTATGGGTAAAGAATTGAGTAGTCACTATTTGGGTCACTCCTACTGAAAAGTCAGGAAAACACTCTCTCAATTCATCAATATACCGATTCAATCAGCTATTTCTTTAATCACTTACTGTCTCACCTATTTAATTTTTCAACAAACTCTTCATGAATGCTCTATGTACTATGTGCTAGAAGTAATGTGAAGTAGAAGCATTACTCGAAATATTTCTTCTATACATTTAATAATACTAGACAGGGGAGAGGTATACATAATTTTTGACATATATTTTTGGCTCTGAAGTGTGACCAACTTTGTGCCAAGAGTCTCTTGAAATTCCTCACACTAACATTCAGTTTTCAGAAGATGAATACTCAGGATAGAAATAAAAGATATCTGAGGATTCTGGGGAGCACAGCCTTTGGAGAGACCTTAAAGCAAGGGGTATTGTTGTCCCAAAGGTAAGAATATGATGATTTCTTTGTCCAGCCAATGAACAAATCACTCAGTGTCTACTGCAAAAGTTTTACCTGTGAACTCAATCTCTGCAACAGGCTTTGTTTGTTCTCAGGTTTGTAGTGCTGTACTAACAAGGCTTCTTAACAATTAATTACACCCCTGTTTTACAAGTGTGAATGTTTTGATTTGTGAACTTTCTATAGAACTTCAGGGAAATTTAAATTGCCCTCCAACAACTACCCAGTTCACTGCCCTGCACTATGCAAATTTGATATGAAACGATCAAATATGAACCCCAAGCCCCGTGAGGTCATGGAATCCCTTGATTTGGGACCAGGTGTATAGAGATGTTCAATTATTAAATAATTAGTTTGGAAACAATAACTAGTGTAGTTTAATCCTCTTGCTGATTTCCTAATGTTTATTAATTTAAGCACCTGTGTCTTCCCGTAACACTTTCCTGCAGAATGCTTACCAGGATCTGCATAGCATGTAAATTTACAATGAATATAATTACCTTTTTGCAGCTCACTCCAGGTGCCTAAGTGAGCAGAAATGAATTATGACTTTAATTGTCAGAAAGGTTTCAATATTCTGAATCTAATTATTTCAAAATTGTTTAAATTTCTAGCTAAGCAATAATGTGTTAGTGTTAATTAAAACACCAAAATATGATATTTTTTAGGATAACCAAATGTTCCATTAAAGAAGATTCAGAGAAATAATTATATAGTGGAGAGAGGCAGTTGTCTTAGCATACCTAATTTGTTCTCAGAATATTTCAAGGATGACTGAAGTTTTAGATGCATTTTCTAGCCTTCAGCAAAGTTGGTAGTTCTTTTCTTTGACCTTTCCAATATGGGGGAGGAAATAAAGCAACATTCATTTTTGCAGAAAAATATCCCATTGTCAATTTAAATTCATGTTCAAAGTTGAACTCATTATCTTCCTTTAAAACCATCTTGGTAATAGCATCACAATTGCCATGTAACTAAATAAGAATGTGGAAATAATTCCAGGTTTATCTATCTTCCTTCAACCTCCTATCTATTCTTTTTCTTTTCACTCATTAACATGTTTTCTTTTTGTTTTTTAAATTTGTTTTAATTAGTTATACATGACTGAAGAAATCATTTCAATTCATTGTATGCAAATGGAATACAACTTTTTATTTCTCTGGTTGTACATGATGCAGACACACACCATTTATGTAGTTATACACATACCTAGGGTAATAATGTCTCTTATTCCACCTTCTTGAACCACCATACTCCCTTCCCTCCCCTCACTCCCTTTTGCCCAAACCAAAGTTCCTCCATTCTTCCCTTGCCACACTCCCCTCACCCCTGCATTATGGATCAGCATTCACTTATCGGAGAAAACATTTGGCCTTGATCAATCTCCTGTCTATTGACTACCATTTCCCCCCTCCCCCCAGACACATAACTCAATTTCCAGCTAGACCCTGGTGTATCTGGCTTACTTTATGCCAGTAGTGGTTTTTCTTCTTCTTCTTCTTCTTCTTCTTCTTCTTCTTCTTCTTCTTCTTCTTCTTCTTCTTCTTCTTCTTCTTCTTCTTCTTCTTCTTCCTTCTCCTTCTTCTTCCTTTTTCTTCCTCCTCCTCCTCCTCCTCTTCCTTCTCCTCCAGGGATTGAACTCAGGGTCACTTGACCACTGGGCCCCATCCCCAGCCCCCATTTTTTTTTTTTTATTAGAGACAGGGTCTCACTGAGTTTCTAAGTGCCTCACCATTGCTGGGGTTGGCTTTGAATTTGAGATCCTCCTGCCTCAGCCTCCCAAGTGCTGGGATTACAGGTGTGCACCGCAAGGCCCGGTGTGTTTTCTTATTGAGTAGTATGCTCCCATCTTCTGGACCTGTGCCCCCAGCCCCAGGCTGTGACCTCCAGACTATCCTTTGAATATCAGAATTATTTTCCCAAAATACAATTTAGTATAAAGGAGGAGAAAAAGCATGTCCCAAATGTGCAATAATCATGAGTTAAGAATGGAAGGAGATAATTGAAAGATGGAAACACATATTGACATACTGAAATTGTCCTGGAGATAAACTCTTTATGAAATATGGTTCATCAAAAAATATTCAATCAGCCACTTCTTATCTTTAATAACATGAATATAAACAATAAGCAAGGTCAGATGTTTAAAAGCATAGCATCTTCCTAGAATCAAAATACCCATATATTTGCACCAGTTGTCTGATTATGTGTTCATACAGAGATGGTAGAAAGCATATAGTCTATGGCATAATTATGGGCAGATCACCCTTGATCATTATGGCATAATTTCACACTAAGTCTTAAGGTCAAATGGTGGGTTTATGTGGAAGAAGTTAAATTTGTTAAAGTGCCCTGTTAGTACAAATTGATTTGAACAAGATTGACTGGATTTTTACCAAAATAGAAAGAAAATATATAAAATGATCTTTTTAAAAAGTCTGTTACTTTAATGGGAGTTCAGCAGGGGTACCCCATTATGTGGTGTAACATATATTACTCCACTCATAACAATGCACGTTGAAATGACAGGAAATAAACAGCAGGATTGAAATAAGAATGAGGTTGCTGCATACAGCATTTCTTGGAAGCATAATTACAGCATCGTCGAAGCATGAAGGTAGCCACACATATTTGCAGCCACTGTAATCAGTGTAATTGGCCTGCACACCCTCCTTCAGTTAAGATATTAGGAGCGTTTCTGCTGGAGTGATACAGTTAATTCCCGTGTGTTCTCTTCATGCTGTTAAATCATGTCATTCCTTTCCTGTGTACATATTGCTACTATATCATATGATGCTATTCCCAGAGTAGATTCAACTGTCAAAAACTTCCAGAATTCCTATTAGAATAAACAGAATCTGTATAATAAAGGAACACAAAACTTGTTTTCATAGCTTTTATTCTTTCTTTCATTATTTCTAGGTCCACTTTTTAGTTCCTCTCTGCTTGGGTACCTTGGGCAGTCACTAGCAACATTCACATTCCAGAGGGCTGGCCAGAGACATTATGCAAGTATGACAGATGATTGAGGATAACAAGGAAAGGGTCTTGAGGGATTGCTGGAGCCAACCAGGGCAGATTCTAAGGAAGGTATCTTAAATTTACCTCCTAATAGTATTCCACCAAAGAAAGCAAATGCAGTGATAATAGAATGAAATTTTTTTTCACTAAGAAGACCATATAAGGGTGATTTATAAGCATTATTTTTAAAAATGACATTAATAGATGCATAAGCTGAAGGAGGCCAACTTATAGAAACCACAGTTCACACCATATTTTAGGGAGGGAAGAACTGGCAGGGTGTGAAACATTTATTATTGTTAAAATTTCCTCTTACTGAATACTTTGTTAAAGGGTGGGGAAGATTTCAAGGAACATTGGCAGAACCCTTGTGGTTGGCACATAAAAGAGGCCCCACAAGTTAAGATAATGACAGACATGAAAGTGGTCTAACACTGAACCCACGTAGAGAGCCTGTTAGTAACTCAAAATCAATATTCTGTTAGGATTGGCTCAGGTTTGGAACCAATTGGAACCTGGAATTCAGGGGCATCAACATAATCATTTCTGATGTGTGTGTGTTCAGATGTGTGCTTTTCACATCTGCAAATTCAAGCTATGTCTGTGAAAATTTTGGATCTGTGTTGAAAAAGACCCAGTCTATAGAGTAAGGTTCTGTCTCTTTGGGTTCAGAAATGCAGTAACCTCCTAGTTGTCTTTTACTCAACTGCATTTTATAATCCCAACAAGATTTTATGTACACCTCCCACATGGATATAACTATTTGAGTATATTAAACTCAGTAAATGAGCATACTGGTACACCATGTCATGTTTTACTGATTGCTGAAGTGTTAGAATGTCTCCCAAAGTCATTACCAAACTCAAACAATATGGTTGAATAAAACAACCTTATAGATACAGAGCATTTCAAGCATTTTTTCAGTTGTTTATTGTATCCTCTGAAGGGTTATAAGTATGTCTGAAAAGGTTATGTGATCAGACAAAATACCATTTTTTTGTTCTTAATGTCTACTGCAGCACACAAATTGCTATAATAAAATATGGAATGTGGTTCCAAAAAAGGTAGATAATGAAATTAGAAGATAGGCAGTTCCTCCTCTTTCATCTTATTGTTTTTTTAAAAACTAGAATATGAAACATGATCAACAAATTCTGTTAAGATTGATTTTATAGTTATTGAGTTTAACAAAAACAAGATAACTATTTATTTTTCAAAGCATATGATTTTAAAGTCATGTGAAACAATTTTGTTTCAACTAAATTATTGTGTGGATTATGGAAACATTTCAAGCAATGAGCAAAAAAAAGAAAAAAAGTTTTGCTCTTGATGTTTTGTAGAGGGAAATCAATAAAACCTTTTAAATGCATGAGAGAATAAAAAGGAGTATTATGCAAGATACAAAAAGCCACATGCTATAGTTAACTTGATGGTCATAGATGCATTTTCCAATATTTTCGCAGTTATTAAATTAAGTCTCACGCTCTAAATTTGCTGTGGGCAATTTGAAGAGGATTTCCTCACTTCTTCCCTAGGGGAGATGGGTAGGGGCTCTCATGCAGGCCTGCTCCTCAACATCCATCATTTCAAAGAGACATATATCGCCTCCAGAGTGCTTAAAGGCAGCTTCAAGCAAGTGTCACTTTGAGTTAAATGCATTATTAAACTGTTGGGAAATTTCACATCATGGGTCATTTATCTATGCTAAATTGGGTCAAAAGCCTCTATACTTGCCTAGATAAATGAAAGAGAAGAGCAAAATTCTCCTGTGGGAAGTGGTACTTTGACAAGCTTTATGAGTGTCACTTATTTATTTATTTATTGAGCAGTCATGGGGTAGGCAGGTTTTCTTGTGTGTGTGTGTGTGTCTCTGTGTGTGTGTGTAAGTAAGTGATTATTTTAAGAGGTAATTGTACACTGTGCAGGAATAATCTTCACTGATAAGTGTAGTAATATATTCACCAACCCACTAATGCTTTTGGATTAGATGCTATAGAAAGCATAAATTTTAAATATTCATTCGACAAACACTTGATTGTGTTCTGTGTGCTATGCACGGTATGGGTAGAGTGCAGATAGGATCCTTTTGGGGGCATGAGTCCAAATCCCAAATCCTGGAGACCGGTACAGCCTGGTGGCAAAGACCTAATTACCCTAGATTTACTTTTAAAACACGAAGCACAGATGGAGACAAGGGAGAGATTAGATGTTACAGAATTTAAAGGAGACAGAAAAGGGTAGGTGACCTAAGTAGGGACTTAAATATCCTGTAGTGATTTGCCACATGGGAAGTCCAGTTCCAGGATAAAGTAACTGCAGGAGAGAAAGAAAAGTAATAGGCAAGTAGGGGTGGATTTATGGTGAAGGTATTATTTATCTTTTTTTCCTTTGTCTTTATTTTTTTATTCTAATTTGTTATACATGTTTGCAGAGTACATTTTATTTATCTTTCAAATTGGGTCACTTTCATGGAATGAAAGAGAGT